>JANSJP010000144.1:0-183179 GCA_024734325.1 Lactarius hatsudake
GATGGGGGTAATCGAGGGGCGTGGCAATTAGAATATCATCCATGTAGACGTCACTTCGTTTGTGAGGGTGAGAGGGCGGAACGTATCGTCCATCAGCGCTTGGAATGTGGAGGGGGGATTGGTAAGCCCAAAATACATGACGAGGGGTTCATATAACCCTGATTGGTTTTGAAGGGCGGCTTTCCACTCGTCCCTAGCTTAAACCCGCACGTTGTTATACCCCCATTTAACGTCGAGTTTCGTGTACAGACGCGCATCGCGTATTCGGTCGACGAGTTCTGGGATTAGGGGGAGTGGATAGTGGTTACGGACTGTAAGTTCGTTCAACCGCCTATAATCTTGGACGGGTCGTAGTTTGCCATCCTTCTTCTTGATAAAGAAGAAAGGGGATGCGTACGGTGACTTTGATGGACGAAATATACCCCTTTTCAAGTTGTTCGTTAGGAAGGTGGTCAGCGCTTCCTGTTCGTTCTGTGCGAGCGGGTAGACTTTGCAATCCAGCGAAGCGGGGAGCGTTGGGGAGGAGATCTATGGCGTGATCCCACGGGCGAGAAGGGGGAAATCGATGAGACGCCTCCTCATCGAAGATTTTGCGATGGCATCGGTATTCTTCTGGGATCATCTCTTCAAAAGTACGCTCCTTTTTCTTCGCTGCCTCCTGCTGTGCCAACTCAGAAGCGGTTGTAGTCTTCCGTAAAAAGGCGATCTGGGTTCCCGCTCATCATCCATGAGCTGCTTCCCACGCTTCCTCGTCAAGTTCATACGTCTCCAACGCCCAAATGGAGGCTTCCATGGGCGTGGCTTCGTCTGACAAGTGAAGGCTCGAGATCACGACCGGCTGGAAACTCCTCGTTCAGTGTCGCGTCTCCCCACTTGATCGTGGGCTCAAAGGCCGTGAACCAAGGGTATCCCAGGATTACTTCGTCCCTTCCTAAATTGGTGACTAGGAAGCGAAGCGTCCTTTCTTCTTTTCCCGTTCGCACGGTAAGATCCGTGTATTGCGTGATAGCGCCATCCTGATTATGGGTGCCATCTACATTCCAAATACGGATGGGGGGTGTTACCTCCCGCGTCCCAATTTGGAGTCGTTTCAGAAGCGAGGAGCATATGAAATTGTCTGTGGCTCCTGAGTCGATTAGGACTTGTCGTTCGGCCGTTGCATGTGCAGATTTGAACAAAACTGGAATTCGCATGGATCGATATCTGCTAGTATACACGTTCAAGTTTAATGCTCTAGCCCAGGCCATGGGGTTCAAGTGTCGAGAAAATCCTCCCGTCCAAACAGCTTCTCCACCATGAGGTCTCGTACCTCCTGGGTCTGTGCTTTCATCGCTGCGATCTGTAGATCTGCCTGCTCTTCATTCGATAGTACGCAACTAGATTGTATGGCGAAAGAAGAGACGGCGGGAGTTGGTACACTTGAACTCGTGGAAGCCGTGGTTGGTGATCGCGGGGACATGGGGGTTGGTGCCATGGCAGACGTAGTGGCAGCCACTCGCATGCCCTTTTGAGGACAGTTACGCGAGATGTGCCCTTGCGCACGACATCTAAACAATCGTTCCTCCTTTTGAAGGGAGGCTTTGTTGGCATCGGTGAGCCACGGAGGCTCTGGCGCGTCCAACGTCCATGGTGTTGGGATCGCGAGTTCCTTTGAGGGCTTGGACCCACTGCTCTCGGCTCTGGCCACCTTTCTTCTGCTGGGGCTTTCCTTTGCCAAGGCGGTCCTTGAGAATGAGGTATTCAGCTTGTTGTAATCTGGCGGCCGCCTTCCACTGCTCCCAGTTGACAGGGTGCTGGAAGCGGACAGCATTGACTACTAACTGGTTCGGTAACCCATCCTGGAATAGTTCCAACGTCGTGGCTTCGTCGGGGTTGTACCCCACTTTTGTGACAAGGTTCTGGAAGGTTGCGACGTACGTGTCGATGTCTCCTCCCTTCATAAGTGAGGTTCTGGAGCGCCTTGCGCACGTTGGCTTGTTCCGAAGTGTCGGTATAAGCCTGTACGAATCGATCTCTGACTGTGGCCCATAGGACCTCGTTGTTGCGGTTGACTCCTGCCGCGATCTGGTTGTCTAACCACTGTGCCTGCTCGTCTACCCAGTCGTCTACGAGTGGGCCTCGGATGTATGACAGGAATGTCATCGCTCTTGAGGCCGGGATAGAGAGCTGATCGACAGTGGGGTTCATTCCTTTGTAGAGGAAGAATGTGCGCAAGAATGCCTTGCTCTCGTCCCTTTTTCCCGTGAACTCAGGAGGGGGGTTTCCTCCCAGCCGTCCATTCCCTCCAGGGGCTGGCGCTGCAGGTGCGGCTGCTCCTGGCGCGGCGCCACCGCCCGCGCCACCGCCACCGCCACCACCACCGCCACCGCCAGACGGTGGTATCGGTGCACCGCCGCTAGGCGGGTTCGATGCTCCTCCTCCCGAGCCTGATGCTCTGGAAGATCCTCCTGCTCCACTGGTGAGAGTCGTGCTAGCCAAAGCTTGCAGAGTTTGGGACATAATGTGAGTTTGGAAATGGGTTGTTGGGTCGATAGTGGGTAGATCTGTTGTTGGTATAGAGACACTAGGTGATGAAGAGTCGTCGTCGATGGCGATGCCAGGGGTAGTATGAGTCGTAAGGGGTCCAACTCCAAGTGCCCTGAGGTACTATACTGATGGTGTACCACTGGCCTTTCTTTGCGGAGTAGTCAATATACGCCCACTGTCGTAGATCCTCGAGATAGTGGACCTGTCGATATTTTTGCATATTGGGGTGGAAGAGGAAATATCCTTCCACTCCTTCGTGTTCTTTCCAGACAACGGCTCCCTTGACTTTATTGGAAAGCTCGTCGTCACTATACCGGTCGATGTATTCTGCTTGAAACTGGGATCGGGCGCGACTATGAAGGTTCGCCACTGTGAGAGACTTGACTTAATGTAACGCCACCACAGGGGCGTTAAGTACAACGTGTGCTATGCTAAGTCAATCGGGATCAGAAAGGTGCGAGTCGGTTAAGACTCAGTTCGAGGATGTACAAGTATCGCTTGGTTTCCCCTGGAACTGAGGATAATAGTAGGAAGACAAGGCTCAAGCGCAAAGGCGAGCGAAAGCGTGGACTCAAGCGCAAAGGCGAGTCAAGGGTCGTTCGTGAGGCAAAGACAATGTGGTATTACACAAGAAGTCAAGTCTACCGTACAAGCTAGGTAAAGCGTGACTTATATACTATTACAGGATGTTTGTGAGGAACAAACATATGGCGTGACCATGAGTCAAGAGTCCTGAAGTGTAAACCAAAGGGAAGAGTCATATGCGGTACAGGTGGATCTCGCGGGGTCACGTGCGCCTCAGAAACGGTCAGCGGACGAAAAGAAGCGTAAAACGACCAACCCTATTGCCGAGGCGCAAGGTGCGAGATAAGAGTCATGAGACGCGAGTCATCGAATTGTATTGTAATCGTACAACCAAGTCAGCGAGCAGAATCGTAACACCTGTAGCGTCCTGAGTGGAACCAACTTGTCCTCTTGGTTCTCCACTCAGGTGCACATTCCATTGTATTCTCCATACTCCATCAATCCTGACTTGTCCTCTTGGTTCTCCACTCAGTGTGCCGCCGTGTGATCTTAGTGGTTGGAAGTCTGCATAAGACCTCATATGTTCCACGTTCTCCACGTCGACTGCACATCTAGCGCGTGACTTGTCTCCGCGTTTAAGTTGGGTGTGTCACCGGTTCAGTTCACATCAACCTTTACCTTGCTTAACGTAGCACGGCAGTTGCACTGCTACAGTCTCTTCCTATGTAAGCTGCAGCCAACAGCTCCACATATCCCAACCGTCTGCCACGCATGGCTGCATTGTCCGCTGAGAAGTAGCGGGGATTGGGCACAGGTGCACAGGCAGAGCGTCTAGGCGCATTGTCCATTTCGTGCAACAGCTGACTTTGCTGTGCATGGTCCTCAAAACCTCCAGGCATATCTGGTGAGGGGGGGGGGACATGGCGCATAATGCGCGTTGCGCTTTGATGCGGCGGTGGCGAAGTGGGAGTGGGCTGCTCACGCTCGGGCGTGATGGGAAGAGTGGGTGGTGCAGGTGGTGGTGGCATGTGGGGACGCTCTTGTTTAGGGTCTAGAATGTCTTCAACATCCTCCTCCTTACTACTATCTGAGTGTGCAGGGGAGGGTGCTCGCTGTGGTGGTAACACCGACGTGCTAGGTATGGCAATCACTGGTGGAGGTAGTGGCTGTGAGGCCACTTGAGAAGGTTGTGGGTGTGGCTCAACACCCTGGAGGGATGGGAAGCTACTCTCGTCGAATGTCACATCCCTGGACAAACGGACAGAGCGGGTTTGGCGGTCCCAGAGCTTATAGCCCTTAGATTCGGGCTCAAACCCAATAAGCATGACCTCAATGGCCTTCGCATCCAATTTGTGACGCTTATCAGTGGGTACATGCATGTACCCCTTGCATCCAAAGACGTGTAAGTGTGAGACATCTGGTACCTTGCCAGAGTACCAGAGCTCATAAGGTGTGCACCATTTGAGCATATGGGTGGGAGAGCAGTTATAAATGTGTACCGCAGTGCTCATAGCATGCTCCCAGAAGCCTTTAGACATGCCTGCTGTGTGAAGCATGGCCATTGCCTTATCCGTAATGGTGCGGTTAAACCGCTTGGCTTTCCCGTTCGATTGTGGTGAACCTGGCATTGTAAGGTGATGCTCTATCCCTCTCTGCTTGAGAATGTCCTGTACTTGGCTCGCCATGTACTCGCCTCCGCAGTCAGAGTGGAGTGCGCGCAGTTTATGGGAAGTCTGGGTTTCACCCCAGGCCAAATACATCTGCAGTGCTTTCACAAACTGATCCTTTGACTTAATAAAGTACACCACTGCATGTTTGGAGTGGTCGTCTATGAAGGTGGCGGTGTACACGGAGCCTTGTAAGGACTGAGTTTGCATTGGACCGGCAAGGTCACTGTGTACAATCTCAAAGATATGGGTTGTCCTCTTGGTGGAGGACGCAGAGAAGGGTTGGTGAGTGGATTTTCCTAACTTGCACCCATGACACACAGCAGTGTGCGTGGTAGAGCTGTCAATGTCCATGCCAGTAGTGGCAGAGGGACCGTACGACTTAAGAGCAGCAGGGGAGATGTGTCCCATGTGCTGATGCCAGATATCAAGAGTGGTGGCAGCACTTTTGATGTAACGTCTACCACGGACGTTTGCCTGACTTAGGCTTCGGTCGACATGGCAATCCTGAACGGTCTGTAGAAGAGGCGATTGGTGATGGAATCTGGATACTCAGCTGGATGAGGGGCTAGATCCCCGTTCAATGCAATGAATGCGTGAAGGTCCTCCTCCTGAGGTACGTTGGCTGGGGGTTCGTCGAGAGGGACGATGGTTCTCCAAGAGGGGTGATCGACAATGTAGATGTAACCGTATGGCTTGGCGACTCATTCGTTGTGATAGAGGAATACGTGGTGATATACTGATCCAGAGGGATATTCGTCCACTGCCCACGAAGGGGAACTTGGGATAAGCTCACGGGGATCCCTGGTCTAAGGGGATATACCGGAGGTGACTCACTTCACAGGGAGGAGAGTCCTAAGGGTGAAGAGACAATGAAGACGGTGGTATTGAAGAAGACCAAGATGGCGATCCTGGTCTTCCACGACTACTACTTATACAGATACTCGCGGGCTTTCAAGCGCCGCTCCAAACTATCCTAGCCAATAGCGTAAGTAGAGCAAACCCTAATACTGCTATCCTAGGAATGAGTCACATCGAGTCATGATCCGATCCGTTATCGTACACAATCACATGTGCCAGAGCTTACCCGGCTGACTGATCCAACAAGTCCATGATGATATACTGCTGACGTGGTGTCATCCCCGAGCATCAGTGTCCACTTCTGGGCCGAAACGTAACATTGATGTGAGCATTGAGGCCAATGCTTGAAGTGTCCAACCAGTACAGGTTGTCCTCCAAGTAGCCAACAGCTACACATTGTTTATTGACAGATATTTTAAATGAGCCACTGTCAAAGGCCACTTCTGCACCCCTTTGTGCTAGAGCACGTGTCGACAAGAAGCATGTCTTCACCTGTGGAAGATGTAGCACATTACTGAGGGTGATGGGAATGCCTTGGCTCGTAGTGAAGATGATGGAGCCTACACCAACTTGGTCGATGGTGGACTTATCTCCAAGGCGCACAGCACCTTTGCACGGAGTATAGTCCTTGAAATTGGACCGATGTGGTGTTGTTACGCCACCACTGGCGTTAGTCCGACTTGGACCGCGAAAGGGCGTTCACGACTTAGCAAAGTATGTCCTTCGAGGTCATGTGACCTGAAATCGTGAGATACACGGCGCTCGTTCGAGGCACGTGATCTTCGTCCTGTACACTAGGGCAAGTCGCGCCACTAGGTAATCCGATGAATCGATGAAGCCGACTTGCACGAGGAGGCAAGCGAGTCACGTGTGGTTCGAAGTGCGATGGGAGTGGTGATTGAAGAAGACCAAGATGGCTTATCTTGGTCTTATCAAGCCACTATTTATACATGTATGAGGATGCTTTAAAGCTCCTCTCGAATCTGTACGACGAATGGCGTAAGTAGCTTGAACCCTACTATCGCTATCCTAGTTGTGAGTCATGCCACATCGGCATGTGATTGTACGTCTACGCTGACTGATCCTACAAAGTCCGTGACGCATTACGTCTTACTACGAGGCCACATCCGTAAGTAAGAGTCCACAACAGGCGAGCCGCAACATCACCCCCCTTTTCAGCCACGACGACCACGGCACCGGGGAGCTCCAATCCCTCCCAACCAACCTTCCTGTACTGACTCCACTCGATTATGGACGTCCGCCATCTCCAGGCGGAACTTGCAGCACGCCACGTCGCCTTGAATGCCGCCGAGGGCTTGAGCGAGCGCATGAAGGCGCTGTTCGATCCTTTCAGCCTCACGTTTGAGGGCACGGAAGCGGTGTAACTCAGCTTTTAACCCCACGTCCCTCAGCTCATTGACCGCCGTGTCAAGGCAATGCTGGTTCGGGTGTCCGGTGGTGAGGGCATGAAGCTTGAGTTCGCCGTAGTGAGGTTTGCCTTGCTCGCGGACCTGGGGTTCGGCGTACAGCAGCTTCGAAAAGGTCTTGTCGCTGTCCGCCGCGAGTGTGAGGACGATGGGGTCCGAGGTCATGATAACCTGGATGTATGGGGCTTGGGTGGTGACGCCCTGGGCGTCAGTGATGGGGAAGTGTACAAACTTGTCCCCTTGGTTGTGAACGTAACCGTAGGGGGCGAAGCGAGAGTCAGAAAGCCGGCGATTAAGCACGGCGGTGTGGTGAGTTGAAGAGGGTAAGTCCACCCTGAGGGACCCCCGGTAGAGGGGACGCCCCGTGGTATCGAGTGCGTATGGCGTTTCATGGGGATGGTCAGAGTCGGTGGTAGTGAGGATGAAGGGGTGCTCAGCTGGGTACCACTCCTTCAGTTTGCGCTCGGGTAGGTCCTGGAGCTGGCGCATATCATCGCGTCGAACAACTTCCTCCTCTCCAGGAGGCGCGTTCTCCTTGTCGCTGCCATCGCCAACTGCTCCTGCCTCCATCTCTCTGCTGTCGTCCTCCACTCCTCCCAGCGCCGGGTGTTCGGATTCTTGGCGAGATTCGACCCAGTGCTCGACTCGAACCAGGAGAGGTCCCGGTGAGGAAGACGCACAGTCTCGGAGAGCTGCACGAAGCCGATTAACTTCGGCCTGCGTATAGGGGTTTGACGTTGAGGCGTTGGCCGTCGTCGCCGAGCAGCCAGTACGTGGTGGGGGTGTTGGGGTTGTCGAGGTCTTCGATAGTGGCGAGGTTGTCGACGGCCGCGCTGAGCTCTTGGTGGGTGAAGGACCCTCGGAGGTTGGCAGTGATAGCGGGGGAAGAAGCGGGAGTGGGAAGGGACATTGTTGTGTGAGTGAGGAATCCAGGGTGAGAAGCTGGAGAGTACTTAGCGATGTTTGGCTCGCTTATATGTATTCTGTTGAGGGTTGAACTCCGCTCGTACTCCGCTATTGCTTCATCAGCAAAGACGTCACTTTTGTTGACCCACTGATTCTCCGAGTCCGGGTATCCTTTCCATTTCACGAGGTATTGGAGTTTCCGACTTCTGCCGAAGCGTCTTGAGTCCAGAATTCGTTCGATTTCGTATTCTTCCTTGCCGTTTACTAGATCCGGTGGTGGGCGCTGAAAGTTTTCTCCATGTAGATGTGTTTCGCGATAGGGCGTGAGTAGATCGATGTGAAATACGGAGTGAATGCTCCACTGCGTGGGAAGTTCGAGTTGATAATTGACCGGTGATAACACACGTGTGATCCTGAAGGGTCCATGCCGTCGTGCCGCAAGCTTGGCGGTCGGCTGATTGGTTCGGAGGTGGCGCCCTTCTAACCATACCTGGTCTCCTATTTGATATCTAGGGGTATCTCGGTGTTTGATCCATAGTGATTGGGCCTTTTTGATAAGGGTCTGGGCTTCTTTCCGTGCTTCTCGGAATTGCTGAAGTCGCGTGAGTACTTGGGGAATGGGGGATGGCTTATCGACCCAATCAGCGCACGGGTCGTATCCCATCATTAGTGAAAATGGAGACTTTGTTGCGTACGGACGCGAGATGCCCGAAGAGTTCTGCAATGGAGACGAAGTCCGCGCATTCGGTGCCGGAACCGAGGAGCATTGGCGCGCATGGAGACACATCGAGGGCAAGCTTCCTCCCTGACGCGCAGAACTGAAAATCGAAGATGGCCGTCACGTGACCCTGGCACGTGACCTGCCCTAGAACCTGCTAGAAGAGTCCAGAAGGATCCGGATGAGCTTGAGCCCGGATCGGCCTTGTGTCCGTGACTGATGTGACTGCTGACTCGTACAGACTCCGATTGGCTTGTGACTACTTGGCATATTAGGATTAGCGGCTGTGTATTAGGGTTGCTGGGCTTCAAAGCTCCATCCCTTGTAGTATAAGTAGTGGACGCTGCCCGTCCTTAGACGGCAGCTTTGATATCTTGAAGAACTCCTTCCCTTGTTCTATCTCTGCTCCCTCTATTGCGCGTGCCCTCTTGTCGTTCATTCGCCCCCAGCTATAAGTCGTTCGACTTCTCGTTATCATAATCGACTTCGCTTTCGCTCGGACCTCGGTCGAACTCAGCAAACCGGTTCCAAATCCAAGTCGGATCACTACGTCCTGAAGGAACGTAACAGACTTCCTTGTCACCTCGTGTGGCCAGTTGTTGTGCGCGAATTCCGCCATGGGTAGGAATCGTGCCCAATTGTCTTGGCGTTCGTTCGTCCAGAACCTGAGGTATTGTTCTAGCCACTGATTGGTGCGTTCGGATTGTCCGTCCGTGCGGGGGTGGTACGCGGTGGATATATTTTGATAAATTACCAAGATCCGGCATAGTTTCGCGTGTGAACTTTGATGCGAAGCGTGGGTCGCGGTCGCTAATGATTTTTGCCGGTAATCCGAATCTTCGGAACACGTGGGTGACGTACAGGGCGGCAGTTTCCTCCGCGGATATTTCCTCATTACAGGGGATGAAAACGGACGCTTTGGTGCAGTCATGGTCCGTTACGGTGAGGATAGAGTCATACCCCTGTGATTCCGGTAGCTTAGTGATGAAGTCGAGGGCTATGACTTCGAATGGCTTAGCGTCTGTTATCGGAGTAATGGGCGTCAGCGGCGCTTTTGTCGGGCAATTGTTGACCTTGTGACGTTGGCATTCTGCGCATCCTTGGACGTATTCAGTTACATGCTTCAGCATGTAACGCCACCACAGGGGCGTTAGGTACGGCGTGTACCACGTTAAGTCAACGGGATCGGAAAAGCACGAGTCGGTTAAGACTCAGTTCGGTGATGCACAAGTATCACTCGGCTTCCCTGGAACCAAGGATAATAGTAGAGAGACAAGGCTCAAGTGCAACGGTGAGCGAAAGCGTAGACTCAGGCGCAATGGCAAGTCGAGGGTCGATCGTGAGGCGAAGACGATGTGGTATTTACACAAGAAGTCAAGTCTACCGTACAAGCTAGGTAGGGCACGACTTATATACTAGTACAGGATGTTTGTGAGCAACAAACATATGGTGCGATCGTGAGTCAAGAGTCCTAGAACATAAACAAAGGGAAAAACCACATATAGTATGAGGGAATTCCGCGGGGTCATGCGGGCTTCAGGAATGGTCAGCGGGCAAGGAGAAGCGTATCACGACCTATCCTATTGCCGAGGCGCAAGGTGCAAGATGAGAATCGAGGGGCGCGAGTCACCGGATCATATCGTAATCGTACAGCCAAGTCAGAGGGCAGAAATCGTAACACAGCATCTGTGGCCACCAGTGGGTTCGTTCAATGATTCTTAATGTCCGTTTGATTCCTGGGTGACCGTATATCGGGGGATCGTGGTGGTTGGCTATGATGATGCGGATTGCGTCCAGTCCTCCCGTGATCACTCTTTCCCCTTGTCGGTACCAGGTTCTGTCGACTTTTTTGAGTTTGTGCGGATCTATCCAGGGGCGTAGGACGTCCTTGTCTTGTTTGTGGGGTTCGGGTACCTGTGACGTCATAGTCCGTATGAATACCTTTTTGGGCAGCACCGTGATTCCTTCATTGTCCCTCTCTCCTCTGTCGTAGTCAGGTCTTCTGGATAATGCGTCGGCGCGTCCATTGTTGGTCCCTTTGATGTGGTGGATCTCAAAGTCGTATTCCATGAGTTCGAGTACTTCTCGGGCTACACGACGGCTTATCTTTTGGGGTGATTTCCAGTGTGTGAGGTTGAGGTGGTCAGAGAAGATCTTGACTTTGTGTGGTGAGCTGGCCAGGAAGGGTCTCCAGTGTCATAGTGCTTTGACGATGGCTAGAGTTCCAGGTCATAGATGTCGTAGTTGCGTTCTGCCTCGTTCAAGGTGGATGAGAAGTAGCCGATGGGGTGTCGTTTTCCGTCCTTCTTCTTCTGTAGTAGGACTGCGCCTACCGCGTATCCTGACGCGTCCACTTCGAGTTCGAATTGGTCTGTTAAGGTGGGGTGTGCGAGTACGGGTTCGCTGGTGATGAGGTGTTTGAGGGTTTGAAAGGCTTTCTCTTCATCCTTGCCCCAGGTCCATTCGGTGTCTTTGCATGTCAGTTTGTTGAGTGCTCGTGCGTGCATGGCGAAACCGCGAATGAAGAGGCGGTAAAAATTGCAGAAGCCTAGGAAGGAGCGTACGTCGTGTACCTTTGTGGGGGTTGGGCCAGTCGCGTATACCTGCAATTTTGACGGGGTCCATGCGAGTTACCCCCTTTTCAAGGATTACCCCCAGGTAATCCATTCGCGGTTGGTGGAATAGGCATTTTTCCAGTTTGAAGTAGAGGTCGTGGTCGAGTGCGATTTGTAGGACGGCGCTGACCGCATCGATGTGCGCTTGTAGTCCGCTTCTTCGCTTGTGGCAATGCCGATGTCGTCCATGTAGACTCGTATGATCGTTCCACGTGCTTCATAGTAGGGGATGATGTCGCCGAAGATGTCGTTCATCATATTCTGGAAGGTAGCCGGGGAGTTGGTGAGGTCCGAAGTACATGACGAGGGGTTCAAAAAGTCCGTATTTTGTCTTGAAGGCGGCTTTAGGTTCGTCTCCTTCTTTGACGCGTATGTTGTTATACCCCCATCGTACATCAAGTTTGGTGTAGATACGTCCATTCCCAGGTCGTTGATGAGTTCCGACATGAGTGGTAGTGGGTATTGGTTACGTACGGTGCAAGCGTTGATCTTTCGATAGTCTTGGACTGGGGCGTAGTTTGGCCATCTTTCTTCTTGATAAAGAAGAAGGATGAGGCGTATGGTGATTTAGAGGGTCGTATGTAGCCCATTTTGAGTTGCTCGTCTAGCCACTTGCGTAGTTGCTCATCTTCATCCTGTGACATAGGGTAGATTTTGCAGTCAATACTTGCCGGAGTGCCTGGTTTGAAGTCATTGCGTGATCCCAAGGTCGCGATGGTGGGGAATCGATGGGACGCTTCTTCGTTGAAGATTTTCACGAAGCGTTGATATGGCTTGGGGAGTACCGCCGCCACGGTGTTCTGATTAGCGGCGATAGCTAATTTGGTGGCTGTGGTACGTATCTGGCATTCCTCTTCTAGTTCCTGGACGATGCTTTCCGCTTCATCTTGAGTTATGGCGGTGGCGATAGTAATTTGCTGTTCATTCGGGTTAATGGAACGGAGTACCACCGGTAGCGCGCCTTCGTGGATGGTGGTGTGTGCCCAACTGATGGTAGGTTCGTAGGTTGCGAGCCACGGATAACCAAGGACCAGGTCTTCGTTTCCAATGTCCGTGACTAGGAATCTCATGACTTTGTTAATTCCTCTGGTCTGGACGTTGAGATCGACGAAGTGAGTGATAGACCCAGCTTTATTTTCGGTGTTATCTATGTTCCATATTTTCTTGGGTCTCTCGAGGGTCTGCAGCCTGAGGCCCATGCGTTTTGCGAATGCGGGTCTTATGAAGTTGTCGGTGGCGCCTGAGTCAACAAGCCCTTTTATGTTGGCCATGGAGTAACTAGTGCGAATCGAGACTGGAATTCAAAGCGAACGATAGCGAGTCATGATTACAGAGTTACAATTAACTGCCCTCACCCAGGCTGATGGGTTCAGGCGTCCTGAAAACCCTCTTGGGTCCACAAGTCTTTGAATATGAGGTCTTTAACCTCATCACTAGCTCCCCGTATCGTGTCCATCCAACCTTTTGCTTGTTCCTCGGGAGTTGCCTTGGCGCGGCGCGCCGTAGTCGGCTCTTGACTGTAGTAGTCGGTGTCCGCGCTTCGACTAGTGCTGGCGCGTGGTTGGTACGGTTGTCTCGGCTTCCTGGGTCGTGTACAATCTCGTGAGAAGTGACCTGGATTATTGCAGTTGTAGCAAATCACTTCCCTCATGTCGCGACGTTGTCCGCTGCCTCTTGCTTGTCCTGGCCCTCCCCTTGGTGGGAACGGGGATCGCTGATAGTTCCCTCGGTTGGGGTCTCCTACTTCCGCGAGTCGGGCGCGGGTTCGGTCTGCAGACGTATCCATCGCGTTCGGGTCGTAGCGCGGCGGGGGAAATCGTGGTGGCGCCCACTGAGGATTGTAACCCCGTGGTTGGTTTGGTCGGGTTTGCGGCGTGTTTCGTGGGGCGTTTGTGTTGAGTCCCAGCCTTGCGCGTAAGTGGATGTACTGCTTTTGTCGGCGTAGGGCGGCGTCCTTCCACTCGTTGAAGGTTTGGGGGTCGTCAAGTTCATAGATTTTGGTAAATAAGGCTTTCAGGAGCCCCGCCGTGAATCGATCCAGCGTTTGGGCGATTGTTGAGTCGGTAATCAGCTTTCCGCGCGAGCTGTTCGAAGTTGGTGACGTACGAATCGATGTCATCCCCTATCATTTGAACCCTTTAGCTAGTGTGGCTTGTGCTTGCTCTTGTTCAAGCACGTTGGAGAATCGGTCCGAGAATCGGCCGTCAGGGTGTCCCACAAGAAGGGGTTCGTATCGGTTTCGTCCATGGTGCAGTTCGTTATTGAGCCATTGAAGAAAACCGAGTGTCCAGTTTGATACTCGGGGTCCTTTGATGAAGCCTAGGAACAGCAGGCAGCGTCGATAAACATTGGTCATAATTGGTGCTTCTGCGTTTTGTCCCCAGTAGATGTGCCACTGAGTGAGAAACGATTCGTACTCATCTCTATTCCCATCAAATATGTTGGGAGGTTCCCCCACTAGTTTGTCTGTTCCGTGAGGGGCCCCCGGCGGTGGTCCTGCCACTGGTGGCGGTGGTGGTCCTCCTCCGAAGGGGTGTCCGCCGCCTCCACCTCCGAATTGGGGTGTTCTTCCCCCTCCCCCGCCTCCTGGTGGGCCTTGCCCGAAACTTCCTCCTGGTCGTCTTGATGGTGGGGGTCCTCCTGCCCCTGGTGGTGGGTCTGGCATGTCCGGTCCTACTGCCCTAAAGATTGCCGCATCGTCGGCGGTCATGCGGTGTCCTGTAGCCGGGTTGATGGGTTGGAGGTGGGCTTCAGCTTCTTCTGCGATTCTTCGCACTTCTTTGGCTGCCAGCTCTTCTCTGGTGATCGTCGTTGTGGCCATGTCTGCAGGTGCGTGAACCTCGATATCCTCGGGTTCGTTTATGCGGAGGGACTCAGCTGTTTGTATGATGTCTCCGACTTCGGACTCGTCGTCTGTGTTGGTTCCTTTGTCCTCTCCGCTGGTTTCGGATGGTGCGGGGGTTCTGGGTTCTGAGGTGCTGGGTTCCTCTTCTGGTTGTCCGTCGATACGTCCCCACTGTTCTCGGGTGGGTAGGTTTCTAGCGTCGATATTGCAGTTGTAGTTTCTTCCTGCGGGCCGTACTGCGTCGTATCGGTTGTCTATAGGGTTCCACGTAATCTCAACCCAACACAAGTTATCAAAGTTGAACTCAACGGGGCGATACTGGGTTGGCCCCGATGCAAAATCTACAAAGTAACCAGTTTCTCCTCGGTATTCTCTCCACCTGGTGGCTCCTAGGAATTGTTCTGGTACGTTGCGGTCTCCCCTGCGTTCAAGGAGTAAGTTTGGAAATTTCTCCACTGGTCTCGAGTGGTGAACGCCACGATGAAGGGATCTTGGTCTTAATGTTACGCCGCCACTGGCGTTAGTCCGACTTGGACCACGAAAGGGCGTTCACGACTTAGCAAAGTATGTCCTTCGAGGTCACGTGACCTGAAATCGTGAGATACACGGCGCTCGTTCGAGGCACGTGATCTTCGTCCTGTACACTAGGGCAAGTCGCGCCACTAGGTAATCCGATGAATCGATGAAGCCGACTTGCACGAGGAGGCAAGCGAGTCACGTGTGGTTCGAAGTGCGATGGGAGTGGTGATTGAAGAAGACCAAGATGGCTTATCTTGGTCTTATTGAGCCACTATTTATACATGTATGAGGACGCTTTAAAGCTCCTCTCGAATCCGTACGACGAATGGTGTAAGTAGCTTGAACCCTACTATCGCTATCCTAGTTGTGAGTCATGCCACATCGGCATGTGATTGTACGTCTACGCTGACTGATCCTACAAAGTCCGTGACGCATTACGTCTTACTACGAGGCCACATCCGTAAGTAAGAGTCCACGACAGGCGAGCCGCAACAGGTGTGATGTGGTGTGTGGCACCACTGTCCATCATCCAACGCACATGCAAGGCAGCATACAAGGCAACACCAACTGCATTGTCCGCCCAGTTAATGGCGGGTTTTGTCATCAACCTCCTTAATGGAGGCAGTGGTTGGTACTAATACATGACTATTGGCAGCCTTGTTGCCAGTGTCATTCAACTTCCCCCGCTGCTTCATCCTTCTTCCTCTGCCTGCAGTCAGGCTTGATATGCCCCTTCCTGTTACAGTAGTGGCAAGTAAGTTGAGAGTGATCCTTCTTCTTACGTGGGCCACTGCTAGGCTTAATAGGGGCAGCCTTGTTGAGTGAGGAACCAGAGGGGCCAGAGTGATGCGCTTCCTCCGAGACGATGTGCGCAATTATTTCAGCATGCTTGAGTTTGGAGGGGGTGCCACTGGCAAGGATGGTAGAGGCCAGAACCTCGTAAGAGGCTGGCAGGGCGTGGAGAAGTATGAGACAGAATTGGGTGTCAGTGACACCCATCTGTGCGTTGGAAAGGCCGACCCGCAGCTCATTGAGCTTGGCCAACTGAGAGGCCATGGGTGCGGAGTCGTCGAGGCAGGCTTTGTTACGATTCCACCTTCGCCGGCACGTGACTCGCCACGTGATGTGTCTGCGACTGCCGATATCCCCATTGTGGAATCAGTGTGCACGCCTACGGACCCTTGGTGGGACTGGCAACGCGAGGCTTGGCCTCAAGACGACGCAAGAATCGACGCTGCAGTAGCGCAGCTAGAAGACTATGTGTATTCGAGATGCGCGGTGAGCGATCGTTCCCCCTCCCCGCACAAGAACCGCTACCAGGAGCCTTGGGAATAGGTCCTGAAGGATTGGCTGTTACGTGACCCTGGCATGTGACCTGCCTAGAATCGTCCAGAAGAGGCCGGATGAGCTTGTGCCCAGACTTATCTTGTGTTGGGCTTAGACGAATCGAGACTGGTATGACGTCACATTCCCGTGGACTTTACTGTGGGGCGCCTCTAGGCCCTTATCTCTGTTATCTCTGACTCGTGTTCCAGACACGCGACCCTTATCTCTGACTTGTGCCATGCACCTTATTGCCATTGGCTACTCGTATTAGGGTTCGCGGCTGTGTATTAGGATTCGGCACTTCAGACTGAGCTTGAAAGCTCCTCTGGAGTAGTATAAGTAGAAGTCGGCTACGCGTCTTAGAACGGTAGCTTTGATATCTTGTGTAATACCTTCCCTCTTGCCTGGAGTCATGCCATACGCCTTGGCTATCCAGAAGTCGAATTGTACTCACTCGATCTGAACCTCGGTGTGACCTCGGAGATCCGTCCCTCCACCGTCGAACCTACCGCCCTCCCGCTATAAGTCGTGTCACGGACCAACTTTGTCTTTCGCCATTTCCCCTCTCTACCACTTTATCGTTGCCTTCACCCTTGTGGGTCGTGCCTTGCGGATCGCCCTAGCCGTTGCCTACGGGATCCTGAAGACCTTCGACGCGCTTAAGGCTCAGCAAACAGACAAATAACCCAAGTCGGGTCGATACGTCCGGAAGGAACGTAACAGGCTTGGGTTAATTGAATCCACAGATTGAAGATGGTGGTGCTGCCGCTAGCACCAGCATATACGTCCTTCAGCTTGTCCCACTTCGACTTGAAGGTGGGATAGACTAATGGGTCAGCAACGAGGGAATAGATGTCAGGCTTGAGGTAGAGGCGGAGGTATGCCTTTGCCCGACGCTGGACAGAGTCCCACTCATCAGAGGTGACTCCTGAGGGGGGAACTTGGAGGAAGAACACATCCTCAGCTTTGTGCAGCGTGAGGATAGCCTCCAGAGTCCCGGCCCACTCGTTCCAGTTGGACCCATCGAATGGGTAAGATGGATGCCCGAAGGCATGCCAAAGGAGTTGCCATACACGTTTGAGATACGCGAGGAGGGTGTGGACCCAGAATGTAATGCCACCACAGGGGCGTTAGGTACAACATGTACCGCGTTAAGTCAACGGGATCAGAAGGGCGCGAGTCGATTAAGACTCAGTTCGGTGATGCACAAGTATCGCTTGGTTTCCCTGGAACCAAGGATAATAGTAAGAGGACAAGGCTCAAGCGCAAAGGCGAGTGAAAGCGTGGACTCAAGCGCAGCGGCGAGTCAAGGGTCATTCGTGAGGCAAAGACAATGTGGTATTACACAAGAAGTCAAGTCTACTGTACAAGCTAGGTAGAGCGCGGCTTATATACTAATACAGGATGTTTGCACAGTGCAAACATATGGTGCAAGTCTGATGCAGTCGTACAAGAAGGGAAACAAAGGGAATAGTCATATGTGGTACAAGGGAATCCGTGGGATGACGCATGCCTCAGAAGTGGTCAGCGGATGAAACAGAGCGTAAAACTGGCCATCCTATTGCCGAGGTGCAGAGGTGCGGAATGGAAGCCGAGACGTGCGAATCATGGGAACGTGTCGTAAAAGTACAGTAGTCAGAGAGTACGAATCAAACAGCAGGACAAATCATAACATTACCCCCCCATCAGAACCGAAGTCGCCACAACTTCGGCTAGTCACTGGTATACGTGTAGTCCTCCTCTGCAGGGATGTTAGCAGGTATGGGAGACGGGGTGCGTGGGCATGTGTGACGACGTAGGAACATAAAACGTCCTCTCTCCCTGCAGTCCCAGCACATCTCGTACATGGGACACTTGATCTCCTCATGCATGGCGTCATACCTCAGACACTTCCCGCACCACCAAGGGTGGGAGTCGGGGTCTACGTGCGCGGGCGTCATGGGGGAGAGTCGACGAATGAGGCAGACATCAAGCCTGTGGGCTCGACTTCCACACCACTGACACGGCTCGCGAGCTCGCCGCTCTGGACACTGCACCACAAGATGCTCTGTCGACTTGCACTGAAAGCACTTGCGTCAACGCCCGCTGCCTTCCCCCTGAAGGTGGGGCATCTCACTCGGTCCAGCAGTGCAAGGTGCGAGAGGAGTAGGCTCCAGCGAGCCACACAGGCGTACCAGCTTAGCATGAAGCTCGGTGTACTTATCCACGATGAGGGGGATGGCTCGCGCGTACTGGAGACATTTCCAGACAGATGAGAAGTCCATGTCCAGATGAAACTGGTCATGCGTCAGCTCGGTCTCGAGTCGCCGAATGTCTGATTGGCAAGTACGGATGGCATCTTGTTGCGCGAGACATTCACGAAGACGGGAGATGTCGGCGTGGAGCTGGGGGTTACGAAGTTCCACCAGGACCTCGTTGAGTATGATAGCGCGGGGGTCGTGAGGGTGGAACATATTCATTTGATTGTCTGTGATGTAACGCCACCACGGGGGCGTTAGGTACGACGTGTACCGCGCTCAAGTCAATGGGATCGGAAAGGCACGAGTCGATTAAGACTCAGTTCAATGATGCACAAGTATCACTCGGTCTCCCTGGGACCGAGGACAATAGTAGGAAAGTACGGCTCAAGCGCAAAGGCGAGCGAAAGCGTTGACTCAAGCGTAAAGGTGAGTCGAGGATCGTTCGTGAGATGAAGACAACGTGGTATTACACAAGAAGTCAAGTCTACCGTACAAGCTAGGTAGGGCGTGGCTTATATACTGTTACAGGATGTTTGCGAGGAGCAAACATATGGCGTGATTATGAGTCAAGAGTCCCAAAGCGTAAACAAAGGGAAGAACTGTTATATGGTACAAGTGGATCCCGCGGGGTCACGCATGCCTCAGAAATGGTCAGCGGATGGAAAGAAGTGTAAAATGACCAACCCTATTGCTGAGGCGCAAAGTGCGAGATAAGAGACAGGAAGCGTGAGTCATCGGATCGTATCGTAATCGTACAACCAAGATAACAGGTAAAATCGTAACATGTGAGATGCTGTGCCAACTGGCCAGTATAGACCTCGTTGAGAAACACCTGTGAGGCGTAGCATGGGTGGCCCTTGCCCATGGTTCCCACGACTTCCTGGTAGTTGTGGCGGTAGTAGATGTACCACGCAGTCTGCTTAGTGGGGCCTGTTTCCCCGACAAGAAGTGGGAAGAACATGGGGGCTGCAGGGTCGTTAAGGAAGAAGGGAATGCCGGGGTCATTGTTTTCTGTTACAATTTGTCCTATTCTTCAATCCGTGCTTTCTAACTACTGTACTTTTACGACACGTTCCCATGACTCGCGCTTCCTGACTTCCATTCCGCACCTTGCACCTCAGCGATAGGATGGCCAGTTTTACACTCTGTTTCGTCCGCTGACCATTCCTGAGGCACGCGTCGCCCTGCGGAATTCCCTTGTACCACATATGACTATTCCCTTTGTTTCCCTTCTCGTACGATCGCATCAGACTCGCGCCATATGTTTGCACAGTGCAAACATCCTGTATTAGTATATAAGCCACGCCCTACCTAGCTTGTATGGTAGACTTGACTTCTTGTGTAATACCACATTGTCTTTGCCTCACGAACGATCTTCGACTCGCCTTTGCGCTTGAGTCTACGCTTTCGCTCGCCTTTGCGCTTGAGCCTTGCCTTCCACTACTGCCCTCGGTTCCAGGGAAACTGAGCGGTACTTGTGCATCATCGAACTGAGTCTTAATCGACTTGCACTCTTCCGATCCCGTTGAATTAGCACGGTACATGTCGTACCTAACACCCCTGTGGTGGCATTACATTAAGTCAAGTCTCTCACAGTGGCAAACCTTCATAGTCGCGCCCGATCCCAGTTTCAAGCAGAATACATCAACCGATACAGTGACGACGAGCTTTCCGATAAGGTTAAAGGAGCCGTCGTCTGGAAAGAACACGAAGGAGTGGAAGGATATTTCCTCTTCCACCCCAATACGCAAAAGTACCGACAGGTCCACTATCTTGAGGATCTACGACAGTGGGCATATATTGATTACTCCGCAAAGAAAGGCCAGTGGTACACTATCAGCATAGTACCCCAGGCGCTTGGAGTCGGACCCCTCACAACCCATACTACGTCTGGCATTGCCATTGACGACGATTCCCCATCACCCAGTGTCTCCATACCAACGACAAACCTGCCTGCCCTGACAACACACTTCCCAACCTATGCTATGTCTCAAACCCAACAGGCCTCGGCTAGCACGACTCTCACCAGCGGTGGCGCTGGAGGAGGAGGAGCACCCAACCCACCTAGTGGTAGCGCACCAGTACCACCCAGTAGCGGTGGTGGTGGTGGTGGCAGTGGCGGTGGCGGTGGCAGTGGCGCCATGCCAGGAGGAGCCGCGCCAGCAGTGCCAGCCCCCAGAGGAAACGGACAACTGGGAGGAAACCCCCCTCCCAAGTTCACCGGAGTTAGAGACGAAAGCAAGGCTTTCTTGCGGGCATTTCGACTCTATAAGGAGATGAACCCCACTGTCAACCAGCTCTCAATCCCGGCCTCGCGAGCCATGACCTTCCTGTCGTACATCCAAGGCCCACTAGTGAACAATTGGGTCGACGAGCAGGCGCAGTGGTTGGAGGACCAAATCGCAGCTGGAGTCAATTGAAACAACGAGGTTTTGTGGGCCACGGTCAGAGATCGATTCGTGCAGGCCTACACCGACACTTCGGAACAGGCCAACACGTGAAAGGCGCTCCAGAATCTCACTATGAAGGGAGGAGACATCGACACGTACGTCGCAACCTTCCAGAACCTTGTCACAAAAGCAGGGTACAACCCCGACGAAGCCACAACGCTGGAGCTATTCCAGGATGACTACCAAACCAGTTAGTAGTCAATGCCGTCTGCTTCCAGCACCCTGTCAACTGGGAGCAGTGGAAGGTGGCTGCTCGATTACAACAAGCTGAATACCTTATTCTTAAGGATCGCCTTGGCAAAGGGAAGCCCCAGCGAAAGAAAGGTGGCCAAAGCCGAGAGCAGTGGGTCCAAGCTCTCAAAGGAACCTGCGACCCCAACGCTATGGATGTTGGACGCACCAGAGCCTCCATGGCCCTCACCAACACTGACAAAGCCCAACTTCAGAAGGAGGGACAATGTTTTAGATGCCGTGCGCAAGGGCACATCTCGCGTAACTGTCCTCAAAAGGGCGTGCGAGTGGCTGCCACTACATCTACCCTGGTGCCAACCCCCATGTCCCCGCGATCATCAGCCACGACTCCCATGAGTTCAAGTATACCAACTCCCGCCGTCTCTTCTTTCGCCATACAATCTAGTCGCATACTATTGAATGAAGAGCAGGCGGATCTACAGATCGCAGCGATGAAAGCGCAAACCCAGGAGGTGCGAGACCTCATGGTGGAGAAGTTATTTGGGCGAGAGGATTTTCTCGACACTTGAACCCGGCGGCCTGGGCTAGAGCATTAAACTTGAATGTGTACACTAGCAGATATCGATCCATGCGAATTCCAGTCTTATTCAAATCTGCACACGCAACGGCCGAACGACAAGTCCTTATCGACTCAGGAGCCACCGACAATTTCATATGCTCCTCGCTTCTGAAACAACTCCAGATCGGAACACGGGAGGTGACTCACCCTATCCGCATTTGGAATGCAGATGGCACCCACAATCAGGATGGTGCTATCACGCAATACACGGACCTTACCGTGCGAACGGGAAAGAAAGAAAGGACGCTTCGCTTTTTGGTTACGAACCTGGGAAGGGACGAAGTGATCCTGGGATACCCTTGGTTCACGGCCTTTGAGCCCGTGATCAAGTGGGGAGACGCGACGCTGAACGAGGAGTTCCAGCCGGTCGTGGTCTCAAGTCTTCACTTGTCGGACGAAGCCACACCCATGGAAGCTTCCATTCGGGCATTGGAGACGTACGAACTCGACGAGGAAGCGTGGGAACAGCTCATGGATGACGAGCGGGAATGTAACGCCACCACAGGGGCGTTGGGTACGACGTGTACCGCGTCTAAGTCTACGGGATCGGAAGAGCGCGAGTCGGTTAAGACTCAGTTCGGTGTTGAACAAGTGTCACTCGGTTTCCCTGGAACCGAGCGCAATAGTGGAAAGACAAGGCTCAAGCGCAATCGGCGAGCTGAGGTGGAGACTCAAGCGCAAAGGCGAGTCGAGACGTTCGTGAGGCGAAGACGATGTGGTATTACACAAGAAGTCAAGTCTACCGTACAAGCTAGGTAGAGCGTGGCTTATATACTAATACAGGATGTTTGCGAGTTGCAAACATATGGCGCGATCCTAAGATACGGGTCCTAAAGAGCTAACAAAGGGGGACTACGTATATGGAACAAGGAAATCCCGCGGGACGACGCGTGCGTCAGATGGCGTCGGATCGACAAACGGGGGAGCGCAAGTATGAATCAGAAGAGTTCATAGAAGGGTGCACGGTAAGAGCCGAGACGATACGATCACGGGAAGCTAAGCGCAAGAGGAAACAGTATCGTACATGGGGTGAAATCGTAACATTACCCCCCCGTCAGAATTGAAGTCGCCTCGACTTCAACTAGTCACTAGTATAGGCGTAGTCTTCTTCAGCAGGGATGTTCGCGGGGATGGGAGAGGGGGTGCGGGGGCAGGTGTGTCGACGCAGGAACATAAAGCGTCCCCTCTCCCCACAGTCCCAGCACATCTCGTACATAGGACACTTAATCTCCTCGTGCGTGGCATCATACCTCAGACACTTCCCGCACCACCTAGGGCGAGAGTCCGGGTCCACGTGCGCTGGCGTCATCGGAGAAAGGCGTCGAATGAGGCAAACGTCGAGCCGGTGAGCTCGACTCCCACACCACTGGCACGGTTCCCGAGCCCGCCACTCAGGACATTGTGCCACCAAGTGATCCTCCGACTTGCACTGGAAACACTTGCGTCGACGCTTACCACCTTCCCCCTGAAGGCGGGGCATCTCGCTGGGTCCAGCGTCGCGAGGGGTGAGGGGAACAGGCTCTGGTGAACCTCGGGGTCGCACGGGCTTCGCGTGAAGCTCGGCGTATTTGTCGGCAATGAGAGGGATGGCCCGAGCGTACTGAAGACGCTTCCGGACAGAGGAGAAGTCCATATCGAGATGGAACTGATCCCGCGTCAGCTCCGTCTCGAGACGCCGGATATCCGATTGGCGAGTACGGATGGCGTCTCGGCGCGTAAGGCACTCGCGGAGACGGGAGATCTCGGCATGGAGACGGGGGTTGCGAAGCTCGACTAGCACTTCGTTAAGGACAATGGTGCGGGGGTCGTGAGGATGGAACATATTTAACTGGTTGTCTGTGATATGCTGTGCGAGCTGGCCGGTGTAGACCTCGTTGAGAAATACCTGTGACGCGTAGCAGGGGTGTCCTTTTCCCCATAGTTCCGACAACCTCTTGGTAGTTATGACGATAATAAATGTAGCGCGCCGTTGTTTTAACGGTCCCCGTCTCGCCAACGAGGAGTGGGAAGAAGGTGGGTAATGTGGGGTCATTAAGGAAGAAGGGGATGCCGGGGTCCTCGTTCTCCTTATCCTCCTCATCGTCCAAGAGAGCGAGGGCGGGGTCGGGCTCGACCTTTCGAGTTTGAGGGACTGGCGTAAAAGTGTGATCCATTCCGGCGGGGAATGGTGGCATCGGGATGTGGGTCGCGAGGATGGCAGGGGGTGACAGCGGTGGTGGAGGAGAGAGGGGGGTCGTGGGTTCAGGCGGGTATGTCGGCGTAGCGGGGACGTGGACAGTGACGGGGGTGTCGATAGAGAAGGGGACGATGATGGGTCGGGGGAGTTCAGGTGATTCAGTAGTCGTCGTAGATTTTTCGGCCAGTGAGGCTAGAGCCGAAGTAGCGAGTGCGAGGACAGGGAGTGGGGGAGAGTCCGGAATGACCGAGTACGGCGTACGACCCTCTGGTTCGGAGGGGACACCAAAGTCCTGTGAGGGTACAGTTAGATTTTCGAGAATAATCTCGACTGGGCGACGGGTTTGGACAGTGGAGACGATGGGGGTAGTAGTCATGGTGGGGTGAAGAAGAGAGGGATGGGGAGGGCAGCGGTATCGAGGAGGCGTGTCTTATATCTTTCGTCCAGCCCCTTCGGCGGTAGGGTTTAGGCGGTAGAAGTCGGCAATGAGGTCAGATGAGTGTCGGACATTTTCGAGGGGTTCCCATGTGCTATCGCTTATTGGGAAGCCCTTCCATTGGACGAGGAATTGAAGTTTGCGCCCGCACCCATGTGATCGGGATTGTAAGATGCGCTCCACTTCGAATTCTTCCTCTCCATCAATCAGGTCCGGGGGTGGGCGCGTGAAGTTTGCGCCGTGCAACTCCGTCTCCTTATATGGTGTGAGGAGGTTCGCGTGGAAAACCGGATGTATCTTCCACGTGTTCGGAAGCTCCAATTCGTACGACACATCAGAAAGGACTTTCTTCACTCGGAACGGTCCGTGGCGTTTAGGAGCGAGTTTTGCGGTAGGGTAGAAGGTTCGGAGATTTGTACCTTCCAACCAGACCATTGCGCCTTCTGGGTAAGGGATGAAGTGCGTCTTGCCTCTTTTTGCCATCAACTCTTGCGCATGTTTGATGCAGTCTTGCGCGTGCTGTCGTCTGATGACCATGTCTTCCAGACGTTGTTCGACAGATGGGGATGGTGTGGGTTTCGGCGTCCATACGGTACGTGGTTCCCACCCCATGATGAGCGAGAAGGGCGATTCCTTTGTGGTCGCGTTGGGCCAGGCGTTGTGCGCAAATTGGGCAACCGGTAAGGCTTCCGCCCAATTATCCTGCTGCACGTTACTCCAGTGTCTGAGGTACTGCTCTAGCCATTGGTTTGTCCGTTCTGACTGCCCATCGGTCTGAGGGTGATAGGCAGATGATATGTTCTGACGGATCCCGAGGACCTTGCAGAGGTTGGTCATGAATGCGGAGGTGAATCGGGGGTCTCGGTCCGTGATAATCTTTCGGGGTATGCCGTAATGTGGGTACACGTGATGAAGGTATAGTCGCGCTACTCCTTCTGCTGTGATCGACTCGTTACACGGAATGAAGATTGAGGCCTTCGAGCAGTCGTGGTCCGTGATTGTGAGTATAGAGTCGTATCCGTCGGACGGAGGGAGCTTAGTAATGAAGTCCATGGCGACGACCTCGAACGGTTCGGCGTGCGGGTCTGTGGTGATGGGGAAAAGGTGTGGCTTTTGACGGTGGGGGTTGATCTTGTTTGCCTGGCATGTTGCGCACCCTTTGACGTAGTCTTCTACGTCCTTGCGCATGTTGGGCCACCAGTAGTCGCGTCGTAGCAGTTCGTAAGTGTTCGTGATTCCTGGATGTCCCATGGCTGGTGTATCGTGGAAAAAGGTGATTACCCCCCGTTTAAGGTCGTTGTCGCCCACGACAACTAGTGCGTCATTCTTCCACCACAGTCCTCCTACTTTTCGCAGGTTGTGGGGCTCGACCCATCGCAGTACTTCTTTCTCGTCGAGGTTTTGCGATATCTGGGTCCAAATATCCATGTCATGCATAGACATTTCCGTCGCTCGAAGGAAGCAGTCCGCTGGGAGGACAATGATATTATTGTTGTCCTCTTCATGCGCCGCGTAGTCCGCTCTTCGCGACAGGGCATCCGCGCGACTGTTCTTGACTCCGGAGACGTGTTTTAGGAGAAAATCGTACTCCGAGAGTTCCAGGAACTCGCGCGCTACTCGTCTACTGATCTTCCTAGGTTCCTTCCAGTATTGAAGGTTAGCGTGGTCAGTGTGGATAATAATCTTGTGGGGAGAGCCGACTAGATATGTGCGCCACGCTCGCAGGGCCTTGACGACTGCTAGTAGCTCTCTGTCGTAAATGTCGTAGTTGCGTTCCGCCTGGCTGAAGGATTCGGAGTGGAACGCAACGGGGTGTAGTTTTTTGTCCGGGCCGAGCTGATTAAGCACGGCTCCGATGGCAACATTAGACGCGTCGACTTCGAGTTCGAATGGTTTAGTGAGGTCGGGGAATAGGAGTGTGGGTTCGCGTTCGATGCTGCGTCTGACGTTGTCGAACGCGTCTTGTTCTCGTTGCCCCCAATGCCATGGGGTGTCTTTACGGGTGAGGTCGTGTAGAGGTCGCGCAAGTGTGGAGAAACCGCGGATGAATCGCCGATAGAAGTTGCAGAATCCAAGGAAGGCGCGTACTTCGCGGAGACTCCTTGGGGCGGGCCATTCCCGGATACCCCGCACCTTAACGGGGTCCATCCGGAGATTACCGTGGCCTATAATGAGTCCGAGGTACTCGACTCCAGCACCTCGAATTCGCACTTCTCGGGTTTAATGTAGAGGTCGTGTTCTTCGCACAAGCGGAGAACTTCATGCACTATGGCGCGATGATGGGGGTAGTCGAGGGGCGTGGCGATTAGAATGTCGTCCATGTAGACGATCACTTCGTTTGTCAGGGTGAGCGGTCGGAAGGTGTCATCCATCATCACTTGGAACGTGGAGGGAGAATTGGTGAGTCCGAAGTACATAACGAGGGGTTCGTATAGTCCTTGGTTAGTTTTAAAGGCGGCTTTCCACTCATCCCCTAGTTTCATTCGTACGTTATTGTACCCCCACTTAACATCGAGTTTCGTGTAGAGGCGTGCGTCGCGTATTCTATCGATGAGTTCGGGGATTAGGGGGAGTGGATAGTGATTTCGGACTGTGAGTTCGTTTAGTCGCCTGTAGTCTTGGACGGGGCGTAACTTGCCGTCCTTCTTCTTGATGAAAAAGAAGGGGGATGCGTACGGCGACTTAGACGAGCGAATGTACCCTTTTGCCAGCTGCTCATTCAGGAAGGTGGTCAGAGCTTCCTGTTTGTTCTGCGCGAGTGGATAGACCTTGCAGTCCAATGAGGCCGGAGCGTTGGGAAGGAGGTCTATAGCATGATCCCATGGGCGAGATGGAGGGAAGCGGTGAGAAGCCTCTTCGTCAAAGATTTTGCGGTGACATCTGTACTCCTCGGGGATCATTTCCTCGAATGTTCGCTCCTTTTTCTTCGCCGCTTCTTGCTGCGCCAACTCAGAGGCGGTTGTGGTTTTGCGTAAAAACGCAATCTGAGGTTCCCGCTCGTCGTCCATGAGTTGTTCCCATGCTTCCTCGTCAAGTTCATACGTCTCCAACGCCCGGATGGAAGCTTCCATGGGCGTGGCTTCGTCTGACAAGTGAAGGCTCGAGACCACGACCGGCTGAAACTCCTCGTTCAGCGTCGCGTCTCCCCACTTGATTTTGGGCTCAAAGGCCGTAAACCAAGGGTATCCCAGGATCACTTCGTCCCTTCCTAGGTTGGTAACTAAGAAGCGAAGCGTCCTCTCCTCCGTTCCTGTTCGCACGGTGAGGTCCGTATAATGAGTGATGGCGCCGTCCTGATTGTGGGTGCCGTCTACATTCCAAATACGGATGGGGTGAGTCACCTCCCGTGTCCCGATTTGGAGTCGTTTCAAGAGTGAGGAGCATATGAAGTTGTCGGTAGCTCCCGAGTCGATAAGGACTTGTCGTTCGGCCGTTGCGTGTACTGATTTGAACAAGACTGGGATTCGCATAGATCGAAACCTGCTAGTGTACACGTTTAAGTTTAATGCTCTAGCCCAGGCCGCCGGGTTCAAGCGTCGAGAAAATCCTCTCGTCCGAATAATCTTTCCACCATGAGGTCCCGCACCTCCTGAGTCTGTGCCTTCATCGCTGCGATCTGTAGGTCCGCCTGCTCTTCATTCGATAGTACGCGACTAGACTGTATGGCGAAAGAAGAGACGGCGGGAGCTGATAAACTTGAACCCGAGGGAGTCGGGGCTGGTGATCGCGGGGACATGGGGGTTGGCGCCATGGCAGATGTAGTGGCAGCCACTCGCATGCCCTTTTGAGGACAGTTACGCGAGATGTGCCCTTGCGCACGGCATCTAAAACATCGTCCCTCCTTCTGAAGGGAAGCTTTGTCGGCGTCGGTGAGTGCCACGGAGGCTCGGGCGCGCCCAACATCCATGGCGTTGGGGTCGCGGGTTCCTTTGAGGGCTTGGACCCACTGCTCTCTGCTTTGTCCTCCCTTCTTTCGTTGGGGTTTACCCTTGCCGAGGCGATCCTTGAGAATGAGGTATTCAGCCTGCTGCAATCGGGCGGCCGCCTTCCACTGCTCCCAATTGACTGGGTGCTGGAAGCGGACAGCGTTGACTACTAACTGGTTAGGGAGTCCGTCCTGGAACAACTCCAGCGTCGTAGCTTCATCAGGGTTATACCCGGCCTTCGTGACGAGGTTCTGGAAGGTCGCGACATACGTGTCGATATCCCCTCCCTTCATCGTGAGAGTCTGGAGCGCCTTGCACGCGTTGGTCTGTTCGGACGTGTCGGTGTAGGCTTGTACGAACCGGTCTCTGACAGTGGTCCATAGGACTTCGTTTTGTCGGAGAACACCGGCCGCGATCTGATCCTCTAGCCATTGGGCTTGTTCGTCGACCCAATCGTTCACTAATGGGCCTCGAATGTACGACAGGAACGTCATGGCCCGTGACGCGGGGATTGCGAGTTGGTCGACGGTGGGATTCATTTCCTTGTAAAGTCGGAATGCCCGTAAGAAGGCCTTGCTTTCGTCTCTGACTCCGGTGAACTCGGGGGGCGGGTTTCCCCCCAGTCGTCCGTTTCCTCCAGGGGCTGGCGCTGCAGGTACGGCTCCTCCCGGCGCGGCGCCACCGCCACCGCCACTGCCGCTGCCGCCACCACCGCCACCGCCACCGCCACCGCCACCGGATGGTGGTACCGGTGCGCCGCCACTAGGCGGGTTCGGTGCTCCTCCTCCGGAGCCCGATGCTCCGGAAGATCCTCCTGCTCCACTAGTAAGAGTCGTGCTAGCCGAAGCCTGTAGGGTTTGAGACATGACGTGGGTTTGAAAATGAGTTGTCGGATCGATAGTGGGTAAATTTGTTGTGGGTACAGAGACACTGGGTGACGAAGAATCGTCGTCGATGGCAATGCCGGGGGTGGTATGAGTTATGAGAGGTCCAACTCCAAGTGCTTGGGGTACTATGCTGATAGTGTACCACTGGCCTTTCTTTGCGGAGTAATCAATATACGCCCACTGTCGTATGTCCTCGAGATAGTGGACCTGTCGGTACTTTTGCGTGTTAGGGTGGAAGAGAAAGTATCCTTCCACTCCTTCGTGTTCCTTCCAGACGACGGTTCCTTTGACTTTATCGGAAAGCTCGTCGTCACTATATCTGTCAATGTATTCTGCCTGAAACTGGGATCTGGAGCGACTGTGAAGGTTCGCCACTGTGAGAGACTTGACTTAATGTAACGCCACCACAGGGGCGTTGGGTACGACGTGTACCGCGTCTAAGTCTACGGGATCGGAAGAGCGCGAGTCGGTTAAGACTCAGTTCGGTGTTGAACAAGTGTCACTCGGTTTCCCTGGAACCGAGCGCAATAGTGGAAAGACAAGGCTCAAGCGCAATCGGCGAGCTGAGGTGGAGACTCAAGCGCAAAGGCGAGTCGAGACGTTCGTGAGGCGAAGACGATGTGGTATTACACAAGAAGTCAAGTCTACCGTACAAGCTAGGTAGAGCGTGGCTTATATACTAATACAGGATGTTTGCGAGTTGCAAACATATGGCGCGATCCTAAGATACGGGTCCTAAAGAGCTAACAAAGGGGGACTACGTATATGGAACAAGGAAATCCCGCGGGACGACGCGTGCGTCAGATGGCGTCGGATCGACAAACGGGGGAGCGCAAGTATGAATCAGAAGAGTTCATAGAAGGGTGCACGGTAAGAGCCGAGACGATACGATCACGGGAAGCTAAGCGCAAGAGGAAACAGTATCGTACATGGGGTGAAATCGTAACAGGGAACCCCAGATTGCATTTTTGCGGAAAACCACTATGGCTTCTGAATTAGCACAACAAGAGGCGGTGAAGAAGAAGGAGCACACATTCAAAGAAATGATCCCAGAGGAATATAGATGCCATCGCAAAATCTTCGACGAAGAGGCGTCTCATTGATTTCCCCCTTCGCATCCCTGGGACCATGCCATAGACCTCCTTCCCAATGCCCCTGCCTCATTAGACTGTAAGGTCTACCCGCTCGCACAGAACGAACAGGAGGCTTTAACCGTCTTCCTTAACAAGCAACTCGCAAAGGGGTACATTCATCTGTCTAAGTCGCCCTACGCCTCCCCCTTCTTCTTCATTAAGAAGAAGGACGGCAAGCTCCACCCCGTTCAAGACTATAGGCGACTGAACGAACTTACAGTCCGTAACCACTACCTGCTCCCCCTAATCCCAGAACTCGTTGATCGAATACGCGATGCACGTCTGTATACAAAACTCAACGTTAAATGGGGGTATAACAACGTGCGAGTTAAACTAGGAGACGAGTGGAAAGCCGCGTTCAAAACCAATCAAGGGCTGTACGAACCCCTCGTCATGTATTTCAGACTTACCAATTCCCCCTCCACATTCCAAGCGATGATGGACGACATGTTCCAACCTCTCACCCTCACAAATGAAGTGATCGTCTACATGGACGACATCCTAATCGCCACGCCCCTCGACTACCCCCATCATCGCGCCGTAGTGCACGAAGTGCTCCGTCTGTGTGAAGAATACAATCTTTACATCAAACCGGAGAAATGCGAGTTCGAAGTACTCGAAGTCGAATACCTCGGGTTGATCATAGGCCATGGGAATTTGCGGATGGACCCCGTTAAAGTATGGGGCATCCGAGAATGGCCAGCTCCGAGAAATCTCCGCGAAGTGCACGCCTTCCTCAGGTTCTGTAACTTCTACCGACGATTCATCCGTGGTTTCTCCGCGCTTGCGCGGCCACTGCACGACCTCACCCACAAAGATACACCATGGCACTGGGGACAACAAGAGCAAGACGTGTTCAACAACGTCAAATGCAGCATTGAGCGCGAACCTACATTGTTATTCCCCGACCTCACAAAGCCATTCAAATTAGAAGTCGATGCGTCAAACGTCACCATTGGAGCCATGCTTAGTCAGCTCGGTCTGGATCAAAAATTACACCCCGTCGCGTTCCACTCCGAGTCTTTCAGCCAGGCAGAATGCAACTATGACATCTATGACAGAGAACTGTTAGCAGTCGTTAAAGCCCTACGAGCATGGCGCACGTACCTTGTCGGCTCCCCCCATAAGATTATTATCCACACCGATCACGCCAACCTCCAATATTGGAAAGAACCCAGAAAGATCAGCAGACGAGTCGCGCGCAAATTCCTAGAACTCTCGGAGTATGACTTTCTCTTAAAACACATCTCCGGAGTTAGGAACAGTCACACAGATGCCTTATCACGAAGAGCGGACTACGCGGCACACGAGGAGGACAACAATGACATTATTGCCCTCCCCGCAGAACGCTTCCTTCGAGTGACAGAGATGTCCATGCATGATATGGACATTTGGACCCAAATATCACAAAACCTTGATGAAAAGGAAGTGCTGCGATGGGTTGAACCCCATAACCTGAAGAAGGTGGGGGGGCTGTGGTGGAAGAACGACGCATTGGTTGTTGTGGGCGACAACAACCTTAAACAGGGAGTAATTACCTTTTTCCACAACACACCTGCCATGGGACACCCGGGAATCGCAAACACTTACGAGTTACTACGACGCGACTACTGGTGGCCCAACATGCACAAAGACGTAGAAGACTATGTCAAAGGCTGCGCGACATGCCAGGTGAATAAGATTAACCCCCACCGTCAAAAACCGCATCTATTTCCCATCACCACAGACCCAAACGCCGAACCATTTGAAGTCATCACCATGGACTTCATCACGAAACTCCCTCTGTCAGACGGATATGACTCCATACTCACCATCACCGACCACGACTGCTCGAAAGCCTCAATCTTCATCCCCTGTAATGAGTCAATCACCGCAGAAGGAGTAGCGCGGCTTTATCTCCACCACGTATACCCCCATTATGGCATCCCCCAAAAGATCATCACAGACCGAGACCCCCGATTCACATCCACATTCATGACCAACCTTTGCAAGGTCCTCGGAATTCGTCAAAATATATCGTCCACATATCACCCACAGACCGACAGGCAATCCAAACATACCAACCAGTGGCTGGAACAATACCTGCGACACTGGAGTAATGTACGACAGGACAACTGGGCCAAAGCATTACCAGTGGCGCAATTCGCTCACAACGCCTGGCCTAATGCAACGACAAAAGAAACCCCTTTCTTGCTTATCATGGGATGGGAACCGTGTACCGTGTGGACACCAAAACCAACAGCGTCCCTGTCGGTGGAGCAGCGCCTAGAAGACATGGTCATCAGACGACAGCACGCGCAAGATTGCATCAAACATGCGCAAGAACTGATGGCAAAAAGGGGCAGGACGCGCTTCATCCCTTACCAAGAAGGAGCCCAGGTTTGGCTTGAAGGGACGAATCTCCGTACCTTCTACCCTGTAGCGGTGCGACTGCCGCGCTACGTTAAGCAAGGCGAGGGTGAACTGAACTGAACCGGTAACACACCCAACTTAACGCGGAGACAAGTCACGCGCTAGATGTGCAGTCAACGTGGAGAGCGTGGAACGTGTGAGGCTTTATACAAGTCTCTAACCACAAGGATCACATGGTGGCACACTGAGTGGAGAACCAAGAGGACAAGTTCAGATTGATGGAGTATGAGAAGTACAAGGGAATACGCACCTGAGTGGAGAACCAAGAGGACAAGTTGGTTCCACTCAGGATGCTACAGGAGGGTTTATATACACTACTGCGGCTGAGCTTAAACTGAGTCCGAACACTATTACTAAGTGTACAGTAAGACTCCTTGACTCAGGAGCTGACACGTCATGTCTATTAATAGCGCATCTTATTGTGCTGACTGATGCACATGTCATCGCGCTTACAAGCGGCTCCACTTGCTGAGTAAAACCTAATACAGCGAGTAAGCATATACTACTAATCATGATGTATGTACATTCTAGATCCTTCTAGAGTCTTCCATCTCCTTCCATCCAATCAAGAACTAACTAAACGTATAAGGGACTCTTGTCCCACGATCACGTGCACATGGGTGGCAACCCGTGTGACTAACTTGTATCAGTACTTTGGCCCTTTATACCTTCGCCGAATAAATGCATAAAAATATGCAAAAATAAGGGAAAATAATACACGTCCATGACATACCCCACTGCGAAGCTTGCGCCCAAATGACACGGACCATTCTGCATCAAGAGGGTTCTATCAGACGTCTCATATGAATTAGAACTCCCGAGCACATGGAAGATACACCCGGTCTTCCACGCAAATCTCCTTATGCCATATAAGGAGACGGAGCTACATGGCGCAAACTTCACACGCCCACCTCCAGACCTGATTGATGGAGAGGAAGAGTTTGAAGTGGAGCGCATCCTACAGTCCCAATCACATGGACAAGGGCGCAAACTTCAGTTCCTTGTCCAGTGGAAGGGCTTCCCAATAAGTGATAGCACGTGGGAGCCTTCTGAGAATGTCTGACACGTGCCCGACCTCATCACTGACTTCTATCGCCTAAATCCTACCGCTGAAGGGGCTGGGCGCATCAGTGTTTTGACAGGTTACTTTCCTCACTGGTACCAGCTGGCCCCAGCTGGCACCAGCTGGTACCAGCTGGTACAACCCCCAAAAGTTAGCCAAAGTTAGCAAGTTGACCAGTTGACAGGCCATGTCAAATCTTCAACAATCTCCTTACAGAGCGATGACCAGCCTGCTGACCAGTTCACAAGCTCAAACAAGTTGATCAAAATGGCAATTAAGTGTCAGTCATATGATTGGTCATATGATTAGTCATCATATCTTTGACCGAATCACATCAGGTCATCAGCACACATATTTGCAGCAGCATAATAATAATAATAATAATAATAACAACATTTAATTGCAGTCATCATAACAATAACAATAATAATATTTAATTGGAATTAAATAAATACAAAGAACTAGTCTATAGGAAGAACGGCAGCGGCGCGGCAGGGTCGGGGTGGCAGTGTTGGCGGCGATTGGGTGGTCGTCGCAGGGCCATGGGGCAGTGGTTCGCGTGCCGTCGTGGCATCGTGGCGGGGTTCGCCCGTCGTGCTGGAGTGGCGTCGCAGCGGGTGCGGCTTGCGTGCTGCGAGCGCATAGCGTCGCGACGGGCGTTTCGCACGGCGTCGTGAGGTCATGGAGGACCTCACCTGGTCGCGGTCGCAGGGCCAAGGTTGTGGCGGAGACCGATGGCGTCGTGGGGTGGTGGTTCGCATGCCGTCGTGGCATCGCGGCGGGGTTCACCCGTCGCGCTGGGGTAGCATCGCGGCGGGGCGGCACGGTGCGGTGTCGTAGTGCGGCTTGTGTGCTGCGATCGCATGGCGTCCCAAAGCAAAGCAAAATGTAAAAATAAAATAAAAACCCGCACCTAAGACCAGATAGATACGTTGGCAGAAGTGCTCACGTCGGCTACGTTCTTCGCCTGGTCGCGGTCTTGGGCCGGGGTTGTGGCGGAGTATCGGTAGCGTCGTCGAGTGGCGGTTCACTTGCCATCGTGGCATGGTGGCGGGGTTCGCCCGTCGTGCTGGGGTAGCGTCGCGGCTTGCGTGTTGCGATCGCATGGCGCCGCAAAGCAAAGCAAAAAAAAGTAGAACACAACAAAGAACGCACCTAAGACCACATGGATATGTTGGCCGAAGCCCTGCTCACGCCGACTACATCTTGTCGAGGTCGTGGGGATGGTACGTGCAACGGCGGCGGGTGTGGTGGGAAGTCCTCGGAGAGTCCGCTAAGGTTGATGAGGAGCGCACCAATCATGCATCTAAACATTGAGGTGTGTCCCGGCGCGTGCAAACGCGATTTGCTGGGATGACGGGGACTACTCTGAGAAGAGGGGGGACGAGTGGGGAGGCGGTCTAGATGACGAGGTGGGTGGGTGGGGGGGGGATGAGGATGAGTAGGTTTGGTAGGTAAGCGCGTAAGCTCACCCGTGTCGAGAGGACGATTTGTTTGCCGCGCTAGCTGGTAGTCCTTCCAGGATCACCTTTCCGTCGTAAGTAGTGCACGACGCGAGCAAAGACAACGAAAGTTTCGGAAAGTGCGTTACGTGTAAGCGAACGCTCGATACAGCGCTGCACGTGGCTGTTCGACTGGAGCGTCTCACTTTTCTCGTCGCACCACCACACCTATGCAACCGCTGAAACGTAAGATGGACGAGCTCCCAACCACCCCACAGAAGCTTAGGAAGATTCAACTGACCATCGGTGAGTACACTTCCGCAAAAATGTCACCAAGCCGAAGGTTGACTTGCGTAGTACCCGATTCTCTTGACATTCCTGCGACACCTCCCCCGTCGCCGCCCCCGCCGCCCCCGCCGTCCCCTGTCGGAGATGGAGTAGTGGTGAGTCTTGTGTTGGGTGTTGTCTCCCAGTCTTGACCGTTCTTACCCGATCGTTAGCGTGTGGAGCCTTCCTGCACATGTACCATATGCGTACGCAATCGCGGGTAACGGAAGGAGGAGGGTCGAGGGAAATATTGGGTACCTGGTCGTGTTTATAGCAGACTCGTACATCATCGGCGCGGAATGCGTACGCATATGCAAGCTTTTGCCCTTTCTGACTCCTCGTGAAGTGGGAAGACGACAGCGAGCGGTGCGGACTTGTGCAACGCAGGACAGGCGGTGGTAATCTGGATACGCCACGCCGTCGTCGGGCAAGAGGACGTACCTCGAACAGCCTTCTGCATATTCTTGCAGAGACGGCACGTCTCGGGCTTCAGCTTACCATCGGAAAAATCGCTGGCCGTGGCTAGACTACACACGTCTCTTTGTCACCGCCGGGAGGAATGTACGATTTGAGAAATTCAGTGTGATACCGAAAATCCAATGATCATTTTGCACCTGTAGGTCATGTTAACGAGTACAACAACACTTTTGCTCAAAGTTATGTACGTACTGACGACTAGCCTCCCAAGATATTTATGTTTTGTCCGTGGCATCCTCCTCGTCGTTCTACCGAAGGGTGTCCTTTCGCATAGATATCATAACAATTGTGTTTTATTGGAGTTTTATCCCGTGCAGTGTCAGAAGCCTCTAGTGCGGACTCAGTGCAAGTCATAGTGCCATGGCCATGTTAGACGCCAGTGTTCGGTCAGCCGGCTACTTCGGGCCGACGTTAACGGCTAGCAAGGGGAGTAAACACCAACGTTTCAGTAGATAAGACACTATAGCAGGAGATACAATGATAGAGGTCAAGTGATGTGTATTTGAACAGCATTAGGAGTGACTGTTTTAGTTCTGCGTTACGCAGGGTGTGGCCTATTTAGATGGTCGTGGACTCCGACGAGAGGTTATTTACGCGTCAAGGGCTTTGCATTAGATATGACGGCGCTGGAAAGGTATGAAGCCGGAGTATTTGGCAGCTTCAGCGCATCAACACCCTGAATCTTCCCGGCAGTGAGACATGCGTGCTGGTTATGAGATGGTGTATTAGTCGGGAAGACAAAGAACGAAGGGTGCCGGACCGGCTCCGGGATGTAGTTAAGCATAAAATCAACTGCAGCGAACTCTCGGCGTATAACGGGTAGCGTACCAAGTTCGATGTCTAGAGGGTTCCATTGTCAACTCTGTTGCACATGGAAGGTCTGTCACTGGCGGACATACCCAGTCCTCTTTCCCCCAGCACGAAGCGAGCCAACTACATCAAGGTTGCAGCAAATGGAGAAGGTAGTGCGGCGATCAATTAACTCTACGCACTCGATCTCTTAGAGGTACTTTGCGACAGTGCGCGCCTGGACACCTGGACATTATACTCGTCCGCTTTGCTGACCCGAGGAAGAAAATGGATAGGGTTGGGTAACTCATGTTCCATTCTGGTATATTGAGGACGTGCAGAAGTTCTCCACCTGAAGGTCTCGGCCTCTGTGTGAGTCGGCACAGTAGAGGAAGTCGACTATAGGTGGTGCCACGATCCGAGAAACACGCACCTAGAGTCAATCAACTGTAACTTAGCAAGAGGCACGACCCGCGCAGAGAAAAGGTTGTTTGTGTTGTTCGCGGTAAGGTAGGTGTCTCAAAGAGGCGGAAGCACATGTTCACGGCAAGGTAGAGAGTCTCAGAGAGGAAGCAGAAGCGCATGTCCGCCTAAGGGTCTCAGAAAGGAAGTTGACTGCAGGCGGTGCCACGATCCACGCACCTAATGCCAACAGACTGTTAGCAAGAGTCACGACATGCGCAGAGAGAGAAAGTGGTCGATGATATTCACAGTAAGGCAGAGTGTCTCAGGGAGGAGGTGGAAACGCATGCCCGCCTGAAGGATCTCAGAAAGGAAGTTGACTACAGGTGGGTCACGATCCAAGAAACACGCACCTAATGCCAATCAACTGTAACTCAGCAAAGAGACACGACATGCGCAGAGAGAAAACGGTCAATGATGCTCACAGTAAGGTAGGTGTCCCAGAGGAGGCGGAAGCGCATGCCCGCCTGAAAGATCTCCCCTGAACAAAATGAGTCGGCACAATAGAGGAAATCGACTGAAGATGGCACCATGGCCCAAAAACCACGCACCTAATGCCAACCAACTGTAATTTAACAAGAGACATGACTTGCGCAGAGAGAAAGCCGTCGATGATGTTCACGGCAAGGTAGAGAGGAAGCGGAAGGTGAATCCACAAAAAAAAAGAGGAAGCGGAAGCGGAAGCGCATGTCCACCTAAATGATCTCTCCTGAATACGACGAGTCGGCGCAATAGAGGAAGTTGTCAGATGGTACCACGATCCAACAAACACGCACTTAATGCCAATAGACTGTAGGTTAACAGGAGACACGACATGCGCAGAGAGAATCGATCGATGATGTAAGGTAGAGTGTCTCGGGGAGGAGGCGGAAGCGCATGTCCACCTGAAGGACCTCCGACAGGAAGTTGACTACAGGCGGTGCCACGACCCAAGAAACATACCAACAGACTCTGAGCAAGAGACACGACACGAACAGAGAGAAAGCGGTCGATTATACTCACGGAAGGGTAGAATGTCTCAGGGAGGAGGCGGAAGCGCATGTCCGCCTGGAGGATCTCAGACAGGAAGTTGACTACAGGCAGTGCCAAGATCCAAGCAACACGTGCCTAATGCCAACAGACTGTTAGCAAGAGATACGAGACGCGCAGAGAGAAAGCGGTCGATGATGCTCACAGCAAGGCAGAGTGTCTCAGGGAAGCGGAAGCCCATGTGGGCCTATACCAACCAGTCGGTAAGGATACCACGCATCCTCCACGCGAGGTCCGTCTGGCTGTCCATATATTTTAGGTTGGGGAGAGTAGTTTGTTGTTCAGTGTTGGTACTTCGTCAAGTGATGAAGACTGTAGGAAAACAAGAGGGCACCTCTACGACCCCGATTGACCATCATAGGACCAGCAGCATCACCAACACCCAGGTCATCCCATTCGGCACCATTGGGAAAGGTTGACAGAGAATGATAAGAGCGAGGAAGAGGAAGAAAGCGAAAAACAAGCCCGAGACGAGGGTGTATGCGGCCTTGTTGGACGAGGCATGTTGAGACATAACCAAACGAGACGGAGATGAAAGTCCGCTTGGGGGGTTGTCGCGAAAATAAGGATACGTTTTAAGAATAGGTTATCATTGGTAATTTCTAGAGTTCAACGAAAGGCGATGCAAGCGATGGTGAAGTAGTAGTAGCCTCAGTAAGTATTCATAAAGTAGAGTAAATTAGGTGTTAATTAGCAATGCGGAACAAGTAGTGAATATTAGTGAATGACGAAAGTAGGTGCCAGCAAAGTTGCCAGTTGAAACACTGCCACGAAAATATGGAGAGCTTCCAAGTACGTAGTCTTAAGGACTACTCGGAATGTAGAGCGCGTGACATGCGGATTCCAATGAACGTATTTTGACCTGCCCCTCTCTCTTGAGGCCACACGCAGTCAGCAGTGACTTCCAACGACGTTCACTAAAAGCATTCAAATTTTCCACGTAATCGGCAACAATTTCCCCATGGCTGTCCCGTGAAAATGGGCTAACATGGGCTTTCCGGCCACTGTGAAAGGCAAAAAATGCCCGTTCAACCTACGGGGCGGTTAGTTCCTAAAATGGCCATAGAATCTGAGTCGTCACAAACTCCCGCAGCGGCCAGGGCAACAGCACCCTTGGGATGTCCGCACTTGAGAAGTAGGGTGTTTTCCATTGGCTTCTTTACGACTGATGTCAATACGTCGATCATATATTGCGATTCGAAAAGGTCCTTGGCTTTCTAGCAGGTAAACGATGAGCCTCGAACCTTGGTAAATACCGGACTTCTTACAACATAGTCTTCGTCACGAGACGATACTCCCTGAGGTGATGGAACCCCCCATAGTGCGGGCCCATCTCTTTCTGTGGCCCATATGGCATACTCGGAGACCGCGTGTACGTTGTTCGTGTATTCAACTTGTTTGAAAAGTTTATCGACAACTTGAAGAGCACGTACACCAAATTCGGACCGCTTTTCGACAAGCCGATCGTAAGCCTACAACGAAGATGAGATTAGCGAGTGGTGAAAGTGAAGAGGGGCAAAAATGTTGCTACATTTACGTAAAGCTTACTCTCGACTGTCACAAAATAGCTATGGTCGGGGAAAATGAGGTCGACGACCTGCTGAACAGTCCGCAAAAGACCAGTGCCTTTGCCGAAATCATGGAATGGCCTCTCTGAACAGAACATAATGTGATACAACGTCGGAAGGAACCACGTAGTCCAGTCAGACACGATAAACGAGGGCATCCTGTGTTCATCATCCCTAGAGGTGCCATTGCTTGAGCTGAACGATGGTTCAGACTTGACCGTTTGCTTTGTGAGACAGGAAGTTGGTGGGCGCGATGATTTTCTAGAAGTGTTGGATGTTTCGACCTCAGTGTCGCTGCCCGTGATACGGATGATCTGAATTGATTGGCATAGAGTGCGACAAATACAAACTCAAGAACTCACCTCATTCTTTCGTGTCACATCCCGACTTTTTGACATTTTCGGCGATGGTCGCTTTGAATCTGCGTCCTCGTCGGCGAGGCCACCGAGAGCATTGTCAGAAAGGACAGCATCGTCTCGAGTGTTAGGGGTTCCTTTAGTCTGACCACCTCTAGAGACAGCTCTTGACTGCCAATTCTTCAAGAAGCCAGACGGTTTTGTGACTCGGACGCTCGCTTGGACGGTTTCCCTGAGGCGTTTGCGTGGCGGTTCACTGACATTCACGTGATTGGTTTTGAATCAATCAACAACTGGCCCACCTCAACCCCACCCCCTAACATGTCACGTGACATATTACGTGATGTTTCTCGCAAGTCAAGCAACCCAACACATCCTTCCCACGGTCCGGGCCGCTGATTTTTGCCCTGTCTTATTTTCTCGTAAATACAGTAAAAACAAGGGTAAATAATATGTAAACAACACGTGCAACCATCGATGCGTCCAATCCCTTCTGCGTGCCCCCCCTTCGTCTGCGCCTCCCAGTCAGCGCCTCTGAAGCCCTCCCCCTTTTTTGTACCCCCCGCCTCTGTTTGAGTCGCACGCAAACTCGGATGCGCTGCCCCTTCCCCCTTTTGCGCCGACGCCCCCGTTTGTGTAAGCCCGGGAGCGCCCCCCTCCCTCAGTTTGCGCGCAGCGCGGAACGGGGGTGATGTGAGGATGGGCAGGGGCTCCACCCGCCTTCCCTTTGGGGCGCCCGTGCCTTGTCCGCGCCCCCCCTCCCGTCGGTGCGTCCCCCCCCCTCCACTCTTCTGCCCCCTCCCCAAGCTTCCTCCCTTATGCCTCCCCCAGTCTCCGTCCACATCCCTCCCCTGCGGCGCGGCCCCTGCCTTCTGCGTGCCCCCTTCCCCGGCTTGCCCGTGTCCCCCCATTTGCCACGTGTGCAAACGGAGGGGGAGGGGGGGGCATGTGGAGGGGCTCGCCCCCCTTTGCACGCCCTCTCCCTCTCGCCAAAGGCGACACGGGAGTGGTGCCCCCGCGCGATCCGAAGAGTGGCGCGGCCGCCCCCACCCCCGTTGGTTGGCGCGCAGGGGCGACACGCCAATGAGTGCGCGGCCCCCCTCTACCCTTCGCCCCACCCCCGCTTGTACGCAGGGGCAACGCGTGAACGGGGGCGCGTGGAAGGGACAGGGCACCCCCTCCATCTTGGCGGACAAGCCAATTGGGGGGGCGGAACCCGGAGTCCCCCCCCTGTTCGCGCGCAGGGGCGACATGCGAACTGCAGGCGGCGTGGGCACAGAAGCACCCCCCTCCCCCCTTTTGTGCGTGTCCCCTGCGCTCGTTTACGCGCGCTTGGGAAAGGTAAGCCCCCCCCTCATTTGTCCCCTGTGCCCCATTCATCATGCCCAAATAGGATGCGATCGTGAGTCCGCGTGGGAAGTGGGGTGCGCACCCCCTTCGCGCCTGCCTTTGCGCAGAACAGGGAGGGCTGGGGCGGTGCACAAACCGAGCGGGTGTGCAGACTGCCCGCTCGGTTTGTGCGCCGCCCCGTTGCGCAACCGTTTCTGCCCAAGCGGTTGCGCGCAGATGGTGCGCTGGGGGGAGGAAGGTGGGGGGTCACACGCAAATGGGATGAAACCCCGGAAGTGGGGTGGGGGGCCCTGGTTTACACGCGGGGGGCGCGCAAACGAAGAGCGGCGCGGGAATGGGAAAGGGCGCACCGCCCTTCACCGTTTGTGCGCGCCCCTGTTCGTGTGGAGTGGGGGCTGCACGCAGACCGGTGCCACCCCACCTGGGTTTCCGTGCAGGCAGCGTGAAAACAGGTGGGTGGGGCACACGCAGAATGGGGCGTACGCACCCTGTTTGCTGGGGGGGTTTGCCTATCGACTTAGACAAAAAACGGCTACAGTTTATGTAATTTTATTAGCTAATAAATATATTAATATTTTTCTCCTAATTAAAAATGTCAATTGATTCGGAATCACAATTTTATTTACCCTGTATTTACGAGAAAAAAAAGACAGGGCAAAAATCAGAGTTTGTTTGAAAGTTGAGTCAGGGAAAGCGGCCCGGACCGTGGGAAGGATGTGTTGGTTTGCTTGACTTGCGAGAAACATCACGTAATATGTCACGTGACATGTTAGGGGTGGGGTTGAGGTACGCCAGTTTCAATCAACAATCAACATCAATCGTAACTCACGTCTTATTATTCGCCCCTGGTCTCTTGCCAACGAGAGTTTTCTTCCCGTGCTTGTCTTAACTCTGCTGTCATGGCTTCAACGGCTTTCCTCGTCTCTCCTTTCGCCGGCCTTTTCTTCTTTCCCTGGGCCTTCTGTTGTGCATCGCAAGATGCATTGAGCCATGAACCAACATTGTGAGGCAACATCCATTGAACATCAGGAAAATGTTGATTTTTCTTAATGGTCCTTAACAGTGCTTAATATCACTTAACAACAGTTTTAAGCAACATTAAGCCAGATTTTGCTAAGCCTGACCCTGCTTAGATTAAGTCAAGCCTCGCTCTGAACTTGACTTAATTGCAGCTTATTGAGCTTATTGTCTGACTTATTCTCAACTTGGACTCTTTCTTGGGCAGGTTCCACCAGGCTCAACACAAATATAAGCCTTGGTATAAGCAGTCTTAAGTCAATTAAGCAATCATTATCACACAGTTTTCAAAATTCAGAAAATCCACTTTATTTCATAGGGTACTACAATATCTACAGGTAATATACAAAGGAGGCCATACCCCCGCCGCTGTCACCACCACCCCGCCGCTACCTCACCACCATTGTGCCTCTATCACCGTCATTGTCCTCGCTGCCGTCATTGTCGCCGTCGCCATGGTCGTCGTGGCGACGTCGCCTCGCCGTCGTCACCGTCGTGGCGATGTCGCCTTGTCGTCGTCACCATCGTGGCGATGTCGCCTCGCCGTCGTCACCGTCGTGGCGATGTCGCCTCGCTGTCATCGTCATCGTGGCGATGTCACTTCGCCGTCGTCGTCGTCGTGCAATGTCGCCTCGTCATCGTTGTCGTCGCCGTTGTCGTCCACGGCTGCGTCGTGCATGGGCCCCCTGGCAGGTGGTGGTGGGTGTGGCGCACAGAGTAGCCGTGTGTGCCTGCGACCAGTGTCAGTACATTGTAGGCCCGAACGAACTGATGACTCACCTTTGATCCGTCGGGGTGTACCGTCAGCAGTGTCCCGGGTGGGGACCCGCACGCGGCGAGCTAGTGTTGTGGTGGGCCTTGCGTGCCACGACATGGCAGCTCTTGCATGCTGTGACAAGGTGGGGGTGAGGGTGGACCTGCGTGCGGTGAGGGGTGGAGGCGACGGCCACAGGCTTAAGGCAGAGGCGGCGGTGAGGCTCTGTAACGCCAATGAGAAACGAATCAAAATGAAAGAAACATACCTTGATACACTGGCTGAAGCCCAGCTCGTTCCGACGGCGTGGCAGTGGCTCGCGTGGTACGCCGGTGGGAGCGCGCGATGGCAGCTCGAAGACAGTTAAAAGAATTAAAAAAGAAAAAAAAAACCGCACTCTAAGGGCAGCAGCACTCTTGAGAGGAGGTGAATCGTGGCAGAAAAGAATTGCGTGGCCAAGTCGTGGCTGACGGTTCAATTTCCCACGCCACAGATTGAGTCTCCGCCGGACACCGTTTTCGTTTCGTCTAAGTCATTCATATTACATTCGGCCCGGAAGTGGCACTTCTGGGCCGAATGTAACATGAACCATGTGATGAATTCCTTGGTAATTCTGCTTGGCCTGGCTTTCACTTGCTTGTTTAATATCTTATTTACTTGCTATGCTTTACATACTTATAATTTACTTGGGTTTTTGCCCATGCTTACTGACTACTTCACTAAGTAGAAATAAGCAACCTTAAATGGCTTTGCAGGCTTATCCATGAAATAAGCAAACTAAGCCTGCTAAGATTTTTCTATATTTTGCTGATGAACTCACCGGCATAGTTTCGGGTTCCAAGCACTCGTCTTCCGAGCGGGGGAGCTCATCATTCTCATCCTGTGGTCCATCCTCGTCCACTGGGCGGTCCTCAAGTACATCGTCCCTAGGTTCGGCTTGGTCTTCTTTCTCAGAATATTGTAAGTCTGCGAGGTGTCGGACAGCCATACGTTCTTCTACTGCATCCTGCGCTTCTTCGTTGAGCTCCATTTCGGCTAATGCGAGCTTGTTCTGTTTGTCCAGTTCCTCCGCCTCCTGCAACAACTTAACCTTCTCAGCCTGAGCAGCAGCGACCTCCGCTGATGTGCGCTTTGGCCGCGGCATGACTGGCTTGCCTGGCTGTACTACACGATTGATACGCTGGGGCAGTGGAGACCGTGGAGGGATAGGCTTCTTCGTCTTGACGCGGGGACTCTCCTGTTGATAAGTGACCCTTGCGCACTTAGCGGCTCAAAGGACAATCAGATATGGACTGCTGTAGATAAGATATACAGGACTCATGTAGATTAGATTATTATGATCACACAATCTCGGACTTATTGTATTAACTTATCTATGACATCACTGTATACTATGACATCATAGGATCCGGACTTTGCGTTATATTCAACGCCCTTATACTTTCCCTTTGTTCTATCCTTATTATGATGTCAGTATGATATCATCAGTCTAGATTCTCCTTGTACTTTTAACCCTTGTTCTCAGAACGTCCACTCCTTTGTCCGTTTGTAGAACAATAACTCTTGTACTTACTGTGACTCTGTGTTACTAGCGTCACCCTGTATTTTGTATAAGTAGTGCAGCTTGTACGCTCCTGGTCCACATCAGTTCTCATCTGTTGTGTGCCAGGTATGTCTCCTCTCTTATATATAAACATCAGTTCTCATCTGTTGTGTGCCAGACACCCCATCTGCTTCCACTGCAAGATCTCTCTGTTGCTGCTTCCAGTCACCCTCTATATCTCACCACAGTCTCCTCTGTCCACTGTGAGTATAGTCCTATATGTGCACTGTTCATCAGGTTATGGGCCCTGGTGCCCAAGCCACTCCACTTGGCTGGTCACTGTGTTCTTAGGATCACACACCAGGTCAAGGTCTGTCTGGGGCCTCACCAGCCTTGCCCAAGGCAGTTGACACTGGGGCGCCAGTTGTCACTGCTGAGGAACCTCCTGTTCTATGTACTGCCCAGTAGTCCTACTTTCACCCCTACTGTTTTCCTAGCCCCTGCGCTATGCGCAAGGAGATTGGATCTGGTAGCCCCTTAATACATATCCAGGTGTGCATGGCCCACTGGGCTGTGTATTGTGGAGCTTAGCGCCAGCTGTCTCTGGTGCTCCACACTGGGCGCAGGATCTCCTCACCATGGGAGTGTAAAACCTGGTTCAGACTCTGGGGGGTGTTCACCTTATGGTGTTCTGCAACCAGATACCTGCCTTGTAGCGGCAATGGGAAAGGATTCAGTAAAGCCACTTGTGGCGATGAGGCAACCAATAGGCCGAGGAGGCTGAGGTAGACAGCCTTGGGCTCTGAAAGCATTCACTTCATTTCCCCCTGACGCAAACTGGTGAAGCTGTGTCCTAGACACGTCCTGGCAGGCAGCTAGCTTCCAGTATGGCAAAGGGATTCTCCATCCTGGGCCTAGCCCTTGTATCACTGGCATACCATCAGGAGGCAGGATGCGTTAGCGTTCTGGCCTTACAGATTCACAGACAGGAGTGGTTACCCCCATAATATCTTGCAACTATTTCGAAGCACTGTCGCTGACTGCTCCTCGGCGATAGATAAATCATCCCTATGGCATCTTCCAACAACTCTTCTCGCGCTGCCTCGCCCACCGGTGCTGCCACCACTGGTGCGGCTGCAGGCGCCACAGCAGGCGGTTCACTGCCACCTGCTACTGGGTCCACACCCTCCTCGCGTATCTCGAACGCGTACGGCAACTCCTTCGGCATGCCTTCAGGCATCAATCTTACACGGTTCGATGGGTCCAATTGGAACGAGTGGTCTGGAACCCTGGAAGCCATCCTCACGCTGAATGAAGCAGAGGATGTGTTCTACCTTCAGGTTCCACCCTCTGGAGTCACCGCTGATGAGTGGGACTCCGTCCAGCGTCGGGCTAAGGCGTACCTCCGCCTCTACCTTAAACCTGACGTCTACTCTCTTGTTGCCGACCCACTGGCCTACCCCACCTTCAAGTCGAAGTGGGACAAACTGAAGGACGTCTATGCTGGTGCCTCAGGCAGCACCACCATATTTAATTTGTGGATCCAGTTAACTCAAGCCCGCCTCGACGACTCCGCGCCCATGGCCTCTCAGTTGGCCAAACTCAATGAGCTGCGGGTCGGCCTTTCCAACGCACAGATGGGTGTCACTGACACCCAATTCTGTCTCATACTTCTCCACGCCCTGCCAGCCTCCTATGAGGTCCTGGCCTCTACCATCCTTGCCAGTGGCGCCCCCTCCAAACTCAAGCACGCTGAAATAATTGCGCGCATCGTCTCGGAGGAAGCGCGCCGCACTGGCCCCTCTGGATCTTCCCTCAACAAAGCTGCCCCCATTAAGCCTAGCAGTGGCCCACGTAAGAAGAAGGATCATTCTCAGCTTACTTGCCACTACTGTAACAAAAAGGGGCATATCAAGCCTGATTGCAGGCAGAGGAAGAAGGATGAAGTGGCGGGGAAGCTGAAGGACGCAGGCAACAAGGCTGCCAACTCTCATGTATTAGTACCTACCACCGCCTCCATTAAGGAGGTCGATGACGAGCCCGCCATTAACTGGGCGGACAATGCAGTTGGTGTTGCCTTGTATGCTGCCTCGCGTGTGCGTTGGATGATGGACAGTGGTGCTACACACCACATCACACCACATCGGTCCGACTTCAAGGACTACACCCCGTGCAAAGGTGCTGTGCGCCTGGGTGATAAGTCCACAATCGACCAAGTTGGTGTAGGCTCCGTCGTCTTCACTACGAGCCAGGGCATTCCAATCACCCTCAGTAATGTGCTACACCTTCCACAGGTGAAGACACGCTTCTTGTCGACGCGTGCCTTAGCACAAAAGGGTGCGGAAGTGGCCTTTGACAGTGGCTCATTTAAAATATCTGTCAGTAAACAATGTGTAGCTGTTGGCTACTTGGAGGACAACCTTTACTGGTTGGACGCTTCAAGCATTGGCCTCAATGCTCACGTCAAAAGTGCTGCCACCACTCTTGATATCTGGCATCAGCGCATGGGACACATCTCCCCTGCTGCTCTTAAGTCGTACGGTCCCTCTGCCACTACTGGCATGGACATTGACAGCTCTACTACGCACACTACTGTGTGTCGTGGGTGCGAGTTAGGCAAATCCACTCGCCAACCCTTCTCTGCGTCCTCCACCAAAAGGACAACCCGTATCTTTGAGATTGTACATAGTGACCTCGCTCGTCCAATGCAAACTCAGTCCCTACAAGGCTCCGCGTACACCGCCACCTTCATAGACGACCACTCCAAGCATGCAGTGGTGTACTTTATTAAGTCGAAGGATCAGTTTGTGAAAGCGCTGCAGATGTATTTGGCCTGGGGTGAAACCCAGACATCCCATAAACTGCGCGCACTCCACTCTGACCGCGGAGGTGAGTACATGGCGAGCCAAGTACAGGACATTCTCAAGCAGAGAGGGATAGAGCATCACCTTACGATGCCAGGTTCACCACAGTCGAACGGGAAAGCCGAGCGGTTTAACCGCACCATTACGGATAAGGCAATGGCCATGCTACATACAGCAGGCATGTCTAAAGGCTTTTGGGAGCATGCCATGAGCACTGCGGTACACATCTACAACCGCTCTCCCACCTGTACGCTCAAGTGGCGCACACCTTATGAGCTCTGGTACTCTGGCAAAGTACCAGATGTCTCACACTTACGCGTCTTTGGATGCAAGGGGTACATGCACGTACCCGCTGATAAGCGTCGCAAATTGGATGCGAAGGCTATTGAAGTCACGCTTATTGGGTTTGAGCCCGAATCTAAGGGCTATAAGCTTTGGGACCGCCAAACCCGCTCTGTCCGTTTGTCCAGGGATGTGACATTCGACGAGAGTAGCTTCCCGTCCCTCCAGGGTGTTGAGCCACACCCACAACCTTCTCAAGTGGCCTCACAGCCACTACCTCCACCAGTGATTGCCGTACCTAGCACGTCGGCGTTACCACCACAGCGAGCACCCTCCCCTGCACACTCAGACACAAGTGAGGAGGAGGATGTTGAAGACATTCTAGACCCTAAACAAGAGCGTCCACACACGCCACCACCACCTGCACCACCCACTCTTCCTGTTACACCCAAGCGTGAGCAGCCCACTCCCACTTCACCACCGCCGCGTCAAAGCGCAACGCGCATTATGCGCCATGTCCCTCCTCCCTCCCCAGATATGCCGGGAGGTTTTGAGGACCGTGCACAGCGTAGTCAGCTGTTGCGCGAGATGGACAATGCGCCTAGACGCTCTGCCCGTGCACCTGTGCCCAACCCCCGCTACTTCTCAGCGGATAATGTGGCCATGCGCGGCAGACGGTTGGGATATGCGGAGCTGTTAGCTGCAGCTTACATAGGAAGAGATCCTGCATCTTACGCAGAGGCCATGCGGTCTGTGGATGCAGATGAGTGGACTAAGGCATGTCAGTATGAAATGGACGCACTTGCCCATAATGGGACCTGGGAGTTAGTCGATCTCCCGCCTAATCGCAAGGCAGTAAAATCCAAATGGGTCTTCAAGCTCAAAGCGGATGGCCGCTACAGAGCTCGCTTGGTGGCTAAGGGATTTACGCAGATCCCTGGCATAGATTTTGATGAAACCTTCTCTCCCGTCGCACGATTTGAGTCGCTACGATTACTTCTAGCGTTGGCCGCGCTGGAGGACTGGCACATCCATCAGATGGATGTCAAGTCTGCTTTTCTCAATGGCGTGCTTGATGAGGAGATTTACATGGAGCAACCACAAGGGTTCATCACCACTGGTGCAGAGACGAAGGTGTGTCGCCTAGTCAAGGCGATATATGGTCTCAAACAAGCCTCCCGTGCATGGAACTTGCAATTCCATGGAGTGTTACTTGCACTCGGCTTTAAGCGGACGTTTGCCGATGCCGGTGTATATGTGTTGCCTCAACGAGAGGGGGATGGACCACTCTTCGTTATCGTTTACGTTGACGACATCACTATATTGGGTGCTTCTTTGGAAAGGATTAAGCGTTTGAAGTCAGATCTTTCTGAACGCTATGAGATGACAGATCTCGGGGAGATAGAGTCCTATCTTGGTATGCGCATTGTGCGCGACCGCTCCCTCAGACGCATCGAAATAGATCAGTCTGGCTATGTCAAGGATGTCCTTGAACGCTTTGGCATGTCTGATGCCACTCCACACTCCACACCCTTGCCCGCTGGTGCTGACGAGCACCTTCATAAATATACGGGTCAGGCTACTGCCTCTGACATTACGCACTATCAGTCACTCATTGGTAGTCTGCTGTACGTTCAGATTGGTACTAGACCAGACATTTCCTTCGCTGTGTCACGTCTGGCGCAATATGCAGCGAACCCCTCACCACAACATCTGCGGCTTGCGCAATATGTCCTGGCTTACTTAGTAGGCACAGTGGACATGCGGATAGTCTACGATGGCGCCAGTGGAGACGGCCTTCATGGCTACTCTGACTCTTCCCTGGGTGACCAGGTTGATGACAGACACTCCACTTCGGGTTATGTGTTCCTTTTAGCCAATGGTGCAATAAGCTGGTCTTCGCGAAAGCAAAAGACAGTGGCCAAAAACACTACAGAGGCGGAATACATGGCCATGACCGATGCGGCCAACCAAGCCGCTTGGTATCAGAGCTTCCTTGCGGAACTCGGGTACGAGGTCGACGACCCCATCCCACTGCATGGTGACAACAAGGGTGCCATTGACTTGGCCTTGAACCCTGTCACTGGGAGGCGATCGAAGCACATTGCCATTAGGCATCATGTCATAAGGGAGTACATCGAAAAGGGGACCATCACCCTCATTAGAACCCCTACTGCGGAAATGGTTGTGGACGGCTTTACCAAGTCGCTTGCGCGTGTCCTACTGCAGCAACACAATGTTGACATGGGCTTGTGCTAGTCCTAGATTGCTCATCACAGGGAGATGTTGATAAGTGACCCTTGCGCACTTAGCGGCTCAAAGGACAATCAGATATGGACTGCTGTAGATAAGATATACAGGACTCATGTAGATTAGATTATTATGATCACACAATCTCGGACTTATTGTATTAACTTATCTATGACATCACTGTATACTATGACATCATAGGATCCGGACTTTGCGTTATATTCAACGCCCTTATACTTTCCCTTTGTTCTATCCTTATTATGATGTCAGTATGATATCATCAGTCTAGATTCTCCTTGTACTTTTAACCCTTGTTCTCAGAACGTCCACTCCTTTGTCCGTTTGTAGAACAATAACTCTTGTACTTACTGTGACTCTGTGTTACTAGCATCACCCTGTATTTTGTATAAGTAGTGCAGCTTGTACGCTCCTGGTCCACATCAGTTCTCATCTGTTGTGTGCCAGGTATGTCTCCTCTCTTATATATAAACATCAGTTCTCATCTGTTGTGTGCCAGACACCCCATCTGCTTCCACTGCAAGATCTCTCTGTTGCTGCTTCCAGTCACCCTCTATATCTCACCACAGTCTCCTCTGTCCACTGTGAGTATAGTCCTATATGTGCACTGTTCATCATCTCCGGCACTGTGTGTACCCCAACTTTCGGTTTCTTCCCAACTGGCTCGACAAATTGAGTAGCTGGATCCTCGCCAGTGTCTTGGCCTTTTGGGAGACCTTGTTTGTGTGGTACGCTCTGGACAGGGTTGTCTGACTCAGATTCCATTCCTACGTTGCTTCCTGCGGTAAGATTAGTTGACTTGGCTACTGATTTCGCCTTTGGTGCTGCCCGTTGGGTTTTGCCTTTTGGCTTTCCTTTCGGTGACTGACGCCTCTCAGCTGCAGCTGTAACGCCACCACAGGGGCGTTAGGTACGACGTGTACCACGTGTAAGTCAACGGGATCGAGAAAGCGCGAGTCTGTCAAGACTCAGTTCGGTGATGCACAAGTATCGCTCGGTTTCCCTGGAACCGAGGATAATAGTAGAGAGATAGGGCTCAAGCGCAATCGGCGAGCGAAAATGGAGACTCAAGCGCAAAGGCGAGTCAAGGGTCGTTCGTGAGGCAAAGACGATGTGGTATTACACAAGAAGTCAAGTCTACCGTACAAGCTAGGTAGGGCGTGACTTATATACCAGTACAGGATGTTTGTGAGTAACAAACATATGGCGCGATCGTGAGTCAGGAGTCCTAGAACGTGAACAAAGGGAGAAATCATGTATAGTATGAGGGAATTCCGCGGGGTCATGCGGGCTTCAGAAATGGTCAGCGGACAACGAGAAGCATACCATGACCTATCCTATCGCCGAGGCGCAAGGCGCAAGATGAGAATCAAGAAGTGCGAGTCATCGGGTCGTATCGTAATCGTACAGTTAAGTCAGAGGGCAGAAATCGTAACAGCAGCTGTCTTGCGAGAGTCTGGTACAGACGAGGTCTCCGACTCGACTACTCCTTGTCTAACCTTGTTGCGTGCAGATTGGCGCAGTGCTGACATCTAGTAAAGAAAGTATTAAAGAGCGTCTGGGTGGATGATGAATAGAAAGAAGAAGAAAATAAAAATTCAAGGGGTAGGCGGGAACGGTAGCAAATGACTGTGCCGGGGGTTCAACTTTTAGTATGTTTGCCTTTGTATCCTTTGGGAGCACCTGACTGACCGTCATCCCTCAGTACTTAACTTCCGTATCTTGTATTCTTGCTTCTAGGCTCTCTTGATACAACCAATCCTTATGATAATCCATGCCTTCTCCGCCTTCTCCCTCTTTCCACGGTCCTGATGGCGACATGTTACATGCTTTCCCATTGCGTGTTCAAACCCCCACGCAATGTCTGTCCGAGGATGGTACGTCCTTGTGTACTTGTGCCATCCCGTCCTCATTTGACTCCATTACCATCGGCAGTGGAGACAGCTCTTCCAACCCTTGATCACCTGCATGCTGCACAGTCCGTTAATTCTACCACTCAATATCAAGTCGATCCCTTGGTGCACAAGGCTTATCGCCCCCTCACTCGGCAGCATGCAATTTATTTTGACCCGAGCCCCCAATGTGCTGGTGTCAAGGCTGAGTTCGATGTTAAAGGGATCCTCATCGCACTTAATGCCGAGTACCCAGAACAGGGCTTCCTCCAGTATGAGGGGAATCTTCAGGGACTCGGAATTTATTCCCTTGAAGCTGCCAGCATGCTCAAGACTTGTTTTTATGCATCAAACCAGGTCGGGATGACAGAGGAGGCTGCAGGACTATTCAAACAACGCGTTTCTATGGAGTACGACATAGCTTTTCAGGCTCATGAACAAGCAAAGATGAGGGAGAGGGCGCATTGCATTGCTGGTCTCATTGTCGGTGGTAGTAGTGTCGCTACGGTAGGGGCTCAGCATTAGGTTACTTATGGTATGACTCGGAAATTGTCTGTCGATCGTATAGTCAAATTACAATCTTTCAACGGGGACTTACAATATGGACTCATCAATGGGCAATATGGTACCAAGTTGATTTTTGCGAGTGCACCCAAGAGTGCGCACATCCTGTTTCCATTTCAAATCTGTTCAATGCCGTGTTTGAAATTGTGAAACTGTGAACCAAATTTTGGGAACCCTTGTGGGAACCTGTACAGTAACTGTATTGAAGACCGATTGGGACGGGGCTAGCAAAGCGCGGTGAGTTGAAATTAGCTTTGACAGTGCCAAAATCTAGAGTACAGCGCTCAGATTTCTCTGAGCTACACTACTTTGGTCCACTTGTGATGACGAATGATGAAGCACGGTGTTCTAAAAACTCGGCTAGTTCTCTAAAACCTAATTTGGAAGCGCGAGAGTTAAAATATATCCGCTTTTGTACGTTTTGTACGTTATAGATCTTGATACAATGTGGCTGGAGGTGCTGGCACAAACTGCTCGTGAACGAGCTTTTCGTGCTCCAACCGCGTCCTTCAATCTGCAGGAGCCTCCTGTCCTCGGGTTTGGGTTTGGGTTTGGGTTTGGGTTTGGGTTTGGGTTTGGGTTTGGGTTTGGGTTTGGGTTTGGGTTTGGGTTTGGGTTTGGGTTTGGGTTTGGGTACGGGTACGGGTACGGGTACGGTACCCGAACCATGGGTTCCCACTGGTAGCATGTCTTTGTTTTGGTTGCGTTCACCACTCCCAAGTCTGTCCACGGGTTCACCCGGTGGCTCCGGAACCAACTCCTCGATCTCAACTTCAAAGACTTGCTTCCTCTCGGCTTCGAGGGAATCAATATTAATCAATGACAGCATCTTGGGCGGCATCGTGCTTGGGAATATGTCGACCTCAAATGTCTTGGTGGCCGAATCTTGGTCGCCAACTAACTGAATTTGCTTGCGCAGATGGTGTGTTTGGAACTGTTCCAGTACGTCCAGTTTCGTTCGTGATCTCATTCAACGCCTTACACCCTTGATCGTTCCAAGTCAAGGTCGCCTTTAGACTTGTATAAGTGGGTGTTAAATATCAAGTTTCAGGCCGTGACTATCACCAGGCTCCTATGGTCAGCACAGGTTCCCACATTCGTGAACGGCTTTGCAGAGCTCAGCAAGTATTATCTTTACTTTAACGTATTGACGTTCGTTTTTCCAGTTTGCTGAGCTTCACCTACTTTCACTATCTCACTTACTCGGTCTTTTCCGAGCCCTACCTGCGCGGCTCCGCGATGGCCTTCAGGCCACGCACAAAGCTTCAAGAGGCAGCCGTCCGATACATCCACAAGGTCGTTCTGTATTCGGACAAAACGCACACAAAGCATCGATAATGAGACGCCCTCGTACTACGCGGATACGGTTGGCGTCGTCCCTGCTAAGCAGAGTCAGGCCCACCGCCCTGTCCTCGCCCTCTCCATGCCTTGCTATCAGTTTGCCATCCGAGTCCTTACCAGCCGTCGCGTCATTCAGACTCATCCTTGCCCTCGCACGTGAGTGACTTGACTGTCATTTCGGACTCGGTCTCCTACGACATCAGACCAACAGCCCTCGCAGAATATCCATTGCGTCAATATTACTTTCTCCTCATCCATTCTCCTCCCGCCTTCGCCGGTCTCCTACGACATCAGACCAACAGCCCTCGCAGAATATCCATCGCGTCAATATTACTTTCTCCTCATCCATTCTCCTCCCGCCTTCGTCCATGCCCTCGCTCATTACTTCACTTGTACACCCTCATTGCGTTGCCAATGGACATCGCCAACCGCTCACGCGTCAGTTGATGATTGACAAGGCACTTTGTCGTGCCCGAAGACTAGTTGTAAGTCCGCACCTCTCGCCCCTTGCACCCTCCACTGACTACCATTGCCCCTTTACAAACCGGCATGCACCTGCCTTAGATGTTCACAAAACGCCAGAAACAGTGCCACCCCCATAAAACGAAAAAGATGAGTACCAGTCCATTCGAGTTTACATCGCACTGACATCGATTACTGGCCAATGCAGCTGACCTGGCATAACGCCCACTGACCGACGATATCACTACCGAGGCCCTTACCCCAAGTGGACCCCTAACCGCCTCAATACCCCCGCCACCACCAGGGGGTCAATGTGAGCCCCGTGCGCCTATAACAGCGACAACAACGTAGCGCGGTGGGTGTGCGCCGCGCCAATGCAAGAACTGATAACTCCGGCGACATCTATGACAACGACGATGGGGGCTCCGGTGATGCGACAACAGCAAGGGATGACAACACAAAGGCAACAACGACGAAGACAACCACAGCGGTGACAACGATGAACTTGAAGACGGCCACGGCATCGACAATGACCACGATGGCGGCGGTGAAGATGAAGGCGGCGAGGGGGAGGGCGATGGTGACAACATTGTCCATGATACTCGCAAAGAAATAAACATGATTTTTCATACTGTACCCGCGCGCACCAGTCGCGCACCCATACTTGCGATGTCGCTATGATTACAAATCAGCAACCACTTTAGCCTTCCCACTCATGAACCGTGTTCGCTCTTCGTACGCATGTCCAGATTGTACACGAAAATGCAGCAGCAGCAGCGGACTGACAAGACATCACAATGCATCACATCAACCATTAACTCCCACACCAGATGACAACGGTGAAGATGGTGAGGTTTTCTTTACCGTCGACATCATCTCTTGACAGGTGAAGTAACGCAATTACCTTGGCTGTTACTTTCTCACTGAAACTTCTCTAGCAAACCCATGTGATGAAAACGGAAATTTTCTACCGGCTCATACTCCTCCCCCACCATCCTCTTTGCCACCACAAGCCAATACGTCTTGGGACCCTTTTCCTAGCCGAGTCGCTTTTGATTTTACTTACTTTCATTTTGTTAAACAACAAACCTCTGAGTCGGGGATCAATAAAGCATTAGATTTATGGCTGGCGTCAGTTCTTGGGTATGGTGAGAACATCCCATGGGCTAATGCACAGGACCTCTATGCCACAATTGATTCTATTCAACACGGCCACGCGCCATGGAAAACCTTCAAAGTGTCATATAGTGGACCATTACCCGAAGGCACACCACCACGGTGGATGACAGACACCTTTGAACTCTGTACATGCGACTCATGGACCCTTCTTCATCAGCAGTTGGAGACAGTGGGCTTCAAAGACAAGATCCACTATGCACCGTATATGCAGTTTAAGGGGGATGGTAGCCGTGTCTGGTCAAATTTAATGCCTGCAGATTGGGCCACAAAACAAGCAGTTGCATTTCCCCTACACAAACACATTAGCTTCGGAAGTTTATTACTATATGGCAGGACTTGATAGCTGCCAACCCCTTGACCCACGGGCCAATGTTTATACCCATTGTTGCAGGGAGTGACAAGACGACGGTTTCCGTTGCAACAGGGCATCAAGAGTACCATCCGGTGTACATGTCACCTGGTAACCTTTCCAATGTCGCTCGCAGAGCACACGGAAATGCTTTGCTTCCTGTTGCATTCCTTCCTATTCCAAAGAGTGAGTATTTATTGACAATCTCTCTGGTTTCTGTATCTCATCTTGTCTTACAGTGAGCAAAAGGCAGCGGAAGAGACCGCAATATCAAAAGTTCTGCCGCCAACTTTATCACACGTGCCTTGCCCAAATTTTCCGTCCCCTCAAGCCTGGAATGACAACTCCTGAGGTTGTCAAATGTCCTGATGGACATTTCCGTAGAGCGGTGTATGGGCTTGGGCCCTATATCGGTGACTATCCAGAACAAGTCTGGTTATCAGCAATCGTCCAAGGCTGGTGTCCAAAGTGCGTCTTGTCTCTATTATGAGTACTTTCATCACGCGTCTTGTTTTCAGATGCCTTGCCAGGCCTGACTTTCTCGACGATCTCAGCGCACACCGTCGAACACATGAAAAAACTGACCTTTTGATCAACTCGTTCAACCCTGTAGTCCTGTGGGACGACTATGGGATATGCAGCGACGTGACGGTGAGCCAATGTTTTGAGCTATTCCGCTTGGTTCTGATCTCCATAGCAGCCGTTTACGCACGAATTTCCACACGCTGACATACACGAACTAATTTGTCCGGACTTGCTTCATCAGGTCATCAAGGGCACGTTCAAGGACAATCTCGTTGCATGGGTTGGCCAATACCAGATCGAGGAACATGGGGAAGCGCGTGGTCTTGAGATTATTCAAGACATTGACCGCCGGTATGTCTTAATTTCCGAAGCTTGCTGAAATGTCGAACTTGTTTTTGTCAGCATTTCTGCAGTTCCGCCCTTTCCAGGTCTGAGGCGCTTTCCAGATGGCCGTGATTTCACTCAGTGGACAGGAAACGACTCAAAGTCATTGATGAAGGTAACCAGACATCACCCTTTTTTCATGACTTGTTGAATTGCATTGCCTACATACAGGTTTATCTTGCCGCAATTGTCGGGCATGTCCCCTCAGACATGGTCAAATGTGTCTCTGCATTTCTAGACTTCTGTTACATTGCTCGTCGTAACGCGATATCCGCTGAGGGCCTTGACAGCCTTCAAGATGCTCTTACTCGCTTTCATCAGCACCGTGACATCTTCATTCGCACAGGTGTCCGTACTGACATTTCTCTCCCGCGCGAACATTCACTTGTTCATTATATCCGCTCCATCTGCCTTTTTGGTTCACCAAATGGCTTATGCTCGTCGATTACGGAGTCCAAACATATTAAAGCCGTCAAGGAGCCGTGGCGAAGGTCAAGTCGATACCACACATTGGTTCAGATGCTCCGGACACTTTCACGGTTAGACAAGATGGCGGCCGCTTGTCGCATTCTTACTGGGCAGGGGATGATGGAAGGGTCAACTTCTTCATACACTGCTATGGTCCTGCGAGGCGAGCAACCTCGGCCACTTGGCGATTTGGCTGAAGATCACGAGGACGAGGACGAGGACCATGACCTTGGTCCTTCATCGGGGCCAAAGGTGCTCTCTTCAATCGAACTGGCAAAAACTCCTGGTGCGTTCTGTTGTATTTCAATCCACTTCATAGTATTGTATTGCTTATCCTTCATATAGCGCGTGGCTACCCACACGACGTAGATGACCTTGCTCAAACTATAAACCAGCCCCGATTTCCGGACGTCCTGCGGCGTTTTCTCTGGGACCAATTTGACTCCGACCCCTCGAGATCCCTCGATGACATTCCCCTTGACGAGTGCCCACGTTTTAGAGGCCACATCAAAGTATATCACTCCGCTATCGCCCGCTTTTATGCCCCAAGTGACCTCTGCGGCACTGGGGGGATGTATCGTGAGCGGATCAGGTCCACCCCAAATTGGCGAGGGGAGTACCCACGGCATGACACAGTATTTGTCGAGACTGATGCAGAGCTCTCGGGGATGCGTGGGATGCTTGTTGCGAGGGTCCTGTTGTTCTTTTCATTTTTTTTTCCGTGACCAGCATTACCCGTGTGCCCTTGTACACTGGCTTATTCCAGTTGGGGATGAACCAGACGACGACACTGGTATGTGGGTCGTACGTCCTGAATTCAAGGGTAATCGTCGCAGTCTGTCTGTAATTCATATTGATTGCATTGTTCGAGGTGCCCACCTCATCCCCGTCTATGGGTCTTCGTTTCTTCCCGAAGACTTTCATTTTCTGACTCGCTACATGCTTTTCAGGCGTATTTTGTTAGTAGACATGCAGATCATCACATGTACGAGTTTTTAGGTGCTTCATAATTTGACGAAAACACTGGCATGGTACTGTAAGGAACTGTTCGATATTCAGCATGTTCTGCGTGACCGAAGGCTATGCTGGCATTCAACGTACCAAGCAGACTTTGTTTCATCCCTCAACTGACTCATCCAACAAGGCCGCATACACCTCACTGTCCTTCGCTTGCTTCCTCTTCCTCGCTCGTACTTCTCTTTCAACCATTCAAAGGTGTCAAATGGGAAGACCTGGGTGCTGATAGATACTGAAGATGCTATGGTGGTTAGTTGGGGTTGTCGAGGTGCGCACTATTTTTCTCCTATGGTCTTATTCGCCTGCATTGAACAACAAATTACTCTCCCCCCTGAACTATATGGACAGCTAAAAGGACCTCGCACGGAAGATGCGTGGTTGGTACAGGCCCGGATGCGCTTCCGCTCCCCTGAGACGTTCTACCTTACTGTGAGCATCATCGACCGTTTTATCTCTGCGCATGTCATGTCTCCTGCTTACCTACAATCCACTGGTATTAGGTACGTGTTTCTCGAATCATGGCGCCACCCATAGTCAACCTCCTGTCTGAGGTCCTTCTAGCAGATATGCGCTTCTGCATCCCTACCTTACCATAAACACCATCGACGCTTTCTCTCTCTCTGCGCATGTCGTGTCTCTTGCTGACTTACAGTTGGTTGGTATTAGGTGTGCGTTTCTCGGATTGTGGCACCACCTGTCGTCAACTTCCTTTCTGAGATCCTTCCAGCGGATATGTGCTTCTGCTTCATCCTTGGGGCGCACTACCTCGCCGTGAACACCATCAACTTTCTCTCTGCGTGTCATGTCTCTTGCTGAGTTGCAGTTAGTTGGCATTAAGTGCGTGCGTGTTTCTCGGATCTGGCACCACTTGTACTCAACTTCTTCTTTTGAGATCTTTCAGGTGGACATGCGCTTCTGCTGTCTCCACCCTGAGGCACTCTACCTTGCCGTGAACATCATCGACCGCTTTCTCTCTGTGCATGTCAAATCTCCTGCTGACCTATAATCTGCTGGTTTAGGTGTGTGTTTCTCGGATCGTGGCACCGCTTGTACTCAACTTTCTCTCCGAGATCTTTCAGACGGACATATGCCTCTGCCTCCTCCCGGGGTGAGACACTTTACCTTGCCGCGAACATTATTGACCACTTTCTCTCCACGGGTGTCATGTTTCTTGCTAATGATCTGTCGGCAATATGTGCGTGTTTGCTGGGTCGTGTAGTCGAATTCCTGTCTGAGGTCCTTCCAGCAGACATGCGCTTCTGCCTCTTCCCTGGGACACCCTACCTTGGCGTGAACATCATCTACCGCTTTCTGTCTGCGCATGTCGAATCTCCTGCTAACGTACAATCCGTTGGTATTGGGTGCGTGTTTCTTGGATCATGGTACCACCCGTAGTCAACTTCCTTGTTGAGATCCTTCTAGCGGATATGCTCTTCTGCCCTCCTCCCTGGGACACCCTCGCCGTGAACATTGTCGACCGCTTTCCCTCCGCGCATGTCGTGTCTAATGCTAACTTACGGTCCGTTGGAATTAGGTGCGTGTTTGTTAGATCGTGTAAGCCAACTTTCTGCCTGAGATACTTCAGGCAGACACACGCTTCTACCTCCCTAATGCATTTATCTTGCCGTGAACATCATCGACCGCTTTCTCTCTGCAGGTGTCGTGTCTCTTGTAAGTTACAGTTGGTTGGCATTTGGTGCGTGTTTCTCGGTCGTGGCACCATTTGCGGTCAACTTCTCTACTGCGCCGACTCATCATATACAGAGGCCGAGAAGTACACCGCTGTCAATACCCAACGTCGTCGACGTCACTGCTGCCGAAGCCCTCCCCAGGGTGGAACCAAAACTACGCCACTGCCGCCACTGGAGAGCCAATGTGACACCACGCCTATAAAGCGACGATGCAGCCATGGCGGGGTGCGCACTAACGCCGGTTTCCAGCAACGACCAAGACGACAACACAGCAAAGTCGACCATTACGACAACGGCAATGACGAGGCGACAGCAAGGCAATCGGAAGAACGACGATCACAGCGATGACAACCGCGGTGGATGAAGGCGACTGCGATAATGACGGTGGTGGGGATGAGGACGACGACGACGGCGGCGGCGGCGGCAGCGGCAACGGCAACGGCAACGACAGTGATGAGCGGCGGTGACAGCGGATGGCGGTGACAACAGCAGCCGATGAGCCGCTCCGCTACTCTGTTAGTTTTTAGTTGTATTATGTAGACGCTGTGAAATGTGATTTTATTTATTGGTTTTTCTATTGGTTTCTTGTGTGAATAGTTTATCATGATTATTGACTGTATAATACATGATATAAGCAAACTATATAAATTTGGATTCAAAACATTATTTCAAAAACATTATTTCATACAAGTCAATTGGAAAAACACAGGAAAAACCCGAAGACCCTTGATTAGTAAAGAGTTAGTAAAAAACTTTCCAACTTTCCAACTTGCACAACTTGCACAACTTGTGCTGGCCAACTTGTGATACTTGTGGTGCTTTCTTACTGGTACACCAGTAAAAAGTTGCACAATCCCTGGCAGCCACCTGTGTTCTTGCTGATGTGAAAGATATAAAAGAACGCCCCACTAGTACCGCATTCCCCTCGTCCCCACTCCTTGCAAAACCACCATGACTACCACTCCAATCATCTCCACTATCCAAACCCACCACCCCGTCGAGATCATTCTCGAAAATCTGACCGTCCCCTCACAGGACTTTGGTGTCCCCTCCGAGCCTGAGGGTCGTACGCCGTACTCCATTATCCCTGATTCCCCACCTGTTCCCGTCTTGGCACTTGTGACTTCAGCCCTCGCTAAGCTGGTTGCAGAAACTGAACTACCCGCTGAGTCCCCTAAGTCCCCCGAACCATCACCACCACCACCCATTATTATCCCTTTCTCCGTCGACACGCCGATTACTGTCCATGTCCCTGCCATGCCTACCTATCCACCCGAAGTCACCACCCCCCCTAACTCCACCACCACCGTTGTCACCCCCTGCTGTCCTTGCTGCCCATGTCCCGATTCCACCATTCCCTGCCGGGATGGATCACACGTTCACACCAATCCCCCAGACTCGCGTTGTCAAACCCGACCCTACCTTAGCCCTCCTTGACGATGAGGAGGATAAAGAGAACAAAGACCCCAGCATTCCCTTCTTCCTCAACGACCCCACCACTCCCACCTTCTTCCCGCTTCTAGTCGGGGAGACAGGCACCATTAAGCAGACAGCGTGGTATATCTACTACCACCACAACTATCAGGAAGTCGTCAGGACCATGGGCAAGGGCCATCCTTGCTATGCGTCACAGGTCTTCCTCAACAAGGTTTATACAGGTCAGCTGGCACAGCACATTACAGATAACCAACTCAACATGTTCCATCCCCATGACCCTTGCACCATTGTCTTGAACGAGGTCCTAGTTGAGCTCCGTAGCCCCCGTCTTCACGCAGAGGTGTCCCGATTGTGCGAGTGCCTCACACGCCACGACGCGATTCGTGTCCATCAATCAGATATCTGATGACTGGAGACGGAGCTGACGCGGGATCAGTTCCATCTAGTCGGTCCGGAAGCATCTCCAATACGCTCGGGCTATCCTCTCATTGCTGACAAATACGCCGAGCTCCATGCAAAGCCTGTGCGCCCCCAAGGCTCACCAGAGCCCACTCCCCTCACTCTCCGTGATGCTGGACCTAGCAAGATGCCCCGCCTCCATGGGGAGGGTGGTGGGCGCAAGCGCAAGTGTTTCCAGTGTAAGTCAACGGAACATTTAGTGGCTCAGTGCCCAGAGCGACGAGTGAGGGAGCCGTGCCAGTGGTGCGGGAGTCAGGCTCACAAGCTCGATGTGTGTCTTATTTGACGACTCTCCCCCATGACGCCCGCGCATGTGGACCCGGATTCCCGCCCTCAGTGGTGTGGGAAATGCCTGAGATATGACGCCATGCATGAAGAGATTAAGTGTCCTATGTATGAGATGTGTTGGGACTGTGGAGAGAGAGGATGCTTCATGTTTTTGCGCTGACACACCTGCCCCTGCACCCCCTCTCCTATCCCCGCAAACATCCCTGCTGAGGAGGACTACGCTTACACCAGCGACTAGTTGAAGTCGAGGCGACTTCAAGTCTGACGGGGGGGTAATGTTACAACTTTACTCGCTGACTTGGTTGTACAATTACGATACGATCCGATGACTCGCACTTCCTGATCCTTATCTCACACCTTACGCCTCGGCGATAGGGTGGGTCGTTTTACGCTTCTTTCATCCACTGACCATTTTTGAGGCACACATGACCCTGCGGGATTCACTTGTACCATATACGATTCTTCCCTTTGTTTACATTTCAGGACTCTTTACTCATGATTGCGCCATATGTTTGCTCTTCGCAAACATCCTGTATTAGTATATAAGTCACACCTTACCTAGCTTGTATGGTAGACTTGACTTCTTGTGTAATACCACATCGTCTTTGCCTCACGAACGACTTTCAACTCGCCCTTGCACTTGAGTCAACGCCTTCGCTCGCCTTTGCGCTTGAGCCCCGCCTCCTTACTATTATCCTTGGTTCCAGGGAAACCGAGCGATACTTGTGCATCATCGAACTGAGTCTTAACCGACTTGCGCTTTTCCGATCCCATTGACTTGAACGCAGTACACGTCATACCTAACGCCCCTGTGTGTTGATAAGTGGCCTGTGCGCACTTAGCGGCTCAAACGGACACGCAGATAACGGACTGCTTTAGATTAGATATACAGGACTTGTAGATTAGATTATTTTGATCTTTACAATCTCGGACTTCTTGTATTCTCTTATCTATGACATCACACATGTACATGACATCATGGACCACTCTGGATTGCCCTTGTACTACGTCTATGTACTTTCCTTTGTTCTTATCTTTATTGTGATGTCACTATGATATCATAGTCTGGACTCTTCTTGTTCTTTACGCCTTGTTCTCCTATTAGTCCACTCCTTTGTCCGTGTACAGAACAATGCGCCTTGTATTTACTGTGACCTGCTGTTACCAGCGTCACCCTCTGTAGCAGTATAAGTAGAGTACTTTGTACGCTCCTGGTCCACATCAGTTCTCATCTGTTGTGTGCCAGGTATGTCTCCACTTCTCCAATGTAACATCAGTTCTCATCTGTTGTGTGCCAGACACTACCTCTGCTTCACTTGCAAGTTTACTCTGTTGCTGCTTTCCAGTCCACCCACATATCTCACCACAGTCTCCTTTGTCACTGTGAGTATGTCCCTTATGTGCACTGTTCATCACTGTGGTGGCGTTACATGCAGCAAGTACCAAGGCAAGTACCCAAATGTTCTACTGAACTCAGATAAAACACTTATAGGCAAGCACAATGTATGCCGATTTTACAGACACTACAGTTGTACCACAATAGCACAGATTCTGCTTACGGAGGTCCACAGGCAAAGAGTGAGGTGGATAACACAAGGGACTTGTGGTCATCAACCACCTAAAGGGAGTAATGGGAACTGGTGAGCGTAACAAGGCTCAGGAGTTTGAAGGAACTTGTCCTAATGTAGCGGTGCAACCAAGGGTGCAACTGCAGTGCTACGTCAAGCCAAGTGGAGGTTAATGTGAACTGAACAGGGAGCACACTCAGCCTAACACGGAGACAAGTCACATGCCAAGAGTGCAGTCAACGTGGAGAGCACTAAATGTAGGAGCCTTTATACAAGACTCTAATAGCAGTGATCACACGGCGGCACTCTGAGTGGAGAACCAAGAGGACAAGTTGGCTCCACTCAGGACACTACATGAGGGTTTATATATGCTACTGTGGCTGAGCTTAAACTGAGTATGAACACTATTACTAAGTGTACCTTGAAGTGTACACTAATACTCCTTGACTCATGAGCTGACGCATCGTGTCTAATAATAATGCTTCTTATTGTGCTGACTGATGCACATGTCATCGCGCTTATGTGTTGCTCCTCTTTGCTGAGTAAAACCTAATACAGCGAGTAAGCATAAACTACTAAGCATTGTCTAGATCCTTCTAGAGTCTTCCATCTCCTTCTACCCAATCAGAGCTAGTCAAATGTATAAGGGACTCTTGTCCCACGGTCACGTGCACATGGGTGGCAATCCATGTGACTAACTTGTGTCAGTACTTCAGCCCTTTATATCTTCACCAAATAAATGTGTAAAAATATGCAAAAATAAGGGAAAATAATACACCTCCATGACAGAGTGCCCTGAGGGGCCTGGCCTGGTAGTTCCTTTTGGGGTCATACCATCCAGCGATGCTCATTTTGCTTCTGCTGAAGCTTTTAATAATTGAGAGGGGGGGTCTAGTAATGCTAATGTGGGTGTGTGTGTGGTATGCGTGCGTGTATATTCCTTTCTGCAGTGTGCCATGCTACCTCTATCCCTAGGTCAGTGTGACGTGGCTTAGGTGATGGTGGTTGCCGAGAAAGGAAGTATTCTTCTCGGCACCTACCTATCTCCGCCCTCTCTGGTCCTTACCTACCCTAATCTTACAGCGCGGTTTCGCCAGAGTGTATCAAGCTAGAGATTCCCGTAATAATCGCCTTGCCTGTATGGTCGTGATGAAGAGCTCGCTCAAGACCAAGGTGTGTGTTCACCGTGCCCAGATTGTTCCTCAACACTAAACAGGCTCTAGCTTTACGCAGAGATCAAAATTCACAAGGCACTGGACCACCCCAACATCGTCCGGTTCATAGATTGCTTCGAGGATGACGAGAACGTATACATGACCCTTGAGCTTTGTCATAGCGGCTCTATTTCGAGCATGTTCCACCCGTCTTCGCGTCTTCACAGAGGGAGAGGCACGGTTTTTCATGGTGCAACTCACTGGTGCTTATCACTATATGTATACCAACCAAGTCATCTACCGTGACCTTATGCTAGGCAACCTTTTCCATGATGCGGACACGAGCATTGTAGTTGGCGACTTTGGTCTAGCAGCGCTTATCGAGAGCCCCGGCGAGCGGAAGATGACCATCTGTGGCACTCCCGACTACATTGCGCCGGAGGTATTGTTCGACACCGCGGACGGATACAGATTCGAAGTTGACATCTGGTCCATCGGCGTCATCCTCTACACATTTGTCATCGGCCGTCCGCCCTTCCAAACTAAAGACGTAAAAGAGGTTTATCAGTCAGTTCGCAGGTATTCTTACTAGCAACTTTACCTCAACTCTGCGCAGGGTATCCGCGACAGCCGATATGAGTTCCACTCACACAGAGCCGTATCACTTGATACCCGCGAGCTGGTGCAGCAGATACTCACGCCCAGCCCGCAAGAACGGCCCTCGTTGCACGACATCGTCGACCACGCGTTCTTTACCCACGGCGTCGTTCCTGGATAAATACCCGTCTCCGCACGGGACATGCCCCCTGACTTCCGACACCTCTCTTCCCTCATCTCACTAGTGAATCTTCCGGTTGCGGCAGGCGAGTCAACTCGACGGAGAGGTCGAGCCGGCCACAGTGCGTGTCATCGAGTCCCCCCACCCTCAGCGCAAGTGTTGCAAGCAGCTTCGCGCAGCAAGAGCGTGAATTTCCGAAAGGGGCGCAACCCGATCTCCGCGCCGCTCTGCTCTGCGTGCCAGCCACTCATGGTTGCGCCCGGCGGCGTTGGTGCCCCATGCGGTGAACCGACACCCATTCGCAAGTTGCAAGCCACGAGGAAGGAAGCGGTCAAGTCGCCCGCCAAGTCTACAAGTAGACTACGGGGATCACGGAGGGAGTCGGTGCTGCGTTGGAAATGCAGGGGGAAGAAGCGCGGACGATAGAGTTGCAGAGTCAGAAGGTCAGAATCGTCGCGCAGATAGTGCCTGCTTAGGTTCTGCGTTCCACCAAGTCTCTATTGGAGGATGCGGAGAATGTACCTGCACCAATGCCAGAGACCACACAAGGCGAGCGACATGCCTGAGTGCGCACGAAGTGAGCCCCAAGCTGTTCTCGGTGAGGCTACATACTTACGCGTTTCTGAGCAGGGATAACAGGCCATCTTCAACGCAGGATTGTCGAACGGCTCCGTCGTTACCACACCAACACCAGCCACTCCCAAGGTGAACGGGTTCGATGCCACCGCGGAGACCCTCTATACCGCATTCGATACTTTCTCACACGGCCTGCTTTTCCGAGACCCAAGTGACAACGTAGACATGCCGGAGGAGCGGGTATTCATCGTGCCCTGGGTGGCTATGCACTCATGGATGCATCGCTTCAATGACAACGATGCTCGTCCTACTGACAAGCAGTGCTTGATCTCTCGTTCATTCCTTGTACGGCGTGTTGATTCGTTATGGCAGGCACTTTGATAGTATTTCGTTGCGCTATCAAGGCACGGTGTACGTGCGCAAGAACTACAGTCGCGAACTTTCCAGAGGAGTTGAAATGCAATGTGTACCATCTAAAACACTTTGGGGGTACACCATGGGTAAATTATACGGTGATTACATTTTTGGATTTGCAACGTAGCAAGTACATGCACTTCGTGCAAAAGTACTGCCTTCGAATGAGGCATGTGATTGTATTCAAGTTACACGACGTCCTCCAGGTGCGTGCCTCGCACTCTACCAGTCGTGCGGGACACGGACTAATGCGACTGTCAGCTCAACTTTTACGACCACTCGAGGGTCATTCTGTCCGCGCAAGGTTTCACAATCGCAAATATCTAGGTGTGTCAACGCGCTGGACGCTGAGCCAAGTGACGGAGCAGGCACTGGTCCCACCGTCGTCGGACCCAGAGCAAGGGAAGTTTGGGCAGGGGCTTCTGGATAAGCTGAGGTACCGCAAGGAAGTGCCCTTGTCGACCCGCAATGCGATCGCCAGTGCAAGCAGCGGGGGCAGCAGCGAAAATGGGTTGGTGACAGCGCAAAGCCGTCGGAGGCATCCATGAGGCAGAGACAGGAGTGACACGCCTGTGCACACCATCGCTGGTCCCGCAGAGCGATTCGTCTGAGCCCAATTTGATTCTGGCCTTCGTTTCCCATCCGCTTTTCTGATTTCCCCTCACTTTTACTCTCAGCACTGCACTGCCCGCATACATTCCATAGCGAAGATGTACGATCCGATGGGCTCTTCCGACACGTTACCGCTATATCGACCCAATCCACACATTTCTTCTGTCACTCCTTCGAGAATTTCAACTCATTGAGAGTGTTGGGACAACTCGCTACGCTCACTCACGTATAATAGAAATTGATCCAAAAATTTGAGCGAACCGTAAATGACCTTGATCGAACCAAGAAGTGTGTACAGCTGCGCTAATGTACGTGCAGTGCTGAGAGTAAAAGAGAGTGAGAGAAAAGCGGGTGGGAAACGAACGCTCGAGTTGAATGGGGTTCAAACTCATCTTGCCTCGAGACCAGCGACGGCGTGTCACATCTGTCTCTGCCTTAGGAACGGCTTCGAAGGCGTTGCGCTGACACCAGCCCCATTTTATCTGCCGCCCCCACTGCTTGCACTGACGCTCGCATTGCAGATTGACCACAACACTTCCTTACGGTACCTGAGCTTATCTAGCAGCCGCTTGCTCCGCATCCAACGATGGTGGGACTAGCGCCTGCGCTATCACTTAGCTCAGCATCCAGTGCGCTAGTACGTAGTTCTTATCGATATGTACGATTGTGAGGCCTTGCGTAGACAGGATGACCTTTGGGAGGTCGTACAAGTTGAACTGACAATCGCGTTAGTTGCATGTCCCGTACGGCTGGTGGTGAGGGAGGTGCACACCTGGAGGACGTCATGGCCCAACTTGAATATAACGATGTGCTTCGTCCAAAGGCAATTTTGCGCGAAACGCAGGCATTCGGTACATTACAGATCCAAGAACGTGGTATAATTTGCCCACAGTGTACCCCTCAAAGTGTTTTAAAAGGTATACCTTGCTCTTCAACTCCTCGATGTCTACGGGTAGTCCGCGACGGTGTAGTTCTTGCACACGTACACCGTGCCTTGACGGCGCGACGAAATGTAATCGAAGTGTCTGCAATAACGGATCAACACGCCATCCAAAGGGTTGAACGAGAGATAACGCACTGCGTGTCAGCTGCGAGGTCGGGCGTCGTGCTATCATTGAAGTGTACACCGACCGAGCCATCCGCGAGAGCATGACCCACTGACATACCATGCTTATGGCAGTAATCGACCCAAGATGGGTTGAATACGTGCTCCTCCGGCATGTCTACATCGTCGCTTGGATCACGGAAAAGCAGGCCCCTTCTGAGAAAGCATCAAATGCGACACAGAAGGTCTCCGCAGTAGCATGGAACTCGTTCACCTTACGTACGGCCGGTGTTGGTGTGGTACCCTACATATAAAGCAGCCCATCAGCTCCTGCTCAGAAACGCATAGGTCTCACCAAGAACAGCTTGGGTTTCCTTCGTGCGCACTCAGGCACGTCGCTTGCCTTGTGCGGTCTCCGGCGCTGGCGCAGATACATTCTCCGCATCCCCGAGTGGAGATTCCGTGGGGCGTGGAACCTGCGGCCTGAGGCCCGAAGCCTGAGCAGGCACCATCTGCGCGACAATCCTGGCCTTCTTACCTTGCAGCTCTTTCATCCGTATGTCTTCCCCCTACGTTCTGCACGTTGAACCGCCCGCGCCACCTCCTCCGTGATCTCCTGCAGTCGACTCGTAGTCTTGTGGGTCCTGGTGGACCACTTGACTGCCTCCTTTTTTGCAGCTTGGCATTTGCGAAGGAATGTCGGTTCCCCGACACCAAAACTAGCGGGCGCAGCCATAAGTGGCTGAGGCGCAGAGCTGAACAGCGCAGAGATCGGGCTGCCGGGCTGCACTGCCTTCTGGGATTCACGCTCCTGCTGCACGAGGTTACTTGCGCTTGGGACTGGAGGTTCGCTGTCACGCGCCAGGACTGGACTCGACGAGTTGGCACACCGCCGCGACCGAGAGAGGTTCGCCTTTGAGACGAGAGGAGAGAGATATCGGAATTCGGGCGCGCGAAGACGGGTATGTATCCAGGAACGATGCTGTCGACGATGTCGTGTGACGATGGCCGCTGTCGCGGGATTGGGAGTAAGTATCTGCAGCTTCACGAGAACTCATATGGACACGCCTGCAAGGGCCAATGAGAATACGACTGATCGTCGACGACTCCTGAGCTCGCTTCCAAATCGGGAAATAGGGCCAGGGGTCATATATCGACAAATATGGTCAATGCATCGGACGTTCCCAACAATAAGTAAACCTATTTCTACTCTTTATCCATACCCAGTTGCTCGCGAATCAGATCTGCGATCTTCTCCTTGGGGTCTACTAGAGCCCCCGTTCCGGAAACAACATCACCAATCTGCTGGTGTATGTTCCCAGCGCGGGAGACCTTGTAATTCTTCAACGTATCCGCGATAAGCCCCCAATTCAGCGGCCTGGGTGGTTCGTTTGCCAGTATATCGATGAAGAGGTCATGCAGAATCAGAGTGAGATCCACGATGTACGCTCCTAGACACAGGGCAGTCGATGGACTGTTGCGGGGAAAAATAAATATGAATTTGCGCCCGGAATATGATTTCACGTACACCGCTTGATATTTTTGAAAGAGAAATTTGACTGTGATAACTGCAATACCGGCTCCACTGAGCCCCTGCGCAAAAGGGGCAGCGATAGCGACAGCAGTTGAACTTAGGCCAGAGACAGTGGACAGCGTCTCACTCATGCCTCTAGAAATGACTATGGCTCAGACGTCGATCTTTGGGTGGATGACTGGACTCACCCAGATCGAGGTTCAGTTATTAACAATGGTTCAATAAGCTTGATCATATTCTCGCGAAAGTGTGTCCCTGAGAGTAGCTTAAAGCGGTGACCGAATGAACCAACTGTACAAGAGTTGGTAGATAGAGCTCACCTTTTCCGGGTCGTAAAAATTCCAGACTTCAATAATGTCCAGGTGTACACGCCACAAACAATCTGACAAAATGTGTCCCGGAAACACAGTGCTCTTCCCCAGATTAATCCAATATTCTAGATCGATTGTAAGCTGCACGCATGAGCAACCCAGTGGAAGAACACGTGCTTTTGAAGCCCTCGCTGATAGGGAGTGATTCAGATTCAGAAACAAGGCTTGCAGAAGAGAAAGCGGGATACGCACTTAATCGAAAAAGTGACCTTTTGCTGTGCACTGATCTGCTGGGCAGTGGCCCACGGGACCCATAAGTCTCCTTCTATTTCGCGTAGACACCTCCGAGTGGTCTCGGCCAACCCTTTGAGCATATCGAAACGTTCTAAGGTAAAGGCCTGGTCAGTCTCGCAGGATATCGACAGAAAGTGTCAATCAAACTCGGGCTGGGGTATCGTTTGTGCGTCGATACTGTGACATATTCGAAGTGTGGCTGAAAGGCTGTAACCAACGCGTCCAGATGACCCTTAGCTCTTGCTTCGGCATCGGTTCGGATCGTATCAGTACTAGCGGGCTCGCCAGGACTTTGGGCTGCCTTGACAGCTCGGTAATGTTCGTTGAAAAGAACGTCGTACTTCGTGAAAACAACGATCACAGCAACGTTTACTTTGGCGTGCGTCAGTTCGAGTGGCTCGAGGAGGATTCAAACGAGTCTCACAATTAGTGGCGAGCTTTAAGACTTCCTCATCGGCAGTTTGCATCAAACGTGATCCGGTGCGCGGGGTTTCGATGCACAACCTATGGCCCGGATGAAGGCCGATCAAACCGCCATAACCATTAAGAAAAATTACCAGATGGCATGGAGTCGGTCCTTTGACTCCAAGCGCTCATCACATTTGTCACGAATAAACCCCTCTACGACCTCCCACTTCTCGAGCGACCCAGGCTCAAACCCTTGGCTATCGTGAAGGATGAACCGCGGATTGGTGTCAGAAGTATATGCACGGGAAATGTCTGCCATTCCGGCACGGCCATGGGCAATATCGATGTCCTGCTCACTGGCGTGAGAAGTGATCAAAAAAGATCGACACAGCGAGCTTACCTTTATGCCAATGTTGAAAACACTGCTGACAAGTGATGACTTTCCGACTCCCGTCTGCAGAAGTGATGGCAAGAGTGATGGGGTCAATCCAGCGTTTCTGCCAGTGGAGTTGGAAAGAAGTCCCACATTCCCCACCACGAGGATCCGAAATCTACAAAAAAACTAAGCAAATCAAGGGGTTGATGCTTGAATGATACACACTTCGGGCACACGGCAAGAGTTCCTTCGACTGTAGGCGGAAGAGAGTCTGGGGGATTTGTGTCCATGGTTGTACACGAAGAAGAGGTCAGGAACGGAGCTAATCAGTCTACACCCATCTGACCATTACAATAAGTACCGTTTTCATACTGGCCATCGATACGGGAAGGCGCCCAAGGTGCGCTCCTTCCAAGCCCATTGCGACTTTCAAATTCGTCCTTGACTGTATGATGTTCGCTGACACACCTTTGCATTGGCTCGCAGAGAGGCATGTTGGCTCATCCACCAACAACGCGCAATACGGTTCTTGCTGCGAGCAGGCCGCTGGGTCGCCGGGGGAGGTTCCATCCGGGCCGGCGCCCCTCTCTCACGGCAGGCAGGAGTGGGTAAGTGGAGTCTGCTTATAGTCAACTAAGGGATCAATTAATGTCCAATATATTGACCACTAAGTTGACTTGATTGTTATTGGAAATTATATTAAGACAATAGAATAATTTGTAGACCTCTCCTTATGTGTCAGATAATTATAAATAAATTTACCTGAACAATTAGATATTAGTCACTTGATTAAGAGAGCTCTGATTATTTCCAAATATATTTAAACTTAATTGTTTATGTTGGCTGGTGCTTGAAAATTAAGTTTAAATATATTTGGAAATAATCAGGGCTCTCTTAATCAAGTGACTAATATCTAATTGTTCAGGTAAATTTATTTATAATTATCTGACACATAAGGAGAGGTCTACAAATTATTCTATTGTCTTAATATAATTCCCAATAAAAATCAAGTCAACTTAGTAGTCAATATATTGGACATTAATCGATCCCTTAGTTAACGATAAGCTGACCTAGTATGGAGTCCCACGCGCTGACACGGAGACAGAGGCGAGGGGGCACTCGCAGGACCCTGAGGCACACGGAAATACGCCGATGCTCGAACTTCCGCAGGACGGGAAACCGCGCCGGCCGCAACGGTAGTAGCAGACACTGGCAGGTGTGATTGCAGAGAATGACCCAGCGACGACGACCAAAACTGTAGCTGATGTCCCAGCAGCGCAGCCCCCGAACAGGTCTTCCAGTTCGGCGGCGCGGGCGACGTCAGCGGACACGCTGCCCGGGTTGATGAACGTCGATTGGCCATGAGGCGTGCTGTCGGGAGTGAAGTGCCAGGGCTGCCATGCTAAGGAAGCACGTCTTCCATCAGGTGTGCGTCAACCTGTGGGCTGGTCCGATATGCCGATACGGTAAAAAAACAGCCCGTCCCCACTGGCCAGTGCAGCATTTTCATTGAACTTTCCATTATATTTCAAGACGCTTGAGACGACGCTGGCAGGCAACGAGCCGACTCAATGTCGCGCTTCGCAGCCACCGCTGCGCTTTGCGCGGCGCCGTCACCGGTACAAGATGGAGGAACGGGGCCACGCTAGTGTCTCACCGTGACTGACCCGCCGCTATCACTCGCCCGTTCCGGGCCTGGGTCAGGAGTACTGATGGGTGTTTCTTCCAAGCTGGATATTTTTGCCATGCCCTCTTGTTCTCAGATTGTTGTCAACTTTGTCGTCGGCAACATGGTCAATGCAGTCCGCTTTAGGTGTTATAACATACTGAGACCCCAGATCGTGTCATCGTCACGAACTTTCTTTAGTACATTCAGGTATGCGCATCTAAAGTTGGTGCCCATGTAGTTATACGGAGCATATTGATCTGATTCGTAGAACCATTGGGACGTTGTCATACAATACAGATTTATAGCAGTCAGACTAATGGGAAGGACGTCCAAGTGAGCACCAACGCTCAGTTTAATGGTTCTGGGTTGTCAGGGTGGGATGGGCTTAACGAACGGTGATAATCAGATCCGGTTGACACGAGAAAATATGATTCAACATATGAAGACGATGGCCAAGAAGAATTTTAGACAGTGCCCTTGATTCGGAGAAATCCCCTAGCTCTTTAAGGGCGATCTCCACCTTTTCCTGCGTGGCAGTTTCCATATATATTCCAAAAGCCTTGCGAAAGACATCGATAAAGGAAGTAGATGGGGATTGGTGCCAGAAGGAGTTCTCCAGACAAATGACGAGAGCTGGTTGACGCCAAAAAGTGAAACGGTGGCTAAGAATGAAGGGTAAATACAGAAAGGAGACCAGACAAACCAAAATACAGGGCCATGGGGGGTTTTCTGATTTTAATCAGCATCCATTACTACGTGGGGTAAAGAAGGTTCACGAACATCAGACATTTTCTCCATGATTGCCAAAACTTGTTTGCAGTTCTGTGACTGAGAAAGGAAGAACGACGTGTAAGGCAAATGATATGAACGGGATTGCAACTCTACTAAAGAGAGGTACCAACATACTATACGCGTATTCAGGTGGCGTGGTCAGTCGCCAAATGTTGCACAAAATGGAGAGAGCGACTCACTCGCTGGACGCATTTTCAGGTGGCATAGTCAGTCGCCGAATTTTGCACAAAACGGAGAGAGTGCCTCACGACCTGGACACGTTTTCAGGTGGCGTGGTCAGTCACCGAATTTTGCACAAAACGGAGAGCGACTCACGGACTGGACGCGTTTTCAGGTGGCGTGGTCAGTCGCCGAATTTTGCACAAAACCGAGAGAGCGACTCACGTACTGGACGCGTTGTCAGGTGGCGTGGTCAGTCGCCGAATTTTGCACAAAACGAAGAGACCAACTCACATCCTGGACGCGTTTTCAGGTGGCGTGGTCAGTCGCCAAATGTTGCACAATACGGAGAGAGCAACTCACTCCCTGGACGCGTTTTCAGGTGACGTGGTCAGTCGCCGAATTTTGCACAAAACCGAGAGAGTGACTCACGGACTGAACGCGTTTTCAGGTGGCGTGGTCAGTCGCCAAATTTTGCACAAAATGGAGAGAGTGACTCACGAGCTGGACGCATTTTCAGGTGGCGTGGTCAGTCACCAAATTTTGCACAAAACGGAGAGAGCGACTCACGAGCTGGACACGTTGTCAGGTGGCGTGGTCAGTTGCCAAATTTTGCACAAAACGGCGAGAGCGACTCACTCGCTGGACGCGTTTTCAGATGGTGTGGTCAGTCGCCAAATTTTGCACAAAATGGAGAGAGCGACTCACTCGCTGGACACGTTTTCAGGTGGCGTGGTCAGTCGCCGAATTTTGCACAAAATGGAGAGCGCCTCACGTACTAGACGCGTTTTCAGGTGGCGTGGTCAGTCGCTGAATTTTGCACAAAATGGAGAGAGCAACTCACGAGCTGGACGCGTTGTCAGGTGGCGTGGTCAGTCGCCGAATTTTGCACAGAACGGAGAGCGACTCACGTACTGGACGCGTTTTCAGTTGGCGTAGTCAGTCGCCGAATTTTGCACAAAATGGAGAGAGCGACTCACTCGCTGGACGCGTTTTCAGGTGGCGTGGTCAGTTGCCAAATTTTGCACAAAACGGAGAGCGACTCACTCCCTGAACGTGTTTTCAGGTGGCGTGGTCAGTCGCCAAATTTTGCACAAAACTGAGAGAGCGACTCACGGACTGGACGTGTTTTCAGGTGGCATGGTCAGTCGCCAAATTTTGCACAAAATGGAGAGAGCGACTCGCAGACTGGATGCGTTTTCAGGTGGCGTGGTCAGTCGCCAAATTTTGCACAAAACGGAGAGAGCGACTCACTTCCTGGATGCGTTTTCAGGTGGCGTGGTCAGTCGCCAAATTTTGCACAAAATGGAGAGAGCGACTCACGTACTGGACGTGTTTTCAGGTGGTGTGGTCAGTTGCCAAATTTTATTTTGCACAAAACGGAGAGAGCGACCCACGGACTGGACGCGTTTTCAGGTGGCGTGGTCAGTCGCCGAATTCTGCACAAAATGGAGAGAGTGACTCACTCGCTGGACGTGTTTTCAGGTGGCGTGGTCAGTCGCCGAATTTAGCACAAATCGGAGAGAGCTACTCACAAGCTGGACGTGTTATCAGGTGGTGTGGTCAGTCGCCGAATTTTATTTTGCACAAAACGGAGAAAGCGACTCACTCGCTGGACGCGTTTTCAGGTGGCGTGGTCAGTCGCCGAATGTTGCACAAAATGGAGAGAGCGACTCACTCCCTGGACGGGTTTCAGGTGGTGTGGTCAGTCGCTGAATTTTGCACAAAACAGAGAGAGCGACTCACTCCCTGGACGGGTTTTCAGGTGGTGTGGTCAGTCGTCGAATTTTGCACAAAACGGAGAGAGCGACTCACGGACTGGATGCGTTTTCAGGTGGCGTGGTCAGTCGCCGAATTTTGCACAAAACAGAGAGAGCGACTCACGTACTGGACACGTTTTCAGGTGGCGTGGTCAGTCGCCGAATTTTGCACAAAATGGAGAGAGCGACTCACGGACTGGATGCGTTTTCAGGTGGCGTGGTCAGTCGCCAAATTTTGCACAAAACGGAGAGAGCGACTCACATACTGGACGGGTTTTCAGGTGGTGTGGTCAGTCACCAAATTTTGCACAAAATGGAGAGAGCGACTTACTCGCTGGACGGGTTTTCAGGTGGTGTGGTCAGTCGCCGAAGTTTGCACAAAACGGAGAGCAACTCACATCCTGGTTGCGTTATCAAGTCGCATCATCCAATTTTACACAAAACTCACAGAACCACTCACATCCTCGACGCGTTATTGAGTTGTCTCATCCATTTTTGCACAAAATGCACAGAACCACTCACTTCCTGGACACCGTTCAGGGCAGCTTCATCAGTCTTCCAGTCAAACAGGGGAAGTTTATATCTACCTCCTGTACAGGTCATTGTCTTCAGCGTCTGCGTCCTAGTATCACACTGCTTTCTTACCGTCTTCCCCTACAAACATTATCGCATCTCTCTGAACACGAATACTGATAATCCAACTTACATACTGTTATATAAATCTAAGTCATCGCTTTCGTGCATTGAATCTATTCGCTCACCTCCTAAACAACGCATCAATTCTGCGTCTCTGGTCAGAAAATATCGGATCACTCGTACATAAACCTTTGTCTTATCAGTGGCCATTCATCCACTGTAATAGCGTATCAACAGATGAGAAAATGTCTAGAAATATAATCCTCTCACCTCTCACGATTGTTGGTTGTTCTCACTTCGATCTGTTGGCGTCATGGATCAATAGTGAATGAAACGAATACGGCTTCAACTCACATATGAATGGCGAAACCATACCAAACCCTGCTGTACAAGTTCCATCTTCAACCATTCAGGTTAATGCAGGAAATTTTTTGGCCGATGTCAAGGTAATACCGACCATAGAAAGGTGCTCCATGTAAGGCGGCGCACTAGAAATAGACGTTAGTGAGTGCATTCAATTATATCCTTTGAGGGGAGATGCCTACTATTTTATCGCATATTCGACACACAATTCCAGGTTATTCTGCTGGAGCGAAACGAACAATATCTTGAGTGCGAGATCATCGAGGGATTCTGCCGTTTTCTCAATCAGTGATTTCACCTGCTCTTGGTGGTTCCCGTCATCTTTGTGCATATCTGTAACCCGGCGCAGTCAGCAGACCGACGTACTACCTGAAGCATACCATTCACGCGCCTTCCAAGCGTACATCTGCTCTGGGTGGAAATGGATACTCGAACAACGGCTTTCGCAGTTTGTCCATCAATAACGTCTCTGCAGCCACGCGATTTTCATCCTCATCCAACTCTATATCGTAGACTTGATTTATCAGATCGTCGAATTTCGCGAAGATCGCGATTACTGGAACTGCGCAAAGTTTCATTTGTCTTAGCGGGAAGTCATAAAATAGTGAAAGTGCAACAAACTATTTCCGGCTCGTTGCTCGTTGAAGAACCGTATTTCTAAATCCAGTAGGAATCTCGATTCATCTGGTTTAAAGCAGAACCTGTGCCCGAAATAAGGGAGAGCCACAAAGCAAAACAGTGAAGGTGACCAGATCGCATGAAGCTGATCGTCTACTTCCGTAGACCTCGCACGCTTCTCGATGAACGACTGCACTTTCTTCAGCTGACTTTCGTCTCCTGTCTCAAAGCCGGGAGAATCGTGGAAGATGAACTGGGGATTGCTGGTAAAAGCAAATGGGCGATCGATGTCGTGGATCCCGCGCTGATTAGCATCAAAGTTAAATCAGCAAGATCGGCCAGCGAAAATACAGTAATCACCTGCGAGGTCGGCTCCAACTGGTTTTCGGTCGGGAGATTAGAGGAGAACTGCGTCCACAACTAGGCAAGCAACGCACCAAACTGTTACTCTTTTTGTCGTAAATGCAAGGTTCGTCGGTCGTATTGCAAACGCGCTTTAAGAGAGTTGTCTTGCCAGCATTGGCCCGACCGATGACGAGAATACGAAAGTAGCGATATTTCTCTCGTGCTTCAAACGAGGCTAAGACTTGGTTCGAGACGTCGCTCATGTTGGTGTAAGAGAGCAAGGGTTAGTTGTCCTAAGTTTCCCCAAACCGGTTATGACATTACGTGATCCACCCTCAATACATAATAGGCCCTTCCGATCTCCATGATCCACGTTACTACATATCCACCCAGTCCACACATTTCTTCTGTCGCTCTCCCCTTCTGTCATTGGCATTGCAATACATACATCTTGATTCAGTCCCTTTGGGAAAGGTTCATTTTGGGCCTGTTTGGTGCAGGGAATGCAGCGTCATGATGCAGCGTGAGAATGCATTCCCCCGGTCGGGGGAATGAGGTCCTGTGGGATGACGTTCTGTGTCTCCAAACGCCCCTCTGCCCCAAAAGCAAATACACTATTTTCGTCCCATGTATCCATCACATGTAGTGACAAAGTGTTACATTGTGTGACTGTTATCCAATGTAGCAGTGCCAATGCCAGCATTCACGCAGTTACTGTGTTGAGCGCAGAACTAACGAGCGAGGTAAAAGCAAAGGGCTAATAGACAAGTTAACTTCAGAGGGGAAGTAAACTCTGTATATATACACACCTAATAGACAAGTTACTATGGAACGTCTATGAGTAAAAGGTATGCAGAGAGAAAGAATAAAAGGGACTTACACTTCAGAGGGGAAGTAAACTCTGAAGTGTGAAGGCGTAAACTGTTGCGCAGCAATACACGCAGTGTACAGGTTGACCCTTACCTGTGTAGAGAGCTTAGACGAGGCTTAGAGTGAAGCAGAGGAAGCTCAAGGTGGGGTGGAGAGAGATGTGTATAGGTACTCGCTCCTACAGTAGGATTTATATACTCTATGGTCCACCCATGTCCGTTTGGGGATAAGTGATGAGTAGAGGCGTCCACAATATCGCGTTTTTAGTGTCGCCTAATGTCTAATCACCGGTGGACTCGGAATAATCCCATAAGGGGATTCTGTACGTGTATTGTATGACTAAATACTCCGAATTACATGTATAGCGTAACTAATCGTACTCCGATTCCTACGTAATGAGCCTTATAGTAAGTATTACGGCTCAACACTCCCCCTTGCTAAGTGCAGCTACTGGGCGCTCTGAGCAAGTGTATAAGGCGAGTTAATACTCAAGCCATGATTAGAAGGGAGTCTTTCCCGGAACTGCAAGAGAGGTTTCGAGACTGAGTCTTCTTCGCCATCCCATTTCAGCTTTATGAACCTTTTGAGTTCATTGGGCCGATTTTTCGGTACAACGACCGGAAATGTTTCGATTCTCTAGAAAGAATCTATGTATGCGGAAGACAAGCGAAGGCATCGCTCGATATACCTTCCATAGTATCCTTAAACAAGGAACTGTGATGGCTCGAAAAGTCTATGAAGACTTTATTTTGGTTCCATGTAGAATTTTCAGGCTTGTTTCGAGACCAAGTCTACAGTCTTGAAACTCAGTTGGACGAGTAAAACTCAAGTCCTAACTGACTTCTGAACTTCTCGAACTTAATACGCCCAAGGTTCTTGGTAAACATGTCTGCGGGATTATCTGAACCATCTATAAAGAATAGTTCTATTTTCTTGTCCTTTACTACCTCTCTTATGTAGTGGTAGCGTATATCAATATGCTTGATACGCTTTTCTTGGACAGGATTAGAGGCCATAAAGATGGACCCTTGATTATCACCGCAGAGTGGTATAGGGCTTAGTTTGATGCCAAGCTCAGTAAAGAGCGACTTAATCCAAACTAGTTGTCTGCTAGTGTCTGACAGCGACATATATTCAGCCTCAGTAGAAGACAGCGCGACTGTTTTCTGTGCTCTAGAGTTCCAACTGAATATCCCATTAGCCAGTTTAACCATGTAACCTGTAGTAGATCGCCTATTATCTGGGTTTGAAGCCCAGTCAGAGTCTGCATAGGCAATTAAGCCACCATTTGATTTTCCATCATACACCAAAGAGTATGAGGAAGTCCCAAGTAAATAGCGGCAGATATACAGCGCTCTGTTCAAATGGTCCTCAGAGGGGTTTGCAGCGAACTGTGACAGTTTAACAACTGCATAGGCGATGTCAGGGCGAGTCCCAAGCATTATGTATAGGAGTGAACCTATAACTTGCTGGTATTTGCTCCTGACGCTTGGGTTGACTGGCGCGTCATTAGGTACTGGCTGGTACCCTTCAGGAAGTGGAGTCGTAGTTGCTTTCGCATCTGTGAGTCCAAAGCGTTGCAGCACCTTTTCTAAGTAAGCGGTTTGATCTAAAAAGATCTTTCCATGTTTCCGCTGAATGCGCATACGCAAGAATTCCTTTGCGTCGCCTAAGTCACGACATTCCCAAGCCTTCATGAACCTATTCTTAAGCTCATTTAAAAGGGCTTTGTCCGATCCCATAAAGATCACATCATCAACATAGACAATGATCACTACAAGGGCGCCACTCTTACCTCTATGGGTAAAGAGTCCCGAGTCAGATAGTAGCCTTTTACAGCCCATCGCAGCCATGGACTTATCCAGCGCTTTCCACCATGCTAAAGCAGCTTGTTTAAGCCCATAAATGGCGCGTTTAAGTCGCAGTACTTTATTTTCCTGCCCTTTGGCTTTGAAGCCCTCAGGTTGTTCCATGTATAGCTCTTCATCGAGCTCTCCATATAGGAAGGCAGTTTTGACGTCTAGTCCAGTGATGTGCCAATCCTCTAGCGCTGCAAGCGCGAGCATCATCCGGACAGTTTCAAAGCGCACTACTGGTGAGAAGATTTCATCATAGTCAACGCCTTCAACCTGAGAAAAGCCTTTGGCAACAAGCCGGGCTTTCTTGCGACCATCAGTCTTTTGATCAAAGACCCATCTGTTTTTTATGATCTTCCTCCCTTTAGGAGGGTTCACAAGCTCAAAGACATTACGTCTGCGAAGTGCCTCAAGTTCCTCGCGACAAGCAGTCTTCCATTCCTTTTGTTGCGCTGCAGGCATGCGCATTATATCCTTATAGGTCCACTCCCGTATATTGGAAGTGTCTAGTGGTTCCAGATCATTAGATGGAACTGCTTTGGCAAGCAGATGATCTAGGAATTTTACTCCCCCTTCCTGAGCAAGGCGTGACAATAAATCATCTACTTCATCCTCTGAGGGTTCTGGCGGAGCTTCACTCTCAGCAGGTGGAGGGTCAGGGTTTGTCTCAGGAAATCCTCCTGGAATCTGCCTTTGCCCTGGTGTACTATCAGTCCTGGAGCGACCAGGCTGTGTTCCAACCATTTCTTTCCACTTGCTACTCCGCTCAACGTCTTTTGTTATTTGTGAGGGGTGCCTGTCTTCCCCATAGACGTTGTCAGGACGAGTAGGTACTTTCCTCAAGCGCGCAGACCGTCGTGGTAGTGCTGGTTCTGGCGCAGGAGGCGGAGGTGGTTGCGCTTCTGGCTCCTCTGGTGCCACTGAACCGCCGTCGCGGTCTGGCGCATCCTCCCTATTCTGCCTCTGTTTAGGGGGACGATGAGTAGGCATATCATCGTCAAAACCACTTGGAATGGGCTGTGTAGGTGACTGGTCATCCTCCATAGGAGGTTGATTGTCTACTGGCTCATTGACGCGGGTTGTACCCCGCACCCTTTGCGTCTCACACTTAGGGTAAACAGTCTCATCAAATAAAGCAGTAGTGCTGGTGAACACCGTGTTATTGCTGATCCGCATGAATCTGTATGCCTTTATGCCCTCAGTATGACCAATATAGATCATTTGTTCACTCTTTGGGTCAAGTTTATTTGATCTGCGATCTTCTGGTATGTGCACATATGCGCCACATCCAAACACTCGTAAGTGCGAAATACTAGGTGCTTCACCATGTAAGCTCATATAGGGTGTCTGCCAATTAAGGCGACTTATTGGAGTCCTATTGTAGCAATGTACTGCATGTAGGACCGCGAATTCCCACCAGGATTGAGGGAGACAGGCTTCAAGGCGCATAGCCTGAGCCTTATCCATACAAGTCCGCATAAAGCGTTCAGCGCGACCATTCTGTTGGGGGGTATGCGGTGCACTTTGTAGGATAGTAATACCCATATCTTTCAGTACCCTAGTAAACTCATCAGACTTGTATTCTCCTCCAGCGTCAGACATCCACTGTTTAATAGTGGTGTTATGCTGATTTTTGACCATGGCAACAAACTGCCTTAATGCATTAATGGCCTGCGCTTTAGTGCGTAGAAGCACGACCCACGCATAGGAGGAAAAGTCATCAAAGAAACTAATAAAGTATTTGTATTTGTGGTACGAGTCAACTGGGAAGCTCTTAAGATCAGAATGAATCTTTTCAAAGGGCTTCTTTGCACGCGTATCGGAGGGTTTATGCGATGAAGCAGGCATTTTCCCTTGAGCGCAACCAGGACATATGGGTGTCTCTGAAGGATATTTAAGGTCCTTAGGGAATCCCTTAGTGTGATCCTTGGCACGACGTAGTACTTCCTTCGAAGGGTGTCCTAAACGTCTATGCCAGATGTCATAGTCAGCAGTATAGATGGTACTATAGGCTACATGTACATCTTTAACATGCGTGACTTCAGCATCAAGCCAGTAGAGTGTGTGACCGTCTGCTAGGGGTTTTGTTTGTATTATAGGCGTAGTACTGCCTCTAGAAAATAGAGATATATGCTGCGAATCCCCTTGAACGCGCAATCCCTGTTGAAGGAACTCCCCCATAGACAATAGCTTAGTTGTCATCTGTGGTATGTGAAGAACGGGGTATATGCGTGTAATACGCTCTGTTTTAACACCCTTATGTTCTACAGTATGCTTCAGTAAGACTGAGCCTTGGCCTTGTACATAAAGAGCATGGGCTGCAGTCTTTACCATAGGCTTTTGCGATAGGGGGGTGTAACTTATAAAGTCCAGTTTATTGTTGGTAAAATGTGCCGACGCACCAGAGTCAAGTAACCAAATAGGTTCCTGCTCTGTTTGACTTCGCTTTCCCTTGCATTTCGAGCAAAAAACATAATCGAGACCATGAGCGCATTGATTCGCGCTATTGACAACTTTATTTACAAGCGCACTGTAACTACAATTTCTAGAAGCGCCAATCGGCACCTTCTCCAGTAGCGCTGTAGAGTGGTCAGATTTGCCAATAGGAGGAGGGAAAGTTACTAACCCATCCTCATAGGGAGTGAAGTCATCTTGTCCAACTGCGCTAGCGAGGTCATTATAATCGTCCTCATCTGCGCTACCCCAATCCAGAGAAATGTCTGGAGAGGGGGCACGGATTTTCTCCTTTTGATGGAAGCCTTCCCACATTTTGGTTATTTCAACCGCAGTAGGACTGTCTGGGCATTCCTCAATAGGCTCAACCGTGCGGATGGGCTCCTTGCCCTTGTCTTTACGTGCCTCTTGCTCAGAAGGCGAGACTAAAGGGGTCAAGGTTAGTTCAGGAGTGTCTGGAGGCGAATTAAAGGGCGCACTGCAGCCTGTAGGGAGGTCCTCATCCTCGTCTGACATTTCCCAATCTTCCGCGAAGGTGTTTGGGTTCTTGGTCCACGGGGAATCCGCGACCATTTGTCCAAGACGCTGCTCAAGCGTCTTCACCGTCTGTACTGTACCAGGAGTTTCTAAGGCCTGGGTAACGTCCAGAGCCTTGTTAAAGGACTTATAGTGTCCTGGTACACGCTTCTTCGCAGGAGGGGCGGAGGAAATGCGCTGCTCGAGCCCAGAAGGCGAGATATGCGCGATAGTAGTAGAGGTGGGCGCTGGGAGCGCCGCAACATCGGCAATGTGAGTATGTCCTTGCGTGTGTTGCTTTTTGAACTTCTTGCCGGCGCGTTTACTACGCTGGCGGTGGTTCCCTCCCTGTTGCTGTTGCTGCTGCTGCTGCGGTTGATTACCGCGCTGCCTGTTCTGCTGGCCTGAAGAGCCTTGCTGCTGCTGCTGGAAGTCGGGGTTGTTACGCTTGCGCTTGACCGCCGACAACTTGTTGGCCGACTCCCTATTGGAAGGTTGGCCTTTGGAACGCTCGATTTCCCACTGGTTGACCGCCGCAGTACGGATGTCGGTCAGAGTAAGATGCTTTGCCGAAGTGCCCGACATAAGGATAGGAACAAGGGATGACTCCCATTTGGCTGGTAGTTTCGAAAGAAGCATCATGGCCTGAAGGCCGTCAGGTACTTTCGCAGAATTAGCGGCAAGGTGATCGTAAATGGTAGCCAGTTCATCGATCTGGGGGCCAGGGTGCTTGGCGTATTCCAGACGGAAAGTCATGGCACGCTTGAAGTCCTGGTAGACGTTAGCAGCACTAACACCCCCGTACTGGGACTTGAGATGTTCCCAAACAGTGCGAGCAGTAGCATATTTTTCAACCTGGCGTTGAATAGCCGGTGAAAGGCACAGCACGATCGAACCCAAGGCACGATCATCATCAGTAGCCCAAGCATTGTACGCCTCAATCTCCGCAGGAGAAGGAGCGTCTTTATCCTTGTAAGCGGGATAGGTGCGTCTCCCAGACACTATATCCCACAGCGCAGAAGACTTCAAGAAAGCCTCCATTTGCTTAGCCCAAATCTGATAGTTGTTACCGTCAAGGACGGGGACAAGAGTAGTAAGAGTCGACATTGTTGATAGGTTTCTGTGTAGAGAATAGTCAGCACCGTATGCGACTAATAACAGAAAAATAAACCGGCATAGTCTCCCCCTACAAGGAGACTAATGTCTGCCATTAAAGGCGACATACTAGCATAGTCTCCCCATAGTAGGAGAGACTAGTGTCTGCCAATGAAGGCGACAACCCCACTACAGGTACCAAAAGGTAACCCGCCGTCGTTGCAGCCAATGAAGGCGCAAAGCGACTTATGGCAGGGCCCATAACCTGTTGCGCAGCAATACACGCAGTGTACAGGTTGACCCTTACCTGTGTAGAGAGCTTAGACGAGGCTTAGAGTGAAGCAGAGGAAGCTCAAGGTGGGGTGGAGAGAGATGTGTATAGGTACTCGCTCCTACAGTAGGATTTATATACTCTATGGTCCACCCATGTCCGTTGGGGATAAGTGATGAGTAGAGGCGTCCACAATATCGCGTTTTTAGTGTCGCCTAATGTCTAATCACCGGTGGACTCGGAATAATCCCATAAGGGGATTCTGTACGTGTATCGTATGACTAAATACTCCGAATTACATGTATAGCGTAACTAATCGTACTCCGATTCCTACGTAATGAGCCTTATAGTAAGTATTACGGCTCAACATAAACAGCTGTCCTTATATACAGGACGCTTAGGTAAGAATGGTCTGTGCGCACAGGTGATCCAAACACAATACACATGGTCTGTGCACCAGAGGGAGAAATGCCATTGGAGGGCAGAGAACAATAGCTGCCTAAAGCAGACAATACCGGTATCTTAACAATAGAGAACAATAAGAGCCATATATGACTCTAACAATAAAGATAAACAAAAGCGGTCCGTACAAGTCCGGCCATAGTCCAAGTTAGTCCATAAGGGACAGATACCGTATTTAGTATGTGGGCTGACACAATCAGATCCCACGAGACATGTGACTTATGCAGTCGCGTCTCAACATACTGTACATCCCCTTAGTGACTCCTACACAGGAATGGCTCTATGCATCACGGTCTGTACCCACACCTGTACAGTTCTTTGCCAAGCAAAGCTTAAGTACCTCAAGCTCACCATCTCAATTGGCGTGCACGGCAAGCTACCCTTGAAGCTACCTGAAACTTGGGGGGCCTGTTTCGCCATAGGTTGTGCTCTTCATGACATGTTCTAGTACGTCAGGGGACTCATGCCAACAACACCACAAGCCAACAATGTGCATCAATGTGCATCAACACGTTAACGTGTCAACTGCCAGTGACTCAACCCCCACAAGAGCATGTTGATTTTCCGACCCCTGAATGTTCCCCAATTGAAAGGTCCACCATTCAGTTTCATTGTTGTACCAGCCCATGTCATATGCATAAAAACAATGCCATTGGTCATAGTGAATTAATATGAGTCATTTTGTGTGCATACCTGGCACATAGACAAGCACATGCGACTATGCACATTTCTGAAGCCAATAAGGCCATAAATTTATTACCAAATTAAATTAATATCTCAATAAGTGTATTATTAACAATGTTTTGTGGTCACAGTCACGATTCAGGTGGTGTTGGGGCAGAGAATGAGGCCCTGTGGGAAGTCTGTAGTTTTTTTTAAATAAGTTCAATTAGATATATTTTTTTGGACGCTGTTTGATCTGGGCTGATTTTCACAGGGCCCGCATATGAAACCCTATGGGAAGTCCTTGAATCTATTCGATTACGCGTTATATTTTGTGCTGCGCTTGACTCGGACCGATTTCGATCGTCCTGAATCTATGTCTCGTTATGAATCTGTGTGCGTGACTCTAAGTCTATGTGCCTCAGGCCTGCTATATACTACCAAACCCTTTCCAATAACAAGTTGTAAGCGTCGTAGGCCACAAGAGCAACTTCAGCAAGACTACCAGTTTGGCGAATTCCTCCACACCAATGGGATTGAAACCAGGCCTCTTGGGGCATTCTTGGGGTGCAAGCAGCGTTTGACTGAGGGACGTTTGACTCAACACCTACAGAAAGAAAAGGTCTTTACAATGTCTGCATTCTGTTGGCTTTGATGAGAACCTTCTTTGTCTAGTCCACTCTGCGTGAGCCCAAGCCTGGTCCAAGTACTACCTCGTCTACTTCTGTCAACAATTTGGCACGCCACAGTAGCTCTCCACCTCCACCTTCCAAACCCATTGACATGGATGTATCTCAGCCTGTGGCTTCTGTGTCTGGTCATGATATCTCTGCTACTGGCAATAACACAGCTGGGCCTTCTGGTTTGAATGCTGGCGACGATGAACCCATACACCCCACTGATGAGCAGAGCAAAGATCATACCCCTACGACGATCCACATGCCTGAACTGCAGAGGACGCAAGAGTTTATTGATCTCTTGAGGTCATCTGTTCTTGAGGACACTGGCATGCTCGCTGAGGATATCAAGAGCCTGCGGAACCCTGGGCCAGGCTACGAGTTTGTAGATTCGTCGCCCCTTCTGTGTTCTCTCCAACATTTTATCAACAATGCCACTGCGTCTCGCTCTCACTACGACAAGATACGGGTCATCAAACAGCTGCACCAACCTGATGACCTGATCATGTCTTTCGATCAAGTGAAGCGCCGTGTTCGCTGGCTGTCTGGTGTCGTGCCTATAGAGCACGATATGTGTGTAAATTCATGTGTGGCTTTCACTGGACCATACAGAATTCTTGGAGCCTGTCCCCGCTGCAGCGAACCTCGGTACTATCATGCACATGCTTTTGCAAATGCACAACGTTGTGCAAATCTCAGAGATTGGACTAGATCACCACTTTCCCAATATCCCTTGTGCCCCAAAAGATTACACCATGTGCAGTAGGTTGTGTAGATATGGGATCAGCCAAAAAATTGGGGATCAATTGTTGTTTGTGATGGGAAAGTACAAAGAAAAAGAGGGGAGTCATTTTTGAGAGGTTTCCATGCATGCAGATCCCAACGATCCTCTAGAAGAAAAAAAAAATCTGCCAGGCTTGGGTGTTAAAGAATATAAAGGGGAACTTGTATGACAATTTTGGACTCACCAGGTGGATGCGATCATCTTGTGGAAGTGAAAGACACTGAATGTGCTCCAGAGGGTGACATGGGCGTGATGGATTTCAAACTCCTTTTGAAGATGGGTCGGCACTCTCAGTAACAGAAAGATCACCGGCTCCGGTGGTAACCACTTCCACTGCACTCATTCCATTCCGTTTGTGTTTGAACACTCTCAGACATGGCAAGAAAGCGACTAAGTAAGAAAGCAAAGAGAAGACAATTAGAAGTCACTACAGAGGACAAGCTTCAAGAAGCCAGGGAGGCACTCTCCAGTGGAACCTTCAAACACATCTCTCAGGCTGCACGACACTTTGGTGTTTCATACCACACTCTTTGATGTCAGCATCTAGGGCTCAACGCCCCCAAGTCCAAAGCACATGTGTCAAATCAGTTACTCAATGAGGCACAGGAGAAGACCATTTGCGAGTGGGTCACCTACATGGGGGCCACTGGGCAACCAGTCTTGAAGTGCATGCTGCAAACACACGTGGGGGATCTCAGTGAAGTCCTGCAAAAGAAGACAAACGAAACAGGGAGACAACAAATACCTTCAAGAAACTGGGTCTATCCCTTCCTATCACACAATCCCGATTTGGCATTGAGACACCCAACTGGACTTGATCCGAAGCGCGCACAGTGCTTTAACCCTACAGTTGTCAGTCACCATTTCCAGCTTCTAGGTGACTTTATAAAGCAAAATGACATACCATGGGAGAACATCTACAATATGGACAAGAAAGGGATTCAGCTGGGGGGTGGAAGGAAGATGGACAACACACAGTTCCTGTACTCCCGAGAGCAATCAGCATGCACAAAGCTCCAGAGTGCCAGTCTCGAACTGGTCACAGTCCTCGAGTGTGTCTCTGCAGATGGTTCTAGTCTGAAGCCTGGATTCATTCTCTCCAGGAAATGTATACTCCAGGATGAATACTTTGAGGAAGATGGGATTATGTGAGTGTTCCAAGACTAGCGTTTTCAAGACCAGATGACTTACCTGGCATCCACAGGGTTGCCCTATTGGAAAAGGGCTGGACAAGTGATTATATTGGCTTACAGTAGTTTGAGAAACTGTTCATTCCCCAGGCAAAAGCGAGGAATATAACTGGAAAGCCAATCTGTTAATTTACGATGGTCACCATTCACATGAGTCAATTGAACTGTGCAAGGCCGCAGTGAAGGCCAATATTGTTGAGCGCAGAACTAACGAGCAAGAGAGATAATACCAAGGAGCTAATAGACAAGTTAACTTCAGAGGGGAAGTAAACTCTGAAGTGTGAAGGCGTAAACAGCAGTCCTTATATACAGGACGCTTAGGTAAGAATGGTCTGTGCGCACAGGTGATCCAAACACAATACATATGGTCTGTGCGCCAGAGGGAGAAATGCTATTGGAGGGCAGAGAACAATAGCTGCCTAAAGCAGACAATACCAGTATCTTAACAATAAAGAACAATAAGAGCCATATATGACTCTGTCAATAAAGATAAACAAAAGTAGTCTGTACAAGTCTGGCCATAGTCCAAATCAGTCCATAAGGGACAGATACCGTATTTAGTATGTGGGCTGACACAATCAGATCCCACGAGACATGTGACTTATGCAGTCGCGTCTCAACAAATATCAACCTCTTTGCCCTCCCCCCCCATACCTCACATCGCCTCCAGCCCCTTGATGTTGGCATTTTTGGACCCTTGCAAAGAGCATGGCAAAAACAATGTTCAGTCATGCTGGATGAAACCAGGGGAGGAATAACCCATCAGAAACTTCATCAAAGAGTACTTGGTAGCACGCACCGAGTCATTCAAAGAGTCAACAATCCTATCTGCGTGGAAGAAATCAGGGATCCGCCCACTGAACCCCCAAATATTCTCCAAGTTTGATTTTGCAACCAAGTTTTTGTTCATCGACAAACCCACCATTGCCAGAAACATTCCCTCATTCACTTGGTAATCCTGAGCAGTCAGCTTCACTGGAAGGTGATGGATCTGATGAGGATAGTGACCCTGGCCATTCTCTAGGCCCAGAAATGGTTTCCAACGCAGGTGGGGCACAAAGTGCCATGGAATCAATGGCGAAATCAATCAACAGAGGCTCAACACCCAATCGGGGAACTCCTGTTCCCACTCAGAGTTGCCCTGAGTTTCCCATTTTGGCACAATCGGTCACATCCGCTCAGACGCAGGATGACAACATTGCTCCCTCAGTACAAGACTCCATGCCTGACTCTGAGATCTCAACAACACAACCCAGGCACAGTCTTCGCCTGGGAAAGGCTGTGCCAGTGCCTGGTCCCATCCCTGATCCCCAGCCCTTGTCACATTTGGCATCACGCTGGTCACAGTCGTCCAGACACTCAATACCACCAGCCTTGACAATGGACCGCTCAAAGCCCATGGAAGTACAACTAGCAGACTTGGAGAGGGAGAATAGCGAGCTTCGGGACATGATCACAAACCTAATAGCCATGAACAGCTCCCTGCAGACTCACTGCTATTATGCAGGGCAGACGATCGCGCAGCAGCAGCAACTGCTGAATGCCAAGACAGGAAAGAAGAATTCCCAGTGCCAGGCAGAGAGGCCAATCAATGGGTCAAGGGTCCTTACATCTGAGGAAGGCCGCCATCACATGAAACGAATCCATGAAGAGGCAGAATTGAAGGAGCAGAGGGCAGCAGAGGAGTTGGCTCGCAAAGCTTCTGAGGACGAAGCATGGCGCATACGGAGAGCAGATTATACACGGGTCTTCACTGGGCCATTGAACAAGTTGAGGCGAAAAGAAGACCTTCATCAGGAAAACCTATGTTTTACTTATTTATACTTTCTATTCTTTTATCGCTTTCAGCAAGGGAATAAAGGACCCTTTCAGAAAAGAACCAACTACTTGCAAAAAGACATCCCCTCTTCTTTTTCTGTACTTTGGGGAAAATTAATTTTGGATTTTGGTCCGATTTTTTGAAATTTTGGTCCGATTTATTACCATATATGGTAATTTTCGGACCAAAATATAAGGTTTGGTCCGATATTCCCATTTTTGGTCATTTGGTACTCTACTTATCCTGTATTTTTTTGGCAGTTCGGCAAGTAAAAAAAAAGAAAGAGGGATTTCTTTTTACTTTTTCTAATTGTTTTCTGAAAAGAATTGAAAAGTATAGAAAAGTGTGAACAAGTAAAACATAGGTTTTCCTGATGTTGAAGACATTGCTGTTGCACTTGTGCTGCCAGAGGGTGGAAAAAAGGATGAACTTGTCGACAGAATCCTCAACCATTTTGAAAAAAGCCCTGTATTGAAGACCGAACCTTGCTTTGAGGGGCTATTTGGCTCATGGTCCCAAAAGCGAGCCCACATCGACAATGCTGTCATAGCTGGGCCCTTGTCGGCTCCTGAACCAACCATTCCCCCCGCTTCCCTCCACCCAACTTCTGGGATGTGCCCTGCACTTCATTTCTAGCTCAACCCTTCCCCTGGCATTCTTAGCAGCACATGCAATAATGGTAGTTGTAGCGGTGCGACTGCCACGCTACGTTAAGCAAGGCGAAAGTAAAGGTGAACTGAACCGGTGACACACCCAACTTAATGTGGAGACAAGTCACATGCTAGATGTGCAGTCAATGTGGAGGGTGTGGAACGTATAAGACTTTATACAAGCCTTCAACCACAGATATCACATGGCAGCACACTGAGTGGAGAACCAAGAGGACAAGTTCAGATTGATGGGGTATGGGAAGTACAGAGGAATATGCACCTGAGTGGAGAACCAAGAGGACAAGTTGGTTCCACTCAGGACGCTACAGGAGGGTTTATATACACTACTACAGCTGAGCTTGAACTGAGTCTGAACACTATTACTAAGTGTACAGTAAGACTCCTTGACTCAGGAGCTGACACGTCGTGTCTATTAATAGCACATCTTATTGTGCTGACTGATGCACATGTCATTGCGCTTACGAGCGGCTCCTCTTGCTGAGTAAAACTTAATACAGCGAGTAAGCGTATACTACTAATCATGACGTATGTACATTCTAGATCCTTCTAGAGTCTTCCATCTCCTTCCATCCAATCAGAACTATTTAAACGTATAAGGGACTCTTGTCCCACGATCATGTGCACATGGGTGGTGGCCCATGTGACTAACTTGTATCAGTACTTCAGCCCTTTATATCTTCGCCGAATAAAAGCATAAGAATACGCAAAAATAAAGGGAAAATAATACGCATCCATGACATCACCCCCCTTCTTAAGGGTCGACGTCCGCGTTGGCCTCTGTGTACCGATGAGATGCTTGCCAAGGCAAGGACGTGTATATGAGAGCTGCTATTTTTCTAGGTGTGCCCGGGTTTAAGGAGTGGAACTCCTGTACTTTTTCCGGGGCATGAGCTAGGTTCTTGGCTGGTTCCCAGGTGTCCTCGCCTTCACCATAACCCTTCCAGCGAACGAGGTACTTAAGAGTACAACCAAAGAGTTTACTATCTCTTATGTGGTCAACTTCGTACTCTTCCTCATTTTCGACTGTGACAGGGTCTGGTGGAGGTGGCAAAAGCCCATTAACTTCGTTTCCCTTGTAAGGGGAGAGGCGGTCTACATGAAATACATCATGGATCCGTAATGCAGGGGGGAGTGCAAGCTTGTAGTCGACGTTACTTAAGACTTTAGTGACTTTAAATGGGCCTAGTTGCTTAGGTCCCAGTTTGGACGACTGCTGGTGAATCTTTATTTGCTTAGCTTGCAACCAGACTTTATCCCCGACGTTGAAAACATATGGCTTATGTCTTTGTTCAACGTCTATTTGCATTCGCCATTTACTTAGGCGTAGAGCGGCCTCTGCATCCTTTCTTGTGGAAACTAAGTTCTGGAGATGCTTATCGAGTGTTGGAATACCCGTAGGCCTACCAGTGGGAATTGTGAAGTCCGGCGTATAGCCATATAGCAGCTCAAAGGGTGTATGACCCGTTGCAGAGTTGAGCCTGCTATTAACTACGAATTCCGCTGTAGGGAGCAGGTCAGCCCAATCATCCTGCCTCTTGCTAATGAACAGGCACAAGTAGACTTCTATTTCTTGGTTTTGCGCTCTACCTGTCCGTTAGCTTGAGGGTGATAGGTGGTGGTGAGACCTGCGTCTATCCCTAGTCGCTTGTAAAGTGCCCGCATGCTTCTTGCAGCAAACTGGGGTCCTCGATCACTGATGATCTTTTGAGGGATCCCGTGCAAGGGGAAGACTTGCTCAAAGTAGATGGATGCTACCCCATCAGCCGTAATCTGAGAAGTCACAGGGAATAAGTGGATCTGTTTCGTGTAGTGGTCCACTATGTTAAGGATCATATCCTTTCCTCGTGACATTGGCAGTGGGCCAATTAAATTGACACTGACTAGCTGCCATGGTCCCTCAGGTACTTCTTGCGGCTGAATGGTGGTTTTGGGGTGTAGATCTTTGTGGTAACATTGGCATCGATCACATCCTTCTACATATGAGCTGATAAAGCCTGCCATGCATGGCCACCAGTAATAGCGACTAACTAGCTCGATGGTTCCGTTTTTACCTGGGTGCCCTGTGGTGACTGAGTCGTGGCATGACTTTACCACGTCTCTGCACAGGGCACGGTCGTTGGGTACATAGAGCTTTCCTCTATGATAAACGAAACCGTCTTCTTCTTCCCACAGCGCGACTCCGTCTGTAAGAGCCTTAGGTGTCACAATTCCACCTTCGCCAACACGTGACTCGCCACGTGATGTGTCCCCGACCGCTGATATCCCCATCGTAGAATCTGCGTGCACGCCTACGGACCCTTGGTGGGATTGGCAACGCGAGGCTTGGCCTTAAGACGATGCAAGAATCGACGCTGCAGTGGCGCAGCTGGAAGACTATGTGTATACGAGATGCGCAGTGAGCGATCGATCTCCCTCCCCGCACGAGAACCGCTGCCAGGAGCCTTGGGAATAGGTCCTGAAAGGATTGGCCGTCACGTGACCCTGGCACGTGACCTGCCTAGAATCGTCCAGAAGAGGCCGGATGAGCTTGTGCCCGGACTTATCTTGTGTTTGGCTTGTGATTATGCGAATCGAGACTGGTATGACGTCACATTCCCGTGGACTTTACTGTGGGGCGCCTCTAGGCCCTTATCTCTGTTATCAGTGACTCGTGTTCCGGACACGCGACCCTTATCTCTGACTCGTGCCATGCGCGTTATTTGCCATTGGCTACTCGTATTAGGGTTCGCGGGCTGTGTATTAGGATTCGGCACCTCAGACTGAGCTTGAAAGCTCCTCTGGAGTAGTATAAGTAGAGTCGGCTACACGTCTTAGAACGGTAGCTTTGATATCTTGTGTAATACCTTCCCTCTTGCCTGGAGTCGTGCCATACACCTTGGCTATCCAGAAGTCGAATTGTACTCACTTGATCTGAACCTCAGTGTGACCTCAGAGATCCGTCCCTCCACCGTTGAACCTGCCGCCCTCCCGCTATAAGTCGTGTCACGGACCGACTTCGTCTTTCGCCATTTCCCCTCTCTACCACTTTATCGTCGCCTTCACCCTTGTGGGTCGTGTGTCACGAACCTAAGAATTTGGGTCGTGACTCAGGCGTCTAAGACCGGTCCGTGTCGGCCCGGTCTTATGTAATCTCCTTCCTAAAGGGGAAATCCGAAATCGGAGTTTGAATTTCGTACTCCAACGATCACGTGACGGATCACGTGATCTCTCACCGTTTATCAAGTCACCTGACGACTCCAAGTCGTACCACTCCTTGGATTTATCTGATTGGACTGCGGAGCGCAGTCGTACCACTTCTACGATTATTCCCATTGGACTGCGGAGCAGTCACACCACTATGGTGCAATCGACTGCGGGACAGTCGTACGATACAATACTGATTTCTCATTGGACGTTATATTTAGATGTCTCTGGAACGTTCCATTCCGCAGTATTCCGCAGCACCCGTGGGCGGCCCTAAGCCTGCCCTAAACCTACGCACAGACCATCCCTGTAGGTATATAAGCTAGCGCAATAGAACGGACAGTCCCTCAGACTGTCCACTTGTGACATCCTCCCTTTGCCTCTCCCAGCCTCGAGCCTGTGCCCCTTCAGCTGCAAGTCGAGTAGCTTGCACTTAGCGCCACTTCCCTGAGCCGTCGCGCCAGTTCTGACGGTTGAGCCAAAGGGTTCCATCACAGTCGTCCCTGTGCCCCGCCTCGCGTTCTCCACCACCCCCGGTCTTCTGCTTCCGCCGTCGTGATTCCCTGTCGAGTGACAGTGAGTCATCACATCGTGCCTTGCGGATCGCCCTAGCTGTTGCCTACGGGATCCTGAAGACCTTCGACGCGCTTAAGGCTCAGCAAACAGACAAATAACCCAAGTCGGGTCGATACGTCCAGAAGGAACGTAACATTAGGAGCGGTCTTTTGTAAACTTTTAAGACTCTCTATGACTTCAGCTTCTCTTATAGACGCGAGTTTAATGCGACTGCCTAGGGAATCCACTTCTGGGCAGAAGTGGGTTTGGGCGGCGTTAAGGAAATGCTTAGGTTGTAGAACCTGAACCTGGCAGTTATCCTCACTGTCCTTGACATGGTCTTTTGAGAATCTACTCAATGCATCGGCCTGCATAGAGTCTCCTTTCTTGTAAGTGATTTTGAAGGCGAAGCGACTTAAATATAACACCCAGTGAGCTTGCCGGCGATTTAAGTCTTTCATGCTTGCCCACCATTCCATATTCTTATGGTCAGTAATCACTTCAAAGGAGATGCCTTCGAGGAAGTGTCTCCAATCCTCTAAGGCGCGGATTAGGCCGAGCATTTCTCCGTCGTAGATCTCATAGTTGCGTTCTTCTTTGCTCATAGACTCAGAGCGATACGCAACAGGGTGCCAAAGACCATCTGGGTACTTTTGTGTAAGTATCCCGCCAGTCGCAAATCCAGAGGCATCAGTTTCGACACGCGTGGGGAGGTTTGGGTCGTACACCTTAAGGATAGGTTCTTGTACGAAACGCTCCTTAAGCTTGTCGAATGCAGCCTGCTGCTCCGAGTGCCAGTGCCATGGAGTATCCTTCTTCGTAAGGTCATGTAAGGGTCGGGCAATAGCTGTGAAGTCCTTAATGAACTGACGATAGAAGTTGGCAAACCCAACAAATGCTCTGACCTCTTTGAGCGTTGTAGGTGTTGGCCACTCCCTTACTGCAGAGACCTTGCCAGGGTCCATCTGCACTTCTCTGGGACGGATAATCATCCCTAAGTACTCCATTTCTTGCCTCTCAAATTCACACTTCTCAGGTTTGAGGTAGAGGTCGTAGTCTCTGAGACGTTTGAGCACTTCGCGTACTATCTGGCGATGGTGCTCTAAGTCTTGGCTGTAGATGAGGATATCATCCATGTAGACTGCGACTTCTCCTGAGGCGATTAGATTGGCAAATACGGTGTTCATGAGGGCTTGAAAGGTGGCTGGGCTGTTGGTCATGCCAAAGTACATGACTTTTGGCTCAAACAGGCCTCGGTTGGTTACTATAGCACCCTTCCATTCATCTCCGGGCTTGATACGAATGTTGTGGTAGCCCCATCTTATGTCAAACTTAGTGAAGTACTTGGCTCCTTTCAACCAATTAACAATGTCGGCTGCAAGTGGAAGTGGATAGCGGTTCTTGATGGTAATCTTATTGAGCCACCTATAGTCCTGCACTAGACGTAACTTCCCATCTTTCTTCTTTATAAAGAATACTGGTGAGGCCATCGGTGACTTTGATAGGACCAGGTATCCTTTTGAGATGTGTTCTTGCAGAAACTTATCCAATTTTTCTTGCTCGTTGACCGACATGGGATACGACTTGACCTTCCAGTGCTTGACTGCATCTGGCTCCAGGTCTATTGCGTGGTCCCACGGTTGGTGCTCAGGGAGCCTCTGGGATTCCTCCTCAGAGAATACTTTTGTGAAGTCTCTATAGTGCTCTGGGACCATTTCTTCGAAGGTTTTCTTTGGTTTAGCGGCTGTGGCTTTCTCGGCAATCTGCTGAGAGTATGTGAAGCCTGCTAAGCAGAACACTTCATCTTGGGCTGTGTCGAGCACTTTCTCCACAAGGAGATGGCGACATTCCATACGGTTCGCCATAATGCGTGTCACCTCTACCTCCAACTCTGGTTGCGCTATTTCAGCGGTTGAGTTGAGGCGCATAGTGCCTTCCTGCCAGTCTATGTTGGGGTTCCTCAGTCTTAGCCATGGCAGTCCCAATATGACATCCTCTGGGCCCAGTGAAGTGACTAGGAAGTCATGACTATCTTCAGTGGGACCGATTTTTAGAGTGAGTCGAACTTTATGGGTGATACTGCCTGCTTCATTGAGCATTCCATCGATGTTATATAGGGTGATGGGGTGCTCTAGAGGAACCTGCAACATCTTGTGGTGGTCAGCGTACTTTTTGTCTAGGAACAACAAAGTTGCCCCAGAGTCTACCATTGCTGCTACTTTTACAGTATGATGACGTCCTTTTAAATACACAGAAATATGAAAGTGTGACTTTTTATCTTTTGTTTCAGGAATAATAGTTGAAGACAGTGCTGCATCAGAAATCATCACGTGCAGCGCTGCTTTGGAAGAAAGTGGAGCAACAGGAACACTACTAATATTGTTCATCTCCGAGGCAGATGTAAATGTGGAGGGACCAGGAAGACAAGAAACGGAGCCAACACTACTATCTAACTTACAGGCAGAAACTATGTGAGTACGAATTACAGGAAATAAGTCTGAAACACGAGAACATATGGTACAGGTACATAAGTCCGTCTCATCTACTGTTGAGGGGCCGGTCGCAGCTATTTGCGACCCCTTAATCAAAAAGCCGCCTTGAGAGCTTCCAACTGCTCCTGCTGGCGGGTTACCATCTCCATCAATTTGGCTACATCTGCCTGTGACGTCTTTGCCGGAGTGGTGCTTGGTGAAGCGGCAGCTACCGCAGTACTTGACGAGGATGGTGGGCTTGGGGATTCCGTGGTAGTGGCCGCTACTTTGGCCTTCCCCAGTTTCCCCATTTTCTTGAGCTGACAGACGGTGGATCGGTGTCCAACCTTTTGACAGTGATTGCACACGTCCTGCTCATGATTTCCGTCCTTCTTGACATGGTCGGGTGATCCACACTCATAGCACTTTCCCTTCATCCAGCTCTGGTATTCAGCCTTTGTCTTAAATGTGTCCCCTTTCTTCTGGTTGCCTTGCTGACGCGTGGCATCTACTTGCATGGCATTAGGGTTGGGGGACGAGGTTTGATTTGACGAAGTCGGTTTCCCAGACTTCTCAGCTCTTTGCTGGCACATACGCTGATCAATGGTCTGTGCCGATTGCTTGAGCTCTTCATAGGTTTTGTAAGGCTTTTCTGACCAGGCTAGGACGTCTTTGATGTCCTCATTGAGTCTATCGTAGAATCGAGTGCGAAGGTCCTCCTTGGACCACCCTGTCTGTCCAGAGTACTGCTCAAATACTGACGTGTATTCCGAAACTGGCTTCTTTCCTTGTTTTGTCTTTTGAGTTCCTCACGTGCTATCTCTTGCACGTCGAGGGGGCTGAACCTGCGGTTAAACTCCTTGACGAACCCTGCAAAGGTTCCGCCAAAAGGAGTTCCACCTGAATTGGCCTCTTCTAAGTATGGGAGGGCCCAGGTTTTGTGTCTCCTTCCATCAGATTAAGAACGGCCGCTATCCAGCGGTGTTCATCTGTGTACCAGGTACTTGTGGTGGCATCCCATGTATTCATAGCGTCCCCTGCCAATCCTGCCCAGTTGTGGAAAGTGGCCAGGAAGTGACGGGCGTCTGTAGAGTTGCCTTTCCCATCCCAGGCTTTGGGACAGGCCACTACTTCCTTTTGCTTCCCGGACGAGGGGCGACTCAAGCTAATGGTTACCTGTGTTGTTAGGTCTGCGACCTGTTGCACAAGCTGGCCCATAGCGAGGCCCAGTTGGTTGATGAGTGCCAGGCAGTCATCGATGGTGGGTGGTGGGGCGGGAGCTGCGGGGGTGGTTGAACTTCCGGGTTGACTCATGGTTTCTAACTGTCTTTGCCTTTCTTCTCTGTCCGCCTTGTCTTGTGCCTTTCGAAAGTCTTCTAGTAACGATAACTGTTCGTCTGGCGAGATCTCGTCCCAATCTTCTATCCGAGAGATGAACTGTTTCTCTCTTTTAGTGGGAGGAGGGAGGGCGTATTTTGAGCGAGCTCCTTGAGGATACTGAGCTTGTGCTAGACGAGCTGTCTGTTTCCCCTTGCGAGGAGCCACGTTCAGAGTGAGGGGGCGGAGGGAGATCGGGGATTAGAGCTGCGGCTGCTGCTACAAGCTCTGGGACAGTGAAGTTTGTACCGTCTACTGGGTACTCGAGGCCGTACAATTCAAGTAGGCCGTTGACAAAACCTGGTTCGTGATAAATTGCCTGAACGTACTGTTTGGCAAGGTTGCGTGGGGGATCTTCTAACTGGAACGTCTGAACTCGGACGTTGACACCGTCTTCGTCTACAAAACTTTCGCCTGACTGGGCGAGTGTCTCGTTGGAGGAGGAGTGGGCAGAGTGGAAGGATTCCGCCAATAATGTGCGTGAATGGGATGTGAAAATAGGTGAGGGAATCCGGTCTTGTTCAGACTGGGAATCCTGATGTACGTGAAGTGATGCCGAAGCAGAGGCTTGAGTCTGGGGTGGTGTGATAGATGCTTGTCTCCTCCTAAAGAGACGGCATAGACGGGTGCGGACGTTCTCGAATAGACGAGGCAGTGTTGTAACGTGTGTGGGGATAGGTGGATTAAAGGACGACATGATACGATGAGTGCGAAATGCTAACTCGAAGGTGATTGGAGAGTCTGATCAAGCAAGACCAATACACAGTGATTGTTTCACACTGCGCGAGGCTGCGGCGATAACAGAACACTCAGGAGTGGGGTAGGGATATGTGTAGAGCCACAAGGCTGTCTGCCTCAGTCTTCTCAACCTGTTGGCTGCCTCTCACGCCAAAGCGCTCTCAAACTTTTCTGTTTACTACGCGTACAGCTGTCGCAGGCTAGGCCTGGCTGGCTTCTCGTCCTACTGCAGCTTATCTGGCGTGGTGACCAGTTCTGCAGCAAGTACCCAAGCATTCTACTGAACTCAGATAGAATGCCTATAGGCAAGCACAATGTATGCCGACTTTACGGACACTACAGTTGTACCACAATAGCACAGATTCTGCTTATGGAGGTCCACAGGCAAAGGATGAGGTGGATAACACAAGGGACTGATGGTCGTCAACCACCTGGGGAGTAATGGAGATTGGTGAGCGTAACGGGGCTCAGGAGTGTGAAAAGGAACTTGTCCTAATGTAGCGGTGCGACTGCCACGCTACGTTAAGCAAGGCGAAAGTAAAGGTGAACTGAACCAGTGACACACCCAACTTAACGCGGAGACAAGTCACGTGCTAGATGTGCAGTCAACGTGGAGGGTGTGGAACGTATAAGACTTTATACAAGCCTTCAACCACAGATATCACATGGCAGCACACTGAGTGGAGAACCAAGAGGACAAGTTCAGATTGATGGGGTATGGGAAGTACAGAGGAATACGCACCTGAGTGGAGAACCAAGAGGACAAGTTGGTTCCACTCAGGACGCTACAGGAGGGTTTATATACACTACTACAGCTGAGCTTGAACTGAGTCTGAACACTATTACTAAGTGTACAGTAAGACTCCTTGACTCAGGAGCTGACACGTCGTGTCTATTAATAGCACATCTTATTGTGCTGACTGATGCACATGTCATCGCGCTTACAAGTGGCTCCTCTTGCTGAGTAAAACTTAATACAGCGAGTAAGCGTATACTACTAATCATGACGTATGTACATTCTAGATCCTTCTAGAGTCTTCCATCTCCTTCCATCCAATCAGAACTATTTAAACATATAAGGGACTCTTGTCCCACGATCATGTGCACATGGGTGGTGGCCCGTGTGACTAACTTGTATCAGTACTTCAGCCCTTTATATCTTCGCGAATAAAAGCATAAGAATACGCAAAAATAAAGGGAAAATAATACGTGTCCGTGACAGTAGTTTAGATATATACCCCTCCCTAGTTCAAGACCCCCTAAGACAGTCAATTGTCATTTTTTTTCAAGTTTGTGTGTGAGCGTGCAATTGTGTGCAATCGTGCTTTGCCACAAACGCCAGAATGCCGACCACGAACCCGCTTGCTGAATGCTGCCAACTGTGTGACTATCCATGACAAAAATTTGCAGATGTGCGTGCAAACTCGGATGTCTTCCGAATCCTCAAATAAAATAGAAACAAATACGAAAAAATCTTCAGAGGATGTAAAATACAATTGGCTATGAGTATGTACAATTTCTAGTAGCCACGACGAGTTGTTGAAGCTCCAGAGGTCATTTAGTGTTTTTTTTTGCAAAGGGCCGTGCATGATAGTACAGTCCTGGGACCTCGAAACCTCAGAAGCGCTTCACTACAATTCCAGTTGGGCCAATCATCCAAGCCCTATACAGCTCACACGAACTTGCTGATAGCATGCACTACCTTGAGAAGAAGCTTGTGGAAAACTCAGAGCATGCAAGACTCAACAGCGGCAGGCTCGATGGCTACAATGACATAGCTTCTGGACAAGCATTGCTTGATGCCTGAAACAAGGGCAATCTCAGACGAAACAACGTCGCATTACAGTTTTCGATTGATGGTGCCCAGCTTCACGCTGACCGGCCCTCTGAGGCCTGGTTTTTTATCTGGGTCATTCACAACCTCCCACCGGATATGCGATACAAGAAGGCATTCATAATTCCAGGTGCTATCATTCTGGGGCCCAATAAACCATTGGACATCAATTCGTTCATGTTTCCGTCACTCCAGCATATTGCGTCTCTACAGCGCGAGGGCCTCTGAGTGTATGATGCCTCCATAGACACCATTGTTCGCTCATACCCCCTGGTGGTCTTTGGAACCACAGATAGCCCCGCCAGCGCAGTCATGTTGGGAACTGTTGGTCACAGTGGTCACTATGGCTGTCGGTTGGTCTGCGATATGCCAAGTAGACGTCGTAAAGCCAATGGTCACTACTATCTGGCTATGAACCTGCCTGATGATTATGGCATCGACGGGTGTCTTCACCCTGATGTCACTTGTAATGACCTCTGCAATTATCATACTAATCTGGCTCATAAATACAGGAATAATATGGATTTCTTACTACCGTCTAGGACTCAAACTGAGTACAAGTATCGGCGCTTGGCTACGGGACTTTCTAAGCAGACACTTCTCAGTGGTCTCCCTTGTCTGCCGCTCCCCATTCCGAGCCTGTTTACTATGGATATCATGCACCTCTCAGTACTCAATGACCCCGATCTCCTCATCAAGCTCTTTACTGGCAAACTCAATGTCTATGACCCAGATGACAGGTCTAGCTGGGACTGGGCCATCTTCCATCGTAATCCCACGCTCTGGAATGTGCATGGAGAAACTGTGACCAGAGCAATTCCTTTCATCCCTTCATTGTTTGGGCGTGCTCCTCGAGATCCTGCGAAGAAAATCAACTCTGGCTACAAGGCATGGGAGTTCCAGCAATATGTCTACAGTCTGTGTCCGATGCTTCTTTGACATCTGCTCCCTTGGAAATACTGGCAAAACTTCTGTAAACTCATGGCAGGGATGCACATTTTACAGTGTCCTCATATCCTTTACCAGGATCTCCTACAAGGGCATAATCTACTAATGGACTTCGTTTGTGAATTTGAGGAGCTCTATTACCAACGTAAGGAGTCACAGATCCACTTCGTCCGCCAGAGCATACACCTTCTTACCCACATTGCACCTGAGACATTTCGACTTGGCCCCTTGGCATGCTATGCGCAGTGGACCCTGGAGACCGCAATAGGAAACCTGGGTCGGGAAATATGACAGGATCGTGACATGTTCACGAATCTCACACAGCGAGCAGTTCTGCATGCACAGATCAACTCTTTACAGGCCCGCTTTCCGGAAATCCAATTTGAGGTGGGTGAAGACACTGTGACCTCGCTTTCGAATGGCGCATGTGAATTCAAGGGCTACATTGGGTATGCATTTCTCCCGCGATGTGAAGACTTTCCCTCAGCTCTTGAAGATGACAAACGCGAAGCACTGAAGGTGTATTGGCACGCACAAAACTGGCTGAACACCAACACATGGCCACATGCCATCTGTCGTTGGGGAAAGCTCCAACTCCCCAATGGACAGAAAGCACGTTCTGTCTGGCAAGAGGTGAACATCTTGACCAAACCGTGTCGGTCGTCTTGTGTTGAGGTAAGTCCCATTGGAATCTTTCTTAGAGCACGCACTCGGCAGATCGATATAGGTCAATTACAATGAAGATCTTCATATAGCCAATGTGCTGTACTATTTCTACATACGTTTCAGGGATGACCGGCATCCCTTGGCCATGGTCAATCTGTTCTCTAAACCGGACGCCGACATTCTTTCGGAATCGAGTGGTGCAGTGCACTTGTGTGACCAGATTACTGAACACAGTGGCGTTGTGGTTGTCCCTATCACAGCAATTCACTCGGTCGTCGCAATGGTCCCAGAGATGCAAGTCGAAGCATCCGGACAGATAATACTCACAGGCAAGTTCTCACTCATGCAATACGCATATCTCAAAGTCGCACGATTTGCAAGTGACACTGTGTCTGAAGAAGACGAAGGAGACAAGGACCAAGACGAGGACCTTGCATCGTGACATTGATTCAATACACAATGTACAGTATTACAACGGCTAATACTAGTTCTTTTTCACTTCTTCATTGAATTCTCTGGTTTGAACCGATGGGGTGATTTCTGTGAGTGTGGTGTCGGCATTGATAGGGTCTTCGGTCTGAGTGCCTCTTGAGAATTGGCGTCTCTGGGGAGAAGTCATCAGCTTCTGAAGTCTTCGAGCGCACGTAGACATATATCAGGAGGGTACCGAGCCCATGACAGTTGCTTCGCCCAATACTGCCTGATGGTCCTGTCGCCCATAATTTTGTATAATTGCATTTTGACTGGCAAGTACTCAGACAAAAACCTGACCTCAGAATACTCGAAGGGGGTTCCTCCGAGAGAGACTCTGCATGTGATAAGATCGATGAGAAACAATGGGTAAAAGATTGAGGGAATGATGCACCGCTCTTGCAGGAGCTTGTTGCACTCAAACAGAAGGCCCTTGACGACGAAGTCTCTGAAGCGCAGGAGGTCTTGCAGACATCCTAGGGTAGTTGTAACACCACCACAGGGGTGTTAGGTACAACGTGTACCGTGTTAAGTCAATGGGATCGGAAGAGCACAAGTCAGTTAAGACTCAGTTCGATGATGCACAAGTATCGCTCGGTTTCCCTGGAACCGAGGATAATAGTAGAAAGGCAGAGCTCAAGCGCAAGGGCGAGCGAAAGCGTGGACTCAAGCGCAAGGGCGAGTCGAGGGTCATTCGTGAGGCAAAGACAATGTGGTATTACACAAGAAGTCAAGTCTACCGTACAGGCTAGGTAAGGCGTGACTTATATACTATTACAGGATGTTTGTGAAGAGCAAACATATGGCGCGATCATGAGTCAAGAGTCCTGAAGCGTAAACAAAGGGAAGAGTTGCATATGGTACAAGTGAATCCCGCGGGGTCACGCGTGCCTCGGAAATGGTCAGCGGATGAAAAGAAGCGTAAAACAACCAACCCTATCGCTGAGGCGTAAGGTGCGAGATAGAAGTCAAGAAGCGTGAGTCATCAGATCGTATTGTAATCGTACAACCAAGTCGACGAGTAAAATCGTAACATTACCCCCCCGTCAGAATTGAAGTTGCCTTGACTTCAACTAGTCGCTAGTGTAAGCGTAGTCCTCCTCGGCAGTGATGTTCATGGGGATAGGAGAGGGGGTGCGGGGACAGGTGTGTCGGCGCAAGAACATGAAGTGTCCCCTCTCTCCACAGTCCCAACACATCTCGTACATAGGGCATTTAATCTCTTCGTGGGTGGCGTCATACCTTAGACACTTCCCGCACCACCGAGGGCGGGAACTCGGGTCTACATGCGCAGGCGTCATGGGAGAGAGTCGCTGAATAAGACAGACATCGAGCCTGTGAGCTCAACTCCCGCACCACTGACACGGCTCCCTCGCTCGTCGTTCTGGGCACTGAGCCACGAGGTGTTCCATTGACTTACACTGGAAACACTTGTGCTTGCGCCCGCCACCTTCCCCATGGAGGCGGGGCATCTCGCTAGGTCCAGCATCATGGAGGGTGAGGGGAGTAGGCTCCGGTGAGCCTCGGGGGCGCACGGGCTTCACATGGAGCTTGGCATATTTGTCGGCAATGAGAGGGATAGCCCAAGCGTACTGAAGACGCTTCCGGACCGACGAGAAGTCCATGTCGAGGTGGAACTGATCCCGTGTCAGCTCCATCTCCAGACGCCGGATGTCCGACTGACGTGTGCGAATGGTGTCTCAGCGTGTAAGGCATTCGCGGAGACGGGAGACCTCAGCATGAAGACGGGGGTTATGGAGTTCAATCAGCACTTCATTAAGGACGATGGTGCAGGGGTCATGAGGGTGGAACATGTTGAGCTGATTGTCAGTGATATACTGTGCGAGCTGGCCAGTGTAGACCTCATTGAGGAAAACCTGGGATGCATAACAGGGGTGGCCCTTCCCCATAGTCCCGACAACCTCCTGATAGTTGTGGCGGTAGTAGATATACCGTGCTGTTTGCTTAGCGGTGCCCATCTCCCCGACCAGAAGCAGGAAGAAGGTGGGAGCAGTGGGATCGTTGAGGAAGAAGGGGATGCCGGGGTCTTCATTCTCTTTATCCTCCTCATCGTTGAGGAGGGCCAAGGCAGGGTCGGGTTCAACAACGTGAGTCTGGGGGATTGGTGTGAACGTGTGGTCCATCCCGGCAGGGAATGGTGGAATCGGGACGTGGGCGGCGAGGATAGCAGGGGGTGATAATGGTGGTGGTGGAGTTAGGGGGACGGTGACTTTGGGTGGATAGGTAGGCGTGGCAGGGACATGGACAGTAACTGGTGTGTCGACGGAGAAAGGGACAATAATGGGTAGCGGTGGTGATGAATCGGGGGACTTAGGGGACTCAGCGGGTGGTTCGGTTTCTTTAACCAGCTTAGCGAGGGTGGAAGTCGCAAGTGCCAAGATGGGAAGAGGTGGGGAATCAGGGATAACAGAGTACGGTGTACAACCCTCAGGCTCGGAGGGGACACCAAAGTCCTGTGAGGGGACGGTCAGGTTTTCGAGAATAATCTCGACAGGGCAGCAGGTTTGGATGGTGGAGACGATTGGAGTGGTAGTCATGGTGGTTTTACAAGGAGCGGGGATGAGGGGGTGTGGTATTAGTGGGGCGTTCTTTTATATCTTTCGCCCAGCCCCTTTGGCGGTAGGATTTAGGCGATAGAAGTCAGTGATGAGGTCGGGCGCGTGTCGAACATTCTCAAAAGGCTCCCATGTGCTATTGCTTATCGGGAAGCCCTTCCACTGGACAAGGAATTGAAGTTTGCGCCCTCGTCCGTGTGATCGGGACTGTAGGATGCGTTCCACTTCAAACTCTTCCTCTCCATCAATCAGGTCTGGAGGTGGGCGCGTGAAGTTTGCGCCGTGTAGCTCCGTCTCCTTATATGGCGTAAGGAGATTCGCGTGGAAGACTGGGTGTATCTTCCACGTGCTCGGGAGTTCTAATTTGTATGAGACGTCTGATAAGGCCCTCTTGATGCGGAATGGCCCATGTTGTTTGGGTGCAAGCTTCGCGGTGGGGTAGAAGGTATGGAGGTTCGTCCCTTCAAGCCAAACCTGGGCTCCTTCTTGATAAGGAATGAAGCACGTCTTGCCCCTTTTTGCCATTAGTTCTTGCGCATGTTTGATGCAATCTTGCACGTGCTGTCGTCTGATGACCATGTCTTCTAGGCGCTGCTCCACCGATGGGGACACCGTTGGTTTTGGTGTCCACATGGTATGCGGTTCCCATCCCATGATAAGCGAGAAGGGGGTTTCTTTTGTCGTCGCATTGGGCCAGGCGTTGTGAGCGAATTGCGCCACTGGTAACGCTTCGGCCCAGTTGTCCTGTTGTACATTACTCCAGTGTCGCAGGTATTGTTCCAGCCACTGGTTGGTGCGTTCGGATTGCCCGTCGGTCTGTGGGTGATATGCGGATGATATGTTCTGATGAATCCTGAGGACCTTGCAGAGGTTGGTCATGAATGCGGATGTGAATCGGGGGTCTCGGTCCATGATGATCTTTCGAGGGATGCCATAATGAGGGTATACGTGATGGAGATAAAGGCGCGCCACTCCTTCCGCTGTGATTGACTCGTTGCATGAGATGAAGATTGCAGCTTTTGAACAGTCGTGGTCCGTGATGGTGAGTATGGAGTCGTACCCATCTGATGGAGGGAGTTTAGTGATGAAGTCCATGGTGACAACTTCAAATGGTTCGGCATTCGGGTCTGTGGTAATGGGGAAGAGATGTGGCTTTTGACGGTGAGGGTTGATCTTGTTCGCCTGGCATGTTGTGCATCCTTTGATGTAGTCTTCTACATCTTTGTGCATGTTGGGCCACCAGTAGTCGCGTTGTAGTAACTCGTAAGTGTTTGCGATTCCCGGGTGACCCATGGCAGGTGTGTCGTAGAAAAAGGTAATTACCCCCCGTTTAAGGTCGTTGTCGCCCATGACAACCAACGCGTCGTTCTTCCACCACAGCCCCCCCACCTTCTTCAGGTTATGGGGCTTGATCCATCGCAGCACTTCCTTTTCGTCAAGGTTTTGCGATATTTGGGTCCAAATGTCCATATCGTGCATGGACATCTCTGTCACTCGAAGGAAGTGTTCTGCGGGGAGGACAATAATGTCATTGTTGTCCTCCTCATGTGCCGCGTAGTCTGCTCTTCGTGATAAGGCATCCGCACGACTGTTCCTAACTCCGGAGATGTGTTTTAAGAGGAAGTCGTACTCCGAGAGTTCTAGGAATTCGCGTGCGACTCATCTGCTGATCTTTCTGGGCTCCTTCCAATATTGGAGGTTGGCGTGATTGGTATGGATAATAATCTTATGGGGAGAGCCGACGAGGTACATGCGCCACGCTCGTAAGGCCTTAACAACTGCTAACAATTCTCTGTCGTAGATGTCATAGTTGCGTTCCGCCTGGCTGAAAGATTCAGAGTGGAACGCAACGGGGTGTAATTTTTGATCTGGACCGAGCTGATTAAGCACGGCTCCGATGGCGACATTTGACGCATCAACCTCTAATTCAAATGGCTTTGTGAGGTTGGGGAATAACAATGTAGGTTCGCGCACAATGCTGCGTTTGACATTGTTGAACGTGTCTTGTTCTCATTGTCCCCAGTGCCATGGCGTATTTTTGCGGGTAAGGTCGTGCAGGGGCCGCACAAGCACGGAGAAACCACGGATGAATTGTCAGTAGAAGTTACAGAATCCAAGGAAGGTGCGCACTTCGCGAAGATTTCTCGGAGCTGGCCATTCTCGGATGCCCCATACTTTAATGGGGTCCATCCGCAAATTCCCATGGCCTATGATCAGGCCGAGATATTCAACTTTGAGCACTTCGAATTCGCATTTCTCCGGTTTGATGTAGAGATCATATTCTTCGCACAGACGGAGTACTTCATGCACTACAGCGCGATGATGGGGGTAGTCAAGGGGTGTGGCGATTAGGATGTCGTCCATGTAGACGATCACTTCATTTGTGAGGGTGAGAGGTCAGAATGTGTCATCCATCATCGCTTGGAACGTGGAAGGGGAATTGGTGAGTCCGAAATACATGACGAGGGGTTCATACAACCCCTGATTGGTTTTGAAGGCGGCTTTCCACTTGTCTCCTAGCTTAACTCGCACGTTGTTATACCCCCATTTAATGTCGAGTTTTGTGTATAGGCGCATATCGCGTATTCGATCAACTGTTGGAACGTGATAAGTACGTAAGGACCTTATCTATAGCAGTTACGACATTACGGTAGTATGTTTGCCTATTATGGTAGTTGGGATACGTACTACAATGGGCGCAATATGCCCTACAAGTGAGAGAAGCTCTATGCCTATCTCGAAGTGGTAGTTTACATCAGGCGTGTGTAAAAACGCGATATTGTGGACGCCTGTACTCATCACTTTTACGCAAATGGTCCTATGGGGAGGGAGGCGAATAGACATTCACTCTCTTTCTCACTTGTGCGCCCTCTCCACTCTCATAGTCTCTCAACCTACTCAAAGGTGAGAATACCATTCCTGTTAGCTGCGTGCATTGCTGCGCAACAGGTTATGGGCCCTGCTACAGGGTTTGCCGTCGCACTCTTTGACAGAGTTGCGCCTTGTGGTCACCGCCCACCACGTTGTTACCTTTGCAAAGAGGTACTCGTGCGGTTGTAGGCTTTAGACTCAAGGAGGCTCCCTGGTGAATAGCAAGCTCAGTATTGTGCTCTTGAGGAGTACACAGACTTGGCCTATCGCCTAACTAAACAAGGCTCTATTACAGCTCCAATTAACTTTGGAGTGTCGAATAGCTCAACCTTGGGGTGACGTTGAGCAGGATAGTCCGATGCATGGCATTTGTGATCCAAATGTCAAAATGGGCGCTGCCCATTCTGTTGGAAACAGCCTAATATTGGGCTATTGTCACGCATTGTATTGCTATTAGCCGTGCTCTGGCGTTGATAATTCTTTTTGATTCACTCAGTATTGTTATTATAATAACGCAATGCTGACGTTCTCAAAGCCAACAGATCAATCAAACTATGTCCTCTCAACTCACTCAGCTTGTCCCCGTTTTCGATGGCTCTAACTTGGCTACTTGGTCTCAACAAATGACCGCATTCTTTATGTCCCAAGGGCTCTGGGGTTTTGTTGCCAGTACCATCGCCCGTCCCGCTGCTGCTGCTGAACAGCCAGCCTGGGATCGAAGCGATGAGATGGCTAGGGGTAATCTCACCCTCCGCCTTTCGCCTGCCATTCAGCAGGCTGTCACTGGGAATACTTCCCAGGCGCTCTGGGACTCCGTAAAAGACCGGTATGGTGCAGTATCTATGCCCTGCATCTACAAAGACTTCAAAGAAGCGATTTCTATTCGCTTCAATTCTAATCGGCATCCTGCCCCTCAATTCGAGAAGATGGCAGCCGCCTTCTCTCGTCTTGGTTCTGTTACTATCGGAACTGGTGCTGCCGCCACCACTCTTGCCATCAAGCCTCAGCTGCAGGCTCTTATCGCCATGTCCGCTTTGCCCCAGAAATGGGAGCACCTTATCCCTGTTATGTGCAATAACCTCCCTATTGCAGATCTTAAACTTGATACAGTCTCGGCTTGTGTTGAAAGCCAGTATGAGACTGAGACCAATCGAGGACAGCATAAGGCCGTTCATAACGTGCAGAAGCTTTCTGCCGTTAAACGGAAGCGCACTGACCCTCGCTTTTCGAAGCAGGGTACGTCGCAGCAGCCTAGTGCCCCCGGCCCGTCCAATCAGCAGCAGCCTTTTAGGCAGCGCGGAGGACGTGGATCCGGAAGAGGCAAAGGCAAAGGAAAAGGCAAGGCACCTGCTCGTGCTCCACAGCACTCGCACATTGCTTCTGTCGCCACATTAGCCCCTCCTACTTCCCACAAGGTGACTCATATTGGGTCATCTGGTGTCTCTACGCAGATCGAAGTCAAATCCTCCTCACCTCAGAGGACCCCTGGCTTCTTCCCTTCTGTCAACAAGGCATTGACACTCGCTGAACGGCTGGATGTACCCACTACAGTCCAGACCGTAAAGACGCTTGAGCAGCGCTTTGCCGATATTGACACGCAGATGCGTCCCCGTATCGAAAAGTTCATGGATGAGGAGTATGACTCTGATCTTGATATCGATATGTCGCAGCAGCCTTCGGGCAGCGCACAACCGATCATGAACATCGACGGACTAGATGACACGGAAATATTCGGTGAGCGTTCTAATGCTCTCCAACTTGACTTATCGGGACTGACGATAAGCGATGGGGATTCTGATAAAGAAAACCGTGCCCCCACGCCTCTTTACGTCAATCCTGCTTCAATTGTTGAAGCAACAGTCAAGTCGGCTATTCGCGAAGAAAAGCACACCCTTGGTGGATCACGCTCTAACAACCAAATTGAAGCAATTTGGCGAAGTAACCAGCAGTTCCTGTACGATAATGGTCGTCCAACAGACCCCCGTTTCGACCCTCTCATCCCGACACTGGCCTCTACTGGCCGTTCACTGACTCCGGAGTCTTTTCTAACCGGACCGGATGACGAGATCTCCCTTGATTGGGGATCTGATGAAGAAGAGTACGTCTTCTCTTCACTTTGTGCACCACATGCTGATAACGTTACAGTATTAGCCCTGCCCCCAAAAAGTCTAAGGGATGGCAGTTGTAACGGTTACGTATATCTACGGGAATCGCATGTAATAGTACCGAAGTCGCTTAATATGTACAATATTAGCAGCGCTCTCCTCAATTTACTTGAGTGTGAGCACAATGAATACTTCAGTCAATGCGCAGAGTGTTTAAACGCACTCAAAAAATGTGGCTCCTTGACTCAGGAGCATCAGCACATTTCACTAATAAGCTTAGTGACTTCATCGAGTACAAGCCAATCGCTAAGTCTGAACGAATTCCTGTAAAGACAGCAGCTCAAATGTTGTATGTTCAAGGTACCGGAACAGTCCTGCTAGAACATTACGTCGCAGACAAACCCGTTATTACTCGGGTATATCTGGTCCTATACATTCCTTCTATGAGCACGCGTCTTCTATCTATGGGAGTTTTTCTACAGCAAGGTTTGCGTGTTTTGGGGAACTCGCGGCATATTAACTTGCTACATAAAAACAAAAAGATTGTCCAATGTAAACCCCTTCTTCACGGACAATCCCTATATTGGCTAGATGCCTCTATTTCCACCCTAACTGAGTCGCATATCGCGAATCAGTCTGCATTAATTAATGTAGACTATGACCTTATGCATCGTCGCCTCGGACACCCATCCAGAGAGGTTCTAAGACGAGCTAAGGAACACACTAAGGGCTTTCCAGAAGGGATTACAATTCCCACCTCTGATGTAATATGTCCTGGATGCGCACAAGGCAAAATGCCTGCTGCCTCACATCCTCCGTCTGATACAAGGGCTAAAGCCTCTTTCAATCGAATTCATTCTGATTTGAAAAGCTTCACTATACCGTCATACCATAAATACAAGTATTTTATCGTCTTCTTTGACGATTATACTTCGTTTGCATGGATCACTCTTTTATGGGATAAAGCCTCTGCTATTACAGCACTAAAGCAGTGGCTTGCGTTAATAAAAAATCAATTTAACGCTACCATAAAAGAATGGATGTCTGATGCCGGCGGTGAATATAAATCGGACGCTTTCCTAAAGCAGCTTAAGGATGCCAGCATAACAGTGCTACAGTCTGCGCCACATACGCCACAGCAAAATGGGCGCGCTGAGCGCTTTATGCGTACTATAATGGACAAAGCTCAGGCCATGTGCCTTGATGCTTGTTTACCACAGAGTTGGTGGGAATTTGCAGTGCAACATGCTGCACATTGTTACAATAGAACCCCCATAAGTTGCCTCAAATGGCAGACTCCTTACAAACTATTACACAATGATGTCCCTGACATATTGCATCTCAGAGTATTTGGTTGTGGCGCCTACGTACATATTCCAGAAGCTCGCCAGGTGAATAAACTTTCTCCCAAGAGCGAGCTAATGATCTACCTCGGAAGAGGAGCTGGAATGAAGGCTGATGTCTTTATGCGCACACCGAATACCTTGTTCTATTCAGACAAGGCACTCTTTGATGAAGCATTGTTTCCTAGATGTCCTAAGGATAATTCTAGGAGTATGCCCTGTGGTGTAACTCAGTTAGATGATACAGTTCCAGATGAGCTGTCAAACGACGATACCACTCCCGGTGATGATGACAACCCACCGCCTGAGCCTCCTAATACCAAAGGGAGAAGCGCTCCCCAGCCGGCCGCTGGACCTCCTCCTAGTACTTCTACTGGAGGATCTGGATCGCAGCTACCTCTGCCCATCCCCTGTTCCAGTACCTGGTCCTAGTGAACCTAGGAGATCGGGGCGTATAAGGAAACCAGTTACTTGTCCTGAAAATGTCTATGGAGATAGGCCTCCTACTACGATTATTCGAGACATTGCGCGGACTCGCACATGGCGACAGTTGACTGCACCGCAGCCGGGTAGCTCCCAGCCGCGTTCACGTCAAGATCAGACAGTCTCAGGTGTTAATCCTGACCCAGCCGATTCTGATTCTTCCAGTGCGCAGAGTGATAATCCGCATGATTCAGACGAAGTTGATCAGCAACTTCTGATCCACCTAGCTCAGGAAGGGGGAGTCAAATTTCTAGATCTTCTGCTCACCAAAGCAGTTTCACCAGTGGATCTAGAGTCACCTGATACCTCTAATATACGTGAATGGACCTATAAGGACATTCTCAAAATGCCAAGTGAATCCCAGGGGGAGTGGTGTAATGCGTGCAAAGAAGAGCTTGACTCTCTACGCAAACGCAGAGTCTATGATCTTGTTAACCCGCCAAAAGGCAGAAGGGTGATCAGGAATAGATGGGTATTTGACTTAAAGTCAGATGGCCGTAAGAAAGCCAGGCTAGTCGCCAAAGGCTTCTCTCAGGTTGAAGGCATTGACTATGACGAAATATTCTCGCCAGTGGTACGGTTTGAGACAGTCCGGATGATGCTCGCACTTACTGCGCTGAAGGATTGGCACATCTCTGGACTTGACGTCAAAACTGCCTTCCTATATGGAGACCTCGATGAGGAACTCTACATGGAACAACCTGAAGGGTTTAAAGACCCTAGCCAACAAAATAAAGTCATGCGCTTGAGGAAAGCAATATATGGACTTAAACAAGCAGCACTCGCTTGGTGGAGAGCGCTGGATAAGTCCATGAGTACTCTTAGCTGCACAAGACTTCAATCAGACTCAGGTCTGTTTGTAAATGACGATAGAACTATTGTAGTTATCGTCTATGTCGATGATGTCCTCTTCCTTGGAAGAAATAAAAAGGACATAGCATCCCTGAAGAAATGCTTCATGGAGATTTGGGAATGCAGAGACTTGGGTGATACCAAAGAATTTCTACGCATGCGCATACTATGTTCTAAGGGTAGAATCCTGATAGATCAGCAGGATTACCTTCAGAAAGTGCTGCAGCGTTTTAATCTGATTAACACCAAATCAGTACCTACCCCACTACCGGAAGGGTACCATCCAATCCCTAATAAGGGAACTGCAACCCCAGAGATCCACGCGTCATATCAACAAGTAATAGGATCTCTCCTATACATAATGATTGGAACGCGACCGGATATTGCCTATGCTGTTACCAAAATGGCGCAGTTTGCTGCCAACCCATCTGAGGACCATATGAAGCATGCACTTTATATTTGCTGCTACTTACTCGGTACCTCTAACTATGCACTTGTCTTTGATGGCAAAAGTGATGGTGGTATAATAGCATACGCAGATTCCGATTGGGCTTCTGACCCAACTACCAGAAAGTCCACTACAGGCTACTTAGTAAAAATGGCAAATGGAGTGTTCTGCTGGAATTCGAGAGCGCAGAAATCTATCGCACTCTCATCTACTGAAGCAGAATACATGTCGCTGTGTGATACAAGCAGACAATTGGTCTGGATTCGCTTGCTGTTTAGTGAGCTTGGAGTAAACCTCGGACCTATTCCATTATGCGGAGATAATCAAGGCTCCATATTCTTATCTTCTAATCCTGTTCAGGAGAAACGGATCAAACACATTGATCTACGTCACCATTACATTCGTGATGTGATCCGTGAGAAGAAGATAGAACTATTCTTTATTGAAGGAGCCAAGAACCCTGCAGATCTTTTTACTAAAAATCTGGGTCGCATTAAGTTCCTTAAATTCAGGGAACAGCTAGGGCTAGAGTTTGGTGCGCTACTGCACACACACACCATATCTGATGATGGTGACTCGTGAGGGAAAGCGTGAAGGAACTTTTCTTCCTCCACTGCCACCGCACCTTCTGAAGCTGAACATATGTTTCTCTATGTTCGACAGCGTCCACCGCTTCTTCTTCAGAGGAGTGCATCACAAACAGCTGTTTCCTTAAAACGGGACAAAGTCACCTTATTCTCTTCAAGTTATGGTGTAATGTCACTTTAACCAGCTGACAACTGGCTCCAAGCCTTTCATGAGCTACCAGAGGGGAGCTCGCATGTCCTGTCCCTAATAGGGACAACATATGACACCGACCTCTTACCACCACCATCTCCTATGCCTCACCCTACAGAACACTACGTCTCCACTGGGGGTCATCTCCAGGACATCTTCTCTATGCAGCCTGACGTCCCCGACAACGACTCCACCTTCTCCGACAACACCGACCACGCCTCGGACGGTTTGGCATATATCTGTGCCACCATCGCTCACAAACTCCAGCTCTACGACGAGAACAATGAACGTCGTGGAAAGGCCCTCTTCGCGGAGGACCTCTGTTACTGGCTCAACACTCCTGCGCCCGCTTGCGAGAACCTCTCCCCCCTGCACTGGCTTGGCCTCAACCCCCTTGTCAGGCTCGGGGCTCCCACCTCTCACTTCGGACCCCCTCCTCCCCCCCCCCGTTCCTGACCCCTCCTCCTACGACGGACTGGTCGAGCGTTTCGAGGACACCACTCGGGACCTCTTCCAGGCCTCTCTCGACCCCTTCCACAACATTGACGGCAATGTTCAGGGAGGCTTCCTGGACGTCGCTGACCAGCTCGCAGACATCAACAAGAAGCTCGACTTCTTGGCTCGCACCCTCCTCTCCTGTCCCCCGGCAAGCACTCCCAGCTCGCCACCATCTTCCACCCCTGTCGCCGCGCCGGCTCAGGATGTGGAGATGGATCGCCTTCCCACCCCGGCCCCTGCGCCCCCTCCTGCCCCTGCGCCCGCAGTCGCGGCCCCCGTGCCACCTGCCCCTGCTCCAGCCCCTGCCCCTGTTTCGAAGCCTCGCGCTAAGAAACCCCGTGCCCAGCCTCCCACCCCTGCCCCAGCTACGGTTTCATCCGGTCCGGGGCGTGCTCCTGCCCCTCCTGTCCGCCCCACCCCCCCGCCCGCACCCAAACCCTCTTTCGCCACTATGGCGAAGACTCCTGCGCGACCCTCATTGGTCGTGTCCCTTCAAACACCAGTCGCAGGTGGCCCCAAGCCCTTGGCCATTCGCCGCGGACCACAGGAGCTGGTCGCCCACCTCAACGCCGTCCTCGCCTCGGAGGGCCACTCGGTTACCCTGTCCGCTGCTCGGTGGACAGCGAAGAACAACCTCGTGGTCACTGCCGGACCCGACACGACGGCGCATCACCTCACCGCAGCCTCACACCTCATCTCCGACAGCCTCGCGACTTTCTTATCCGCCGACAATTCCCCACTCCCGGTCCAGACCCGGGAGAATTGCAAATGGGCCCACCTCATGATCAATGGCATCCCCACCGGAGCATCCCTTACCCGTGGGCCCTACACACCCTCCGAACTCCACGCAGCTCTCCTCGTGGACAACCCCGCGTACAGGAAGCTGAGACTCACGCAGCCCCCATCTTGGGTGAGGGCACCGTCCTCATACGGACCCAGGTCCGTCTCGTCAGCAGTCGTCGCCTTTGAGGACCCCTCAGGGGACTCACTGCGCTCGATCATGGCCGAGCGGACCCTCTTCGCCTTCGGGCACTCGGGGGAGTTGAAGCGCTGGAAGGCCAAACCCCGTAACACGGGTAAAGCCACACCGGCTGCTTCCTCCTGATTCTTCTCTTCCGGACCGCACTTACGTACCCCCTCCCCATTTCACATCACTTACCCCTCGCACGCACTCCCCACCCCCCCCCTCTTGACCCCCCTGTCCGCACCCCGTGCCCTTACGGCACGACACCACCCTCGTTTACGCGCTCGCACCGGGGCTGGGTCCCATTTGGCCTGGCCCCACCTACCCTCCTTTAGATGACCCCGGCTTCCTTGGAAGGTGCCGCCCCGGGGGCAGGTTTTCACTCTTTCCCTGCCCCCTTCTGACCCCCTGATCCCCCACCCGCGTTGTTTAGGGTGGGGGGCACGCACTATTTTACCATTTTTCCCAAATTTCGCTTATCATACCTACCTTCTCCTTCTTGTCTCCCCGCTTGCCCTTCTCTTTGACCCTTCTAGATTACCCGGGACGCAGCTAGGCCGCCTTCTGGGCCTGTACCCCCGTAGACCCATAGTGGAAAGGTTAGTGTAGTCGTGGCTGGGATTGGTAGGCGGTCCTGGAGTTTACGTACAGAGTAGTAAGGTTGGGGCGAAGACCGTTCTTGTACTTATGTACTGCTGCGGAATACAAATGGTTCAAAAAAAAAAAAAAAAAAAAAAAAAAAAAGACAACATATGACACACCCAGTTGGAAAATGTCGTTTATAATGGACATTCACAACTTGATGAGACGTGTTAGAGACTCGGATTGGACACGACACTACTCATCGACTCTTACACAACCCTCACTCGACGCCTAGGCTCGTGAGGACGCTATCAATTGCTTAGAAGCGCTTTTGAAGCAGCACTAAGCAAGGGGGAGTGTTGGAATGTGATAAGTACGTAAGGACCTTATCTATAGCAGTTACAACATTACGGTAGTATGTTTGCCTATTACGGTAGTTGGGATACGTACTACAATGGGTGCAATATGCCCTACAAGTGAGAGAAGCTCTATGCCTATCTCGAAGTGGTAGTTTACATCAGGCGTGTGTAAAAACGCGATATTGTGGACGCCTGTACTTATCACTTTTACGCAAATGGTCCTATGGGGAGGGAGGCGAATAGACATTCACTCTCTTTCTCACTTGTGCGCCCTCTCCACTCTCATAGTCTCTCAACCTACTCAAAGGTGAGAATACCATTCCTGTTAGCTGCGTGCATTGCTGCTGTTACGATTCCACCTTCGCCGGCACGTGACTCGCCACGTGATGTGTCTCCGACCGCCGATATCCCCGTCGTGGAATCTGCATGCACGCCTACGGACCCTTGGTGGGATTGGCAATGCGAGGCTTGGCCTCAAGACGACGCAAGAATCGACGCTGCAGTAGCACAGCTAGAAGACTATGTGTATTCGAGACGCACGGTGAGCGATTGTTCCCCCTCCCCGCACGAGAACCGCTACCAGGAGCCTTGGGAATAGGTCCTGAAGGATTGGCCGTCATGTGACCCTGGCATGTGACCTGCCTAGAATCGTCCAGAAGAGGCCGGATGAGCTTGTGCCCGGACTTATCTTGTGTTGGGCTTAGACGAATCGAGACTGGTATGACGTCACATTCCCGTGGACTTTACTGTGGGGCACCTCTAGGCCCTTATCTCTGTTATCTCTGACTCGTGTTCCAGACACGCGACCCTTATCTCTGACTCGTGCCATGCGCCTTATTGCCATTGGCTACTCGTATTAGGGTTCGCGGCTGTGTATTAGGATTCGGCACTTCAGACTGAGCTTGAAAGCTCCTCTGGAGTAGTATAAGTAGAGTCGGCTACGCGTCTTAGAATGGTAGCTTTGATATCTTGTGTAATACCTTCCCTCTTGCCTGGAGTCATGCCATACGCCTTGGCTATCCAGAAGTCAAATTGTACTCACCCAATCTGAACCTCGGTGTGACCTCAGATATCCGTCCCTCCACCGTCAAACCTGCCGCCCTCCCACTATAAGTCGTGTCACGGACCGACTTCGTCTTTCGCCATTTCCCCTCTCTACCACTTTATCGTCGCCTTCACCCTTGTGGGTTGTGCCTTGCGGATCGCCCTAGCCATTGCCTATGGGATCCTGAAGACCTTCGACGCGCTTAAGGCTCAGCAAACAGACAAATAACCCAAGTCGGGTCGATACGTCCGGAAGGAACGTAACAGCTGCGCAACATCAACGAGTTCTGGGATCAGGGGGAGTGGATAGTGGTTACGGACTGTAAGTTCGTTCAATCGTCTATAGTCTTGAACGGGGCGGAGCTTGCTGTCCTTCTTCTTAATGAAGAAGAAGGGGGAGGCGTAGGGCGACTTAGACGGGCAAATGTATCCCTTTGCGAGTTGTTCGTTGAGGAAAACAATTAAAGCTTCCTGCTTGTTCTGTGCGAGCGGGTAGACCTTGCAGTCTAATGAGGCAGGGGCGTTGGGAAGGAGGTCTATGGCGTGGTCCCAGGGGCGAGAAGGAGGAAATTGATGAGACGCCTCTTCGTCAAAGATTTTTCGATGGCATCTATATTCCTCTGGGATCATTTCTTCAAAAGTATGCTCCTTCTTTGCGGCTTCCTGTTGTGCTAACTCAGAAGCAGTTGTGGTCTTTCGCAAAAAGGCGATCTGGGGCTCTCGCTCATCATCCATGAGCTGTTCCCACGCTTCCTCGTCAAGTTCATACATCTCCAACACCCGAATGGAAGCTTCCATGGGCGTGGCTTCGTCTGACAAGTGAAGGCTCGAGACTACGACCGGCTGGAACTCCTTGTTCAGCATCGCGTCTCCCCACTTGATTGCGGGCTCAAAGGCCGTGAACCAAGGGTATCCTAGGATCACCTCATCTCTTCCTAGATTGGTAACCAGGAAGCGAAGCATCCTTTCTTCCTTTCCCATCCGTACGGTAAGGTCCGTATAGTGCGTGATGGCGCCATCCTGATTGTGGGTGCCATCTACATTCCAAATGTGGATGGGGTGAGTCACCTCCCGTGTTCCAATTTGGAGTCGTTTCAGAAGTGAGGAGCATATAAAATTATCGGTGGCTCCGGAGTCAGTGAGAACTTTGTTGATAAGTGACCTTTGCGCACTTAGCGGCTCAGAGGACAATTCAGATATGGACTGCTGTAGATAAGATATACGGGACTCATGTAGATTAGATTATTATGATCACACAATCTCGGACTTATTGTATTTACTTATCTATGACATCACTGTACACTATGACTGTTGATAAGTGACCCTTGCGCACTTAGCGGCTCAGAGGACAATCAGATATGGACTGCTGTAGATAAGATATACAGGACTCATGTAGATTAGATTATTATGATCACACAATCTCGGACTTATTGTATTTACTTATCTATGACATCACTGTACACTATGACATCATAGGATCTGGACTTTGCGTTGTATTCAACGCCCTTGTACTTTCCCTTTGTTCTATCCTTATTATGATGTCAGTATGATATCATTAGTCTAGATTCTCCTTGTACTCTTGACCTTTGTTCTCAGAACGTCCACTCCTTTGTCCCGTTTGTAGAACAATAACTCTTGTACTTACTGTGACTCTGTGTTACTAGCGTCACCCTGTATTTTGTATAAGTAGTGCAGCTTGTACGCTCCTGGTCCACATCAGTTCTTATCTGTTGTGTGCCAGGTATGTCTCCTCTCCTCTATATAACATCAGTTCTCATCTGTTGTGTGCCAGACACTCTATCTGCTTCACTTGCAAGATCACTCTGTTGCTGCTTCAAGCCACCCTTCATATCTCACCACAGTCTCCAGTTCACTGTGAGTATGATCCCTTCATGTGCGCTGTTCATCAGGTTATGGGCCCTGGTGCCCAAGCCACTCCACTTGGCTGGTCACTGTGTTCTTAGGATCACACACCAGGTCAAGGTCTGTCTGGGGCCTCACCAGCCTTGCCCAAGGCAGTTGACACTGGGGCGCCAGTTGTCACTGCTGAGGAACCTCCTGTATCATGTACTGCCCAGTAGTCCTACTTTCACCCCTACTGTTTTCCTAGCCCCTGTGCTATGCGCAAGGAGATTGGATCTGGCAGCCCCTTAATCCATATCCAGGTGTGCATGGCCCACTGGGCTGTGTATTGTGGAGCTTAGTGCCAGCTGTCTCTGGTGCTCCACACTGGGCGCAGGATCTCCTCACCATGGGAGTGTAAAACCTGGTTCAGACTCTGGGGGGTGTTCACCACTATGGTGTTCTGCAGCCAGATACCTGCCTTGTAGCGGCAATGGGAAAGGATTCAGTAAAGCCACTTGTGGCGATGAGGCAACCAATAGGCCGAGGAGGCTGAGGTAGACAGCCTTGGGCTCTGAAAGCATCCACTTCATTTCCCCCTGATGCAAACTGGTGAAGCTGTGTCCTAGACACATCCTGGCTGGCAGCTAGCTTCCAGTATGGCAAAGGGATTATTCCATCCTGGGCCTAGCCCTTGTATCACTGGCATACCATCAGGAGGCAGGACGTGTCAGCGTTCTGGCCTTACAGATTCACAGACAGGAGTGGTATCCCCATCCATATCTTGCAACCATTTTGAAGCACTATCGCTGACTGCTCCTCGGCGATAGATAAACCATCCCTATGGCATCATCTAACAACTCTTCTCGTGCTGCCTCGCCCACCGGTGCTGCCACCACTGGTGCGGCTGCAGGCGCCACAGCAGGCGGTTCACTGCCACCTGCTTCTGGGTCCACACCCTCCTCGCGTATTGCAAACGCGTACGGCAACTCCTTCGGCATGCCTTCGGGCATTCATCTTACCCGATTCGATGGGTCCAACTGGAACGAGTGGGCCGGAACCTTGGAGGCTATCCTCACGCTACACGAAGCTGAGGATGTGTTCCTCCTCCAAGTCGCCCCCTCAGGAGTCACCTCTGACGAGTGGGACTCTGTCCAGCGTCGGGCAAAGGCGTATCTCCGCCTCTACCTCAAGCCCGACGTCTACTCCCTCGTTGCCGACCCTCTTGTCTACCCCACCTTCAAATCGAAGTGGGACAAGCTGAAGGACGTATATGCTGGTGCTAGCGGCAGCACCACCATTTTCAATCTGTGGATCCAATTAACCCAAGCCCGCCTCGACGACTCCACGCCCATGGCCTCTCAGTTGGCCAAGCTCAATGAGCTGCAGGTCGGCCTTTCCAACGCACAGATGGGTGTCACAGACACCCAATTCTGTCTCATACTTCTCCACGCCCTGCCAGCCTCTTACGAGGTTCTGGCCTCTACCATCCTAGCCAGTGGCGCCCCCTCCAAACTAAAGCACGCTGAAATAATTGCACGCATCGTATCGGAGGAAGCGCGCCGCACTGGCCCCTCTGGATCTTCCCTCAACAAGGCTGCCCCCATTAAGCCTAGCAGTGGCCCACGTAAGAAGAAGGATCATTCTCAACTTACTTGCCACTACTGTAATAAAAAGGGGCATATCAAGCCTGACTGCAGGCAGAGGAAGAAGGATGAAGCTGCGGGGAAGCTTAAGGACAACGGCAACAAGGCTGCCAACTCTCATGTATTAGTACCAACCACCGCCTCCATTAAGGAGGTCGATGATGAGCCCGCCATTAACTGGGCGGACAATGCAGTTGGTGTTGCCTTGTATGCTGCCTCGCGTGTGCGTTGGATGATGGACAGTGGTGCTACACACCACATCACACCACATCAGTCCGACTTCAAAGACTACACTCCATGCAAAGGCGCTGTGCGCCTTGGAGATAAGTCCACCATCGACCAAGTTGGTGTAGGCTCCGTCGTCTTCACTACGAGCCAAGGCATTCCAATCACCCTCAGTAATGTGCTACACCTTCCACAGGTAAAGACACGCTTCTTGTCGACGCGTGCCTTAGCACAAAAGGGTGCGGAAGTGGCCTTTGACAGTGGCTCATTTAAAATTTCTGTCAGTAAACAATGTGTAGCTGTTGGCTACTTGGAGGACAACCTTTACTGGTTGGACGCTTCAAGCATTGGCCTAAATGCTCACGTCAAAAGTGCTGCCACCACTCTTGATATCTGGCATCAGCGCATGGGTGTCACGATCACGTGCCACGCCAACGACTCGGTTCTCGGCTTCTCTGTTTCCTATGCTTCTAGTCTCGATTCGGCCATGATTTATATCGGAAAGCATCAGCCTATCTGATGTTCTGTTCTACTGTTCTGTGTTTCAAACGTGGTTTATATCTAGACATCAGCTTATCTGATGTTCCATCGTCTCGTTCTCTGTTTCATCTCTCCTCGCTGGCAGACGACGCGTAAGTCCTGTAGTGCTGGCAAGAGCTAGTCAAACTTGTATATAAGATGCGTAGTCTACAGTGTATGGCCCTCATTCGAGTCTTGTTCACAATATATCCCACTTCTCCCTCTCTTGTCCTTGAAGATCGACGCTCTCGCGCTTAGTCAGCGCCCGGCCCGGTTCCCAGACCCTTGCCAGCGTGCAAGGAAGCGTCCCTTGGACGGTAAACGTCTTGAAGGTCGTACAGACCTTAGTCCAGTCTCGAGAACGATCCGGGTGATCGTAAAATAAGACTCGAATCATCTTCCTTCCCGCGGGTGTATAGTCCTGCTCCTTGTCCCCAGTCCAGTGCGGTCAAGTCGACGCGCACTTCTTGTCCAGTCCCGTCGTCGAGGGTGCCAGCCCCTCATCTTGTTGTCTTGTCATCTCGTTCCGTGGGTGCCAGCCCCACCTTCTCGCGTCCCGCTCTAGTCCTGTCACCGTCACCGTCACCTTGCACACCGTCACCAGTCACCTCGCGCAGCGTCGCGAGGAAGTCCCGTACCAGTCACCGTCACCAGTAGCCCGTTGAAGTGGGTACCAGCCCCACCTCTCATCGTCCCGGAACCCGACACTCCGTAAAGCCGACTCGCGTAGTTGCGAAGCACCGCGAGAGAATCTAGTCATAGCACGTTGAACATTGAACCCGGCGCGCCGGTCCTGTCGATTGCGATCGAAGGAGAGTCTCAGGGACTCGTTAAACGAAGAATCCAGACTGACCATCGAGGCAACACAGACACTCGATCGCCAGACCAGTACGACACGCAAGCTCCTCAGCCAGACCCGTCCCGCTAAGCGCAGTCCGAGTACCCGCGACTACCTTGAACTTAGACGACAAAACCATGCTGACCAGAGATATCATGAGCACACTGAGGGGACCCATCCCGACCCCCTTCACCGGAGATTTGACACTAGCCCAGAAATTCCTCGACGAGTTCGGACAACTCGACCGAGCGAATCGACGCCACCATTTGATAACCCAGCCCGAGCTGCGAGTGGAACTCGCACTCGCCCTCGTCAAAGGCCCGGAGATCGACATTTGGAAAAGCACCGTCCGACGTGGACACCCTACCGACATAACAGACGAAGCGATATGGGACGAGTTCTTTGACTCGTTCTGCACCGCTTGGATTGATGAATCCCTTGCACTCGCCCCCATGACCCCGACTACCTTTGTTACGAATTGCCTTGGTTCCCTTCTTTGCGTCTCCTGATCCCTGTACTTTTACGATACGTTCCCATGACGTGCGCTTCTCGGCTTCCATTCCGCGCCCTGCGCCTCGGCGATAGGATGGCCAGTTTTACGCTCTGTTTCGTCCGCTGACCATTTCCCAGTCACGCGTCGCCCCGCGGGATTCCCTTGTACTATATACGACTATTCCCTTTGTTCCGATTCTTGTACGATTACACCAGACTCGCGCCATATGTTTGTGTAGCACAAACATCCTGTAACAGTATATAAGTCACGCCCTACCTAGCATGTACGGTAGACTTGACTTCTTGTGTAATACCACATCGTCTTCGCCTCACGAACGCCTTGACTCGCCTTTGCGCTTGAGTCCCCGTCTTAGCTCGCCTTTGCGCTTGAGCCCTGCCTCTCTACTATTGCACTCGGTACCAGGGATACCGAGTGACACTTGTGCATCACCGAACTGAGTCTTAACCGACTCGTACTCTTCCAATCCCGTTGACTTAGACGCGGTACACGTCGTACCTAACGCCCCTGTGGTGGCGTTACATTAAGTCAAGTCTCTCACAGTGGCGAACCTTCACAGTCGCGCCAGATCCCAGTTCCAGGCAGAATACATCGACAGATACAGTGACGACGAGCTTTCCGATAAAGTCAAAGGAGCCGTCGTTTGGAAGGAACACGAAGGAGTGGAAGGATACTTTCTCTTCCACCCTAACACGCAGAAATATCGACAAGTCCACTACCTCGAAGATCTACGACAGTGGGCGTATATTGATTACTCCGCAAAGAAGGGTCAGTGGTACACTATCAGTATAGTGCCGCAAGCACTCGGAGTCGGACCTCTCACAATTAAAACCACCTCTGGCATTGCCATCGACGACGACTCTTCATCACCCAGCGTATCTGTACCCACAACAAATCTACCCACCATCGACCCAACGACCCATTTTCAAACCCACGTTATGTCCCAAACCTTGCAAGCCTCGGCTAGCACAACTCTCACCAGTGGAGCGGGAGGATCCTCCGGAGCATCGGGCTCAGGAGGAGGAGCACCGAATCCGCCTAGCGGCGGCGCGCCGGTACCACCATCTGGCGGTGGCGGTAGCGGTAGCGGTGGCGGTGGCGGTGGCGGTGGCGGTGGCGGTGGCGGTGCCGCGCCGGGAGGAGCCGCACCTATAGCACCAGCCCCCGGAGGGAACGGACGACTGGGAGGAAATCCTCCCCCTGAGTTCACCGGAGTGAGAGACGAGAGCAAGGCCTTCTTGCGAGCTTTTCGACTCTACAAAGAAATGAACCCCACTGTCGACCAACTCGCAATCCCAGCGTCGCGGGCCATGACATTCCTGTCTTACATTCGAGGCCCATTAGTAAACGATTGGGTCGACGAACAAGCACAGTGGCTCGAAGATCAAATCGCAGCCGGGGTTCTCCGGCAAAACGAAGTCCTATGGACCACCGTCAGAGATCGGTTCGTACAAGCATACACCGACACATCTGAACAGACCAACGCTCGCAAGGCCTCCAAACCCTCACGATGAAGGGAGGAGACATCGACACTTACGTCGCGACATTTCAAAATCTCGTCACGAAAGCAGGGTATAACCCCGACGAAGCTACGACGCTGGAATTATTCCAGGATGGACTCCCGAACCAGTTAGTCGTTAATGCTGTCCGCTTCCAGCACCCTGTCAACTGGGAGCAGTGGAAGGCGGCTGCCCGGTTACAGCAGGCTGAGTACCTTATCTTAAAGGATCGTCTCGGCAAAGGCAAGCCCCAGCGGAAGAAGGGCGGACAGAGCAGAGAACAGTGGGTCCAAGCTCTCAAAGGAACCCGCGACCCCAACGCCATGGATGTTGGACGCGCCCGAGCCTCCGTGGCACTCACCGACGCCGACAAAGCTTCCCTTCAGAAGGAGGGACGATGTTTTAGATGTCGTGCGCAAGGGCACATCTCGCGTAACTGCCCTCAAAAGGGCCTGCGAGTGGCTGCAGTTACATCTGCCATGGCGCCAACCCCCATGTCCCCGCGATCACCAGCCCCGACTCCCTCGAGTTCAAGTTTACCAGCTCCCGCCGTCTCTTCTTTCGCCATACAATCTAGTCGCGTACTATCGAACGAAGAGCAGGCGGATCTACAGATCGCAGCGATGAAGGCGCAGACCCAGGAAGTGCGGGACCTTATGGTCGAAAAGTTATTTGGACGGGAGGATTTTCTCGACGCTTGAACCCGGCGGCCTGGGCTAGAGCATTAAACTTAAACGTGTACACTAGCAGATTCCGATCCATGCGAATTCCAGTTCTATTCAAATCAGTACACGCCACGGCCGAACGACAAGTCCTTATCGACTCCGGAGCTACCGACAACTTTATATGCTCCTCACTTTTAAAACGACTCCAAATCGGGACACGGGAAGTGACACACCCCATCCGTATTTGGAACGTAGATGGCACCCACAATCAGGACGGTGCCATTACTCATTACACGGATCTTACCGTACGAACGGGCACAGAAGAGAGGACACTTCGCTTCCTGGTTACGAACCTAGGAAGGGATGAGGTAATCCTTGGGTACCCTTGGTTTACGGCCTTTGAGCCCAAGATCAAGTGGGGAGATGCGACGCTGGACGAAGAGTTTCAGCCGGTCGTGGTCTCGAGTCTTCACTTGTCAGACGAAGCCACGCCCATGGAAGCTTCCATTCGGGCGTTGGAGACGTACGAACTTGATGAGGAAGCGTGGGAGCAGCTCTTGGATGACGAGCAGGAGCCCCAGATTGCATTTTTACGCAAGACCACAACCGCGTCCGAATTGGCACAGCAGGAAGCGGCGAAAAGGAAGGAGCGAACCTTCGAGGAAATGATCCCTGAGGAATACAGATGTCACCGTAAAATTTTTGACGAAGAAGCATCTCACCGCTTTCCCCCTTCCCGTCCCTGGGACCACGCCATAGACCTCCTCCCCAACGCTCCAGCCTCACTAGACTGCAAAGTCTACCCACTTGCGCAGAACGAACAAGAAGCCCTGACCGCTTTCTTGAACGAGCAGTTGGCAAAGGGATACATTCGCTCGTCCAAGTTGCCATACGCATCCCCCTTCTTCTTCATCAAGAAAAAGGACGGCAAATTACACCCTGTCCAAGACTACAGACGACTGAACGACCTCACAGTTCGAAACCACTACCCGCTCCCCCTAATCCCCGAACTCATCGATCGAATACGCGACGCACGTCTCTACACGAAGCTCGACGTCAAGTGGGGGTACAATAACGTGCGAATCAAACTAGGGGATGAGTGGAAAGCGGCCTTTAAGACTAACCAGGGGTTGTACGAACCCCTTGTCATGTACTTTGGGCTCACCAACTCCCCCTCCACGTTCCAAGCGATGATGGATGATACTTTCCGACCACTCGCCCTGACAAACGAAGTAATCGTTTACATGGACGATATCTTAATCGCCACACCCCTCGACTATCCACATCATCGCACCATAGTGCACGAAGTTCTCCGCTTGTGCGAAGAACACGATCTCTATATCAAACCCGAGAAATGCGAATTCGAAGTACTGGAGGTCGAGTACCTCGGGCTAATCATAGGCCATGGCAATCTCTGGATGGATCCCGTTAAGGTACGAGGTATCCGAGAATGGCCTGCCCCAAGGAATCTTCGCGAAGTACGCGCATTTCTTGGATTTTGCAACTTTTACCGGCGATTTATTCGCGGTTTCTCCGCACTTGCACGACCTCTACATGACCTCACCCGCAAGGACACCCCATGGCACTGGGGGCAACGGGAACAAGACGCGTTCGACAACGTCAAGCGCAGTATCGAACGCGAACCCACACTCCTATTCCCCGACCTCACAAAGCCATTCGAATTAGAGGTCGACGCGTCGAACGTCGCCATCGGGGCCGTACTCAACCAGCTTGGCCCAGACCAAAAGCTACATCCTGTTGCGTTCCACTCCGAGTCTTTCAGCCAAGCAGAACGCAACTACGACATTTACGACAGAGAGTTACTAGCAGTCGTCAAGGCCCTACGAGCATGGCGCACCTATCTGGTTGGCTCCCCCCATAAGATCATCATCCACACCGACCACGCCAACCTTCAATATTGGAAGGAGCCGAGGAAGATCAGCAGACGGGTTGCACGCGAATTCCTGGAACTCTCGGAGTATGACTTCCTCCTGAAGCACATCTCCGGAGTAAGAAATAGTCGCGCGGACGCCCTGTCGCGAAGAGCAGACTACGCGGCCCACGAAGAGGACAACAATGACATTATCGTCCTCCCCGCAGACCGCTTTCTTCGAGCAACGGAAATGTCCATGCATGATATGGATATTTGGACCCAGATATTGCAGAACCTTGACGAGAAAGAGGTGTTGCGATGGGTCGAGCCCCACAACCTGCGTAAAGTAGGGGGGCTGTGGTGGAAGAACGACGCACTAGTTGTCGTGGGCGACAACGACCTTAAACGGGGGGTAATCACCTTTTTCCACGATACACCGGCCATGGGACACCCAGGAATCGCAAATACCTATGAACTATTACGACGCGACTACTGGTGGCCCAACATGCGCAAAGACGTGGAAGACTATGTCAAAGGATGCGCGACATGTCAAGCGAACAAAATCAACCCCCACCGTCAAAAACCACACCTTTTCCCCATCACCACAGACCCGAACGCCGAACCATTCGAGGTTGTCGCTATGGACTTCATTACCAAACTCCCTCCGTCTGACGGATACGACTCCATACTCACAATCACGGACCACGACTGCTCGAAGGCCTCAATCTTCATCCCGTGCAACGAGTCGATCACAGCAGAAGGAGTAGCGCGACTGTATCTTCATCACGTATACCCACATTACGGCATACCCCGAAAGATCATCACGGACCGAGATCCCCGATTTACCTCCGCATTCATGACCAACCTTTGCAAAGTCCTCGGAATCCGTCAAAATATATCATCTGCCTACCACCCTCAGACCGATGGGCAATCAGAACGGACGAACCAATGGCTAGAGCAGTACCTCAGACACTGGAGTAACGTGCAGCAGGATAATTGGGCGGAAGCCTTACCGGTTGCCCAATTCGCGCACAACGCCTGGCCCAACGCGACCACAAAGGAATCGCCCTTCTCGCTCATCATGGGATGGGAACCGCGTACTGTGTGGACGCCGAAACCCACACCATCCCCATCTGTCGAACAACGCCTAGAGGACATGGTTATCAGACGACAACACGCGCAAGATTGCATCAAACATGCGCAAGAATTGATGGCAAAAAGGGGCAAGACGCGCTTCATCCCTTATCAAGAAGGCGCAATGGTTTGGTTGGAAGGCACGAACCTCCGAACCTTCTACCCCACTGCAAAACTCGCCCCAAAACGCCACGGACCATTCCGAGTGAAGCGAGTCCTTTCTGATGTGTCATACGAATTAGAACTTCCGAACACGTGGAAGATACATCCGGTCTTCCATGCGAATCTCCTCACGCCATATAAGGAGACGGAGTTGCACGGTGCAAACTTCACGCGCCCACCCCCGGATCTGATTGATGGAGAGGAAGAATTCGAAGTGGAGCGCATCTTACAATCCCGATCACATGGACGCGGGCGCAAACTTCAATTCCTCGTCCAATGGAAGGGCTTCCCGATAAGCGATAGCACATGGGAACCCCTCGAAAATGTCCGACACTCACCTGACCTCATCGCCGACTTCTATCGCCTGAACCCTACCGCCGAAGGGGCTGGACGAAGGATATAAGAAACGTCCTTTCGATGTCGCTGTTTCCCTCACCCCTCTTCTCTCACTCCACCATGACTACTACTCCCGTTATTTCCACTGTCCAAACCCGTCGCCCAGTCGAGATCATTCTCGAAAATCTGACCGTACCCTCACAGGACCTTGGTGTCCCCTCCGAACCAGAGGGTCGTACGCCGTACTCGGTTGTCCCGAGTTCCCCCCCGCTCCCTGTCCTCGCACTTGCTACGTCGGCCCTAGCCTCATTGGTCGAAGAACCTACAACGACCGCTGAACCACCTGAACCCCCCCGACCTATTATCGTCCCCTTCTCCGTCGACACCCCCCGTTGCTGTCCACGTCCCCGCTACGCCGACATACCCGCCTGAGTCCACGATCCCCCTCTCTCCTCCACCACCACTGTCACCCCCTGTCGTCGCTGCTGCCCACATCCCGATGCCACCATTCCCCGCCGGGATGGACCACACTTTCACACCAATCCCTCAGACTCGTAAGGTCGAGCCTGACCCCGCCCTCGCCCTTCTCGACGATGAGGAGGACAAAGAGAACGAGGATCCCGGCATCCCTTTCTTCCTCAACGATCCCACATCACCCACCTTCTTCCCACTCCTCGTTGGCGAGACGGGGACTGTTAAGGAACGGCGCGCTACATCTATTATCGTCATAACTACCAAGAGGTTGTCGGGACTATGGGGAAAGGTCACCCCTGCTACGCGTCGCAGGTATTTCTCAACGAAGTCTACACCGGCCAGCTCGCGCAGCATATCACGGACAATCAGTTAAACATGTTCCACCCTCACGACCCCCGCACCATTGTCCTTAACGAAGTGCTGGTTGAGCTTCGCAACCCCCGGCTTCACGCCGAAATCTCCCGTCTCCGCGAGTGTCTTACACGCCGAGACGCCATTCGTACTCGCCAATCGGACATCCGGCGCCTCGAGACGGAGCTGACACGGGATCAGTTCCATCTCGATATGGACTTCTCCTCAGTCCGGAGGCGTCTTCAGTACGCTCGGGCCATCCCCCTCATTGCCGACAAATACGCCGAGCTCCACGCGAAGCCCGTACGTCCTCGGGGCTCCCCGAGCCCATCCCCCTTGCCCCTCGCGACGCTGGACCTAGCGAGATGCCCTGCCTTCAGGGGGAAGGCGGTAAGCGTCGACGCAAGTGTTTTCAGTGTAAGTCGGAGGACCACCTAGTGGCGCAGTGCCCGGAGCGGAGAGCTCGCGAGCCGTGCCAGTGGTGCGGGAGTCGAGCGCATCGGCTCGACGTCTGTCTCATCCGACGCCTCTCCCCCATGACGCCCGCGCATGTAGATCCGGACTCTCGCCCTCGGTGGTGCGGGAAGTGTCTTCGGTACGACGCTACGCACGAGGAGATCAAATGTCCGATGTATGAGATGTGTTGGGACTGTGGTGAGAGGGGGCGTTTTATGTTCCTCCGTCGCCATACGTGTCCCCGCACCCCGTCCCCCGTACCTGCTAACATCCCTGCAGAGGAGGATTACGCGTACACCAGCGACTAAGTCGAAGTCGTGGCGACTTCGATTCTAATGGGGGGGTAATGTTACGAATTGCCTTGGTTCCCTTCTTTGCGTCTCCTGATCCCTGTACTTTTACGATACGTTCCCATGACGTGCGCTTCTCGGCTTCCATTCCGCGCCCTGCGCCTCGGCGATAGGATGGCCAGTTTTACGCTCTGTTTCGTCCGCTGACCATTTCCCAGTCACGCGTCGCCCCGCGGGATTCCCTTGTACTATATACGACTATTCCCTTTGTTCCGATTCTTGTACGATTACACCAGACTCGCGCCATATGTTTGTGTAGCACAAACATCCTGTAACAGTATATAAGTCACGCCCTACCTAGCATGTACGGTAGACTTGACTTCTTGTGTAATACCACATCGTCTTCGCCTCACGAACGCCTTGACTCGCCTTTGCGCTTGAGTCCCCGTCTTAGCTCGCCTTTGCGCTTGAGCCCTGCCTCTCTACTATTGCACTCGGTACCAGGGATACCGAGTGACACTTGTGCATCACCGAACTGAGTCTTAACCGACTCGTACTCTTCCAATCCCGTTGACTTAGACGCGGTACACGTCGTACCTAACGCCCCTGTGGTGGCGTTACAACCTTGAACTCGCCTCGCCAGCATCTGCTCGTACCCACTGTCTCCCTGTTGCCCCGTACCGATGGGGGCGGGAAGGAGGAAGTCCTCCTCGACTCTACGTCTACGCTGCTCGCTGCGTCACTGACCCAGACCACGGAACTGTCGTTGCCAGTGCCCATCGACTCCCTTGACCCCGCCTTGACCCGACCCACCGCCGCCTCTGAATCACCGCCACCCGCGTCCACCCCGTAGCCCACGCCGCCCGTACAGCCCGAGGATCGCACAGCTCTCCCCGCCTGCTGATAATACACAAACCTCGTCGTTATCTTCCATCACCCCGACACTGACCCCCGCTCCACGAGTCAAGCCAGCGGCAATACCACTGGTTGTCTCCACTACACCGCCGCATGTCGCGAAGGAGGAGACCCTCCTCGCCCCTGCACCTAGCACCGTTCCACATCCCCGGCCGCCCACCATCGCTTCCTGCATCGACACAACCTCGGTCGACAAGGCGTGAGCAACGAGGTTTGCCTCGTTGTTGCTCCTCGTCGACGAAATCGAAAAAGAAGGGGCCTTCCTCGTGCCCCCATCCACCGCATTTGCACCCACGCCCCTTGCACACGCTGCCTTCAATCCCCCGTCTCCCCCCATTTCGCCCGCGGATCTCGCCCCACTTGTCATTGTCGCCCCTTGCCCGCCTAACATAGTTGTCGAGGACGACAACAGCCCTAGGAGGGGGGTAAAAACCCTCGCCAACTCGGTTTTCGCCCCAGATCTCGACGAACTGACCCCGGTCAACTCGCCTCCACCTCGTCCACCATGCAGCCCGCATCGTCCGTTTAGCCCGAAACTCACACCACAACTCAGACCACCAAGCATCTTCCCTCGCCACGCACTGGAAATGCCACGCGACCCCGACGAACTAGCAGATCGACCAATCTATGACCACAGGAACGAGCATCCCCAAACCCTGATCTTAACCAGCACCCCTCAACGCAACGGTCCCCGCGCTAATGCAGAAGGGGTCGTACCGCGAACACGCCTCGCCCCGTTAACCCACGCCGATCGAGAACGATGTCGCCAGGAGGGGCGCTGCTTCCGGTGTCGACAGCCAGGGCATCGCGTCTCCACTTGCCCCCGGAGCTCGACACATCCGCACGCCCGTCCACGAGACAACAGAACCCAGATAGGAGCTGCCACTCTTGGACTTCATCTCGCCCCGCTAACCCCCGCACTTCGAGAGAGATGCCGACGCGAAGGCCTCTGCTTCAGATGCCGACAACACGGGCATAGGGCCACTTCGTGTCTGCAGAGCAACACCCATCGATCCCTCAGTCAGCCCGATACCATCCAGACCCAGTCCCGTTCTCAGCCGACCTCGATCCAAGACACGACTCCGCTCGCTGCCCTGCCATCCCAACCATCCAGCCCCACCGACATTCCGACACGCAGCACGCAGCAATCACGTCAGGATCGAGACATCGTCGATGCGGACATTCACGCGTGGATCCAGCAAGTAATCTACGAACCACCACCACGCCCTCGACCACGACCCCAGCTGCCTCTCGAGACCATCCCGGAAGAACCCGTCGATCCCGAGCTACGAGAATACGGGTACGACCGCACCTTCGACCACGCAGACGATGTTAGATATGAAGACTAACAAAAAATATTGTTCGGGATGAACAAGTCAAGAAAGGGGCGTGTGTCACGATCACGTGCCACGCCAACGACTCGGTTCTCGGCTTCTCTGTTTCCTATGCTTCTAGTCTCGATTCGGCCATGATTTATATCGGAAAGCATCAGCCTATCTGATGTTCTGTTCTACTGTTCTGTGTTTCAAACGTGGTTTATATCTAGACATCAGCTTATCTGATGTTCCATCGTCTCGTTCTCTGTTTCATCTCTCCTCGCTGGCAGACGACGCGTAAGTCCTGTAGTGCTGGCAAGAGCCAGTCAAACTTGTATATAAGATGCGTAGTCTACAGTGTATGGCCCTCATTCGAGTCTTGTTCACAATATATCCCACTTCTCCCTCTCTTGTCCTTGAAGATCGACGCTCTCGCGCTTAGTCAGCGCCCGGCCCGGTTCCCAGACCCTTGCCAGCGTGCAAGGAAGCGTCCCTTGGACGGTAAACGTCTTGAAGGTCGTACAGACCTTAGTCCAGTCTCGAGAACGATCCGGGTGATCGTAAAAATGGGACACATCTCCCCTGCTGCCCTTAAGTCGTACGGTCCCTCTGCCACTACTGGCATGGACATTGACAGCTCTACCACGCACACTGCTGTGTGTCGTGGGTGCGAGTTAGGCAAATCCACTCGCCAACCCTTCTCTGCGTCCTCCACCAAAAGGACAACCCGTATCTTTGAGATTGTACATAGTGACCTCGCCGGTCCAATGCAAACTCAGTCCCTACAAGGCTCCGCGTACACCGCCACCTTCATAGACGACCACTCCAAGCATGCAGTGGTGTACTTTATTAAGTCGAAGGATCAGTTTGTGAAAGCGCTGCAGATGTATTTGGCCTGGGGTGAAACCCAGACATCCCATAAACTGCGTGCACTCCACTCTGACCGCGGTGGCGAGTACATGGCGAGCCAAGTACAGGACATTCTCAAGCAGAGAGGGATAGAGCATCACCTTACGATGCCAGGTTCACCACAGTCGAACAGGAAAGCCGAGCGGTTTAACCGCACCATTACGGATAAGGCAATGGCCATGCTACACACAGCAGGCATGTCTAAAGGCTTCTGGGAGCATGCTATGAGCACTGCGGTACACATCTATAACCGCTCTCCCACCCGTACGCTCAAGTGGCGCACACCTTATGAGCTCTGGTACTCTGGCAAGGTACCAGATGTCTCACACCTACGCGTCTTTGGATGCAAGGGGTACATGCACGTACCCGCTGATAAGCGTCGCAAATTGGATGCGAAGGCTATTGAAGTCACGCTTATTGGGTTTGAGCCCGAATCTAAGGGCTATAAGCTTTGGGACCGCCAAACCCGCTCTGTCCGTTTGTCCAGGGATGTGACATTCGACGAGAGTAGCTTCCCGTCCCTCCAGGGTGTTGAGCCACACCCACAACCTTCTCAAGTGGCCTCGCAGCCACTACCTCCACCAGTGATTGCCGTACCTAGCACGTCGGCGTTACCACCACAGCGAGCACCCTCCCCTGCACACTCAGACACAAGTGAGGAGGAGGATGTTGAAGACATTCTAGACCCTAAACAAGAGCGTCCCCACACGCCACCACCACCTGCACCACCCACTCTTCCTGTAACTCCTAAGCGTGAGCAGCCCACTCCCACTTCGCCACCGCCGCGTCAAAGCGCAACGCACATTATGCGCCATGTCCCTCCTCCCTCACCAGATATGCCTGGAGGCTTTGAGGACCGCGCACAGCGAAGTCAGCTGTTGCGCGAAATGGACAATGCGCCTAGACGCTCTGCCTGTGCACCTGTGCCCAATCCCCGCTATTTCTCAGCGGATAATGTGGCCATGCGCGGCAGACGGTTGGGATATGCGGAGCTGTTAGCTGCAGCCTACATAGGAAGAGATCCTGCATCTTACGCAGAGGCCATGCGGTCTGTGGATGCAGATGAGTGGACTAAGGCGTGTCAGTATGAAATGGACGCACTTGCCCATAATGGCACCTGGGAGTTAGTAGATCTCCCGCCTAATCGCAAGGCAGTAAAATCCAAATGGGTCTTCAAGCTCAAGGCGGATGGCCGCTACAGAGCTCGCTTGGTGGCTAAGGGGTTTACGCAAATCCCTGGCATTGATTTCGATGAAACCTTCTCTCCCGTCGCAGGATTTGAGTCGCTGAGATTACTTCTGGCGTTGGCCGCGCTGGAGGACTGGCACATCCATCAGATGGATGTCAAGTCTGCGTTCCTCAATGGCGTGCTTGACGAGGAGATTTACATGGAGCAACCACAAGGGTTCATCACCACTGGTGCAGAAACGAAGGTGTGTCGCCTAGTCGAGGCGATATATGGTCTCAAACAAGCCTCCCGTGCATGGAACTTGCAATTCCATGGAGTGTTACTTGCACTCGGCTTTAAGCGGACGTTTGCCGATGCCGGCGTATATGTGTTGCCTCAACGAGAGGGGATGGACCACTCTTCGTTATCGTTTACGTTGACGACATCACTATATTGGGTGCTTCCTTGGAAAGGATTAAGCATTTGAAGTCAGATCTCTCTGAACGCTATGAGATGACAGATCTCGGGGAGATAGAGTCCTATCTTGGTATGCGCATTGTGCGCGACCGCTCCCTCAGACGCATCGAAATAGATCAGTCTGGCTATGTCAAGGATGTCCTTGAACGCTTTGGCATGTCTGATGCCACTCCACACTCCACACCCTTGCCCGCTGGTGCTGACGAGCACCTTCATAAATATACGGGTCAGGCTACTGCCTCTGACATTACGCACTACCAGTCACTCATTGGTAGTCTGCTGTACGTTCAGATTGGTACTAGACCAGACATTTCCTTCGCTGTGTCACGTCTGGCGCAATATGCAGCGAATCCCTCACCTCAACATCTGCGACTTGCGCAATATGTTCTGGCTTACTTAGTAGGCACTGTGGACATGCAGATAGTCTACGATGGCGCCAGTGGAGACGGCCTTCATGGCTACTCTGATTCTTCCCTGGGTGACCAGGTTGATGACAGACACTCCACTTCGGGTTATGTGTTCCTTTTAGCCAATGGTGCAATAAGCTGGTCTTCGCAAAAGCAAAAGACAGTGGCCCAAAACACTACAGAGGCGGAATACATGGCCATGACCGATGCGGCCAACCAAGCCGCTTGGTATCAGAGCTTCCTTGCGGAACTCGGGTACGAGGTCGACGACCCCATCCCACTACATGGTGACAACAAGGGTGCCATTGACTTGGCCTTGAACCCTGTCACTGGGAGGCGATCGAAGCACATTGCCATTAGGCATCATGTCATAAGGGAGTACATCGAAAAGGGGACCATCACCCTCATTAGAACCCCCACTGCGGAAATGGTTGCGGACGGCTTTACCAAGTCGCTTGCGCGTGTCCTGCTGCAGCAACACAATGTTGACATGGGCTTGTGCTAGTCCTAGATTGCTCATCACGGGGAGATGTTGATAAGTGACCCTTGCGCACTTAGCGGCTCAGAGGACAATCAGATATGGACTGCTGTAGATAAGATATACAGGACTCATGTAGATTAGATTATTATGATCACACAATCTCGGACTTATTGTATTTACTTATCTATGACATCACTGTACACTATGACATCATAGGATCTGGACTTTGCGTTGTATTCAACGCCCTTGTACTTTCCCTTTGTTCTATCCTTATTATGATGTCAGTATGATATCATTAGTCTAGATTCTCCTTGTACTCTTGACCTTTGTTCTCAGAACGTCCACTCCTTTGTCCCATTTGTAGAACAATAACTCTTGTACTTACTGTGACTCTGTGTTACTAGCGTCACCCTGTATTTTGTATAAGTAGTGCAGCTTGTACGCTCCTGGTCCACATCAGTTCTCATCTGTTGTGTGCCAGGTATGTCTCCTCTCCTCTATATAACATCAGTTCTCATCTGTTGTGTGCCAGACACTCTATCTGCTTCACTTGCAAGATCACTCTGTTGCTGCTTCAAGCCACCCTTCATATCTCACCACAGTCTCCAGTTCACTGTGAGTATGATCCCTTCATGTGCGCTGTTCATCAATGACATCATAGGATCCGGACTTTGCATTGTATTCAACGCTCTTGTACTTTCCCTTTGTTCTATCCTTATAATGATGTCAGTATGATATCATTAGTCTATATTCTTCTTGTATTCTTGTCCTTTGTTCTCAGAACGTCCATTCCTTTGTCCGTCTATAGAACAATAGTCCTTGTACTTACTGTGACTCTGTGTTACCGGCGTCACCCTGTATTTTGTATAAGTAGTGCAGCTTGTACGCTCCTGGTCCACATCAGTTCTCATCTGTTGTGTGCCAGGTATGTCTCCACTCTTCCAATGTAACATCAGTTCTCATCTGTTGTGTGCCAGACACTCTATCTGCTTCACTTGCAAGATCACTCTGTTGCTGCTTCAAGCCACTCTTCATATCTCACCACAGTCCCCAGTTCACTGTGAGTATGATCCCTTCATGTGCGCTGTTCATCAAACTTGTCGTTCGGCCGTTGCGTGTGCAGATTTGAATAGAACTGGAATTCGCATGGATCGGAATCTGCTAGTGTACACGTTTAAGTTTAATGCTCTAGCCCAGGCCGCCGGGTTCAAGCGTCGAGAAAATCCTCTTGTCCAAATAGCTTCTCTACCATGAGGTCTCGCACCTCCTGGGTCTGTGCCTTCATCGCTGCGATCTGTAGATCCGCCTGCTCTTCATTCGATAATATGCGACTAGATTGTATGGCGAAAGAAGAGACGGCGGGAGTTGGTAAACTTGAACTCGAGGGAGTCGGTGCTGGTGGTCGCGAGGGCATGGGGGTTGATGCCAGGGTAGATGTAGTGGCAGCCACTTGCACGCCCTTTTGAGGACAGTTACGCGAGATGTGCCCTTGCGCATGGCATCTAAAACATTGTCCCTCCTTTTGAAGCTGAGCTTTGTCAGTGTCGGTGAGGGCCACGGAGGCTCTGGCACGTCCAACATCCATGGCGTTGGGGTCGCGGGTTCCTTTGAGGGCTTGGACCCACTGCTCTCGGCTTTGGCCACCCTTCTTTCGCTGGGGTTTGCCTTTGCTGAGGCAGTCCTTAAGAACAAGATATTCAGCTTGTTGTAATCGGGCAGCCGCTTTCCACTGCTCCCAGGTGACAGGGTGCTGGAAGCGGACAGCGTTGACTACTAACTGATTTGGTAGCCCATCTTGGAACAGCTCCAGCGTGGTAGCTTTGTCAGGGTTGTACCCTGCTTTCGTGATGAGGTTCTGGAATGTTGCAATGTATGTGTCGATGTCTCCTCCCTTCATGGTGAGGTTTTGAAGCGCCTTACGCGCGTTGGCTTGTTCAGAGGTGTCAGTGTAGGCCTGCACAAATCGATCTCTGACTGTGGCCCACAACACTTCGTTATTGTGGTTGACTCCTCCTGCGATCTGATCTTCTAACCACTGCGCCTGCTCGTCCACCCAGTCATTTACTAGCGGTCCTCGGATATATGACAAGAATGTCATGGCTCGTGAAGCCGGGATGGAGAGCTGATCAACAGTGGGGTTCATCTCTTTGTAGAGTCGAAATGCCCGCAAGAAGGCTTTACTTTCGTCTCTCGCTCCCGTGAACCTGGGAGGGGGATTCCCCCCTAACCGTCCGTTCCCTCCGGGTGCTGGCGCTATCAGTGCAGCTCCTCCTGGCGCACCGCCGGCGCCAGCACCACTGCCACCGCCACCGCCACCGCCACTGCCACTGCCACCGCCACCACCACCGCCACCGCCACCGCCACCGCCACTGCCACCACCACTGCCACTGCCACCGCCACCGCCACTGCCACCACCACCGCCACCACCACCGCCACCGCCACTGGGTGGTATTGGGGCGCTGCCACTAGGTGGGTTGGGTGCTCCTCCTCCTCCAGCTCCACCGCTGGTGAGAGTCGTACTGGCCGAAGCCTGTTGGGTTTGGGACATGATGTAGATTGGGAAATGTGTTGTTGGGTTGGGCAGGCTTGTTGTAGGTATGGAGACACTGGGTGATGGGGAATCGTCGTCAATGGCAATGCCAGAAGTAGTGTGAGTCGTGAGGGGTCCGACTCCGAGTGCCTGAGGTACTATGCTGATAGTGTACCACTGGCCTTTCTTTGCGGAGTAGTCAATATATGCCCACTGTCGTAGGTCTTCAAGATAGTGAACCTGTCGGTATTTCTGGGTGTTTGGGTGGAAGAGGAAATAGCCCTCTACTCCTTTGTGTTCTTTCCAGACGACGGCTCCTTTGACTTTATCGGAGAGTTCGTCGTCGCTGTATTGGTCGATGTATTCTGCCTGAAACTGGGATCGGCTGCGACTGTGAAGGTTTGCCACTGTGAGAGACTTGACTTAATGTAACGCCACCACAGGGGCGTTAGGTACAACGTGTACCGTGTTAAGTCAACAGGATCGGAAGAGCGCGAGTCGGTTAAGACTCAGTTCGATGATGCACAAGTATCGCTCGGTTTCCCTGGAACCGAGGATAATAGTAGAAAGGCAGAGCTCAAGTGCAAGGGCGAGCGAAAGCGTGGACTCAAGCGCAAGGGCGAGTCGAGGGTCGTTTGTGAGGCAAAGACAATGTGGTATTACACAAGAAGTCAAGTCTACCATACAGGCTAGGTAAGGCGTGACTTATATACTATTACAGGATGTTTGTGAAGAGCAAACATATGGCGCGATCATGAGTCAAGAGTCCTGAAGCGTAAACAAAGGGAAGAGTTGCATATGGTACAAGTGAATCCCGCAGGGTCACGCACACCTCGGAAATGGTCAGCGGATGAAAAGAAGCATAAAACGACCAACCCTATCACCAAGGCGTAAGGTGCGAGATAGAAGTCAAGAAGCGCAAGTCATCAGATCGTATCGTAATCGTACAACCAAGTCGACGAGTAAAATCGTAACAGTAGTAGGCTGGGTAAAAGATGAGTGGCGCAGATCTAGCAAAAAGAGATCGTTCTTATTTTGGGGGAATATGTTTGGGGCAAAGGGCCACACTCAGTACCCTTGTGCTACAATCGGAATCCATACCTCCTCTTTTTTACACCATGACCCTTTCCCTTCCCTTTTCCCCCATAAGTGGTGTTGATGTTGGCCAATCGATGGACACTGGCAATATCTGCCAGCCGTTTGAGCAACAGGGCCGATGGCCATTCGGTGCTGATCTCAACACTGATCTCAGCACATATAGGCAGCGCCCACTGGCGATGCCAGGAGGGGCTGGGGTGTATGTAAGATATATTCAGCCGTTTACTTACCATCTGGGACTGAGCGCGTTCAGAGCTCCAATATGGCAGAAGTGGTCAGATACGCACCAGGAGAGCTGATAGAAAAAAACACTTTCCATTTAGAGCTGAAGTTGACACTGGCTCAGCGGGATCAAGAAATAGTGTCCCTGAATGAAGCCATTATTGCCCAGAAAAAAGACTTCGACGATCTCAAGGCAAGATACGAAACCCTAGATGGGATGCACCAGTATGTAGAGCCAAATGCTTCCCCCAAGACTGAGTCCACCGCATTCCCTTTCCCAGCATGATGATGGAACAATTTGCATCAGAGTACCACGCGCTCAAGGCTGCAAGTGGTAATGGCCCCAAGCCCCTCACGCTTGCAGGCATTCTTCCATTGCTGAAGATCAGGACAAGAGAAGCGTGCCCAGAGATCATCCAGTGGAACCGGGAAGTTTATTTGTGCTCAATAGCCAAAGCCAAAGCCCAGAAAAGGGGAGAGACTGACAGAAACGTGATAACTGTCAGGAAGAAGGCTAAAGCGGGCCAACCTCCAAAGACTACGACAACGACGAAGACTCAGATAGCCACGGTCACTTGTACCTCGAGAATCTGGATGGTACACTCATCAGTACAGCATCCCTCCATAAGCTGAGCTCCAAGGCACGCTCTGTCTGGTTCACGCTGGCCAACCACGATGAAGCCCCTCTGACTTCAAGTTGGGGGAAGGTCTCGGATATCACTGGGGAATACTACTACCAGCGTGTACTCAACGAACCTGGACTCGAATTCTTGCAGTACTGCGACGATGGAATATGGAAGCTTAGAGAGTGGACCCAGCTATCGTACTCAGGCTGGGCCAGGAACCACAGAGTCCGAGAGCCTCAGCTGCGTCAGAAAGATGCACAGGAAGGTCTTGAGGAAGGTGGTCTGGATGACCCCAAGTTGGTTCGTATGAGCCCCAACAAGGAAGACGATGACATCAACAGGAATTGGGGTGCCAGTGGTGAAGGTCACCAAACCACAGACGACGTCGACAACGAAGAGAACAATGACAATGACAAGAATACCAATGACAAGGATGCTGAGACACCTGACGGCAACAGCACACCCATCGCTGTATGTTCCATGTTCCCCCATCACATCGTCTACTCAGCCTATTCTATACTAGGCTCCGAGAGCCCCAGTGTCATCAAGCTCAGTCGTCATAGACCCTTTGTGATCCGTGCCTCGACATCCTAGTACTCATGACTAACTCGCATCCCCCAGTGCCCCTGTGCCATCAACTACAGCCACAAGCGGTGCGACCAACGCACTTACAGCTGGCAACTCTGCAAGTGAAGCACCCCAGGAAGCGACTGTGGTGAGACAACACTACGAGACTACATTGTTTCTAACGTCTTGCGCATTTTGTTCAGGCAGCCAGGGAGGCAACTGATGCCTCTGATGCACCGAGAGCGATGCTGTCAGCCCTCGATGACACTTCACCCTCAACTTCAACCCACCGACTCACAATCAAGTTGGGCCCACGCCCCCGCCGACCGCTCACTACAGCAATGGCCAGTTTCACACAGGCTGAGGGCAATATCTCGGACACCCCGCCTTCATCCGGGTCAAGTTCCACCACTGGTCCCAGTAGACCTAGCAACCAAGGACCCAAAACAACACCCACCAAAATGGATGTCGTCAACATTCGACTCAAACATGCGCGACTCGGTGCCAATAACAAGAAGAAAAGGAAGCCAGACAACAACACACCTCGGGCTTCTGCGTTGACCAAAAAGCAGAAGACTTCGGCTGCACTTGCCATACCCCTTGATGGGAACTCCATCAAGTATGTTACAATTTTACTCACTAACTTGGTTGTACAATTACGATACAATCCGATGACTCGCGCTTCTCGACTCTTATCTCGCACCTTACGCCTCGGCGATAGGGTTAGTCGTTTTATGCTTCTTTTCATCCGCTGACCATTTCTGAGGCGCGCGTGACCCCACGGAATCCACTTGTACCATATACGACTCATCCCCTTGTTTACGCTTCAGGATCCTTGACTCATAATCGCGCCATATGTTTGCTCTTCGCAAACATCCTGTAATAGTATATAAGTCACACCTCACCTAGCTTGTACGGTAGACTTGACTTCTTGTGTAATACCACATTGTCTTTGCCTCACAAACGACCCTCGACTCGCCTTTGCGCTTGAGTCCACACCTTTGCTCGCCGTTGCGCTTGAGCTCTGCCTTTCTACTACTGTCCTCGGTTCCAGGGAAACTGAGCGATACTTGTGCATCACCGAACTGAGTCTTAAACCAACTCACGCCTATCCAATCCTGTTGACTTAACACGGTACGCATCGTACCTAACGCCCCTGTGGTGGCGTTACAAAGTAAGTCCTCAATCACCTCTGTTTAACATAATAACCGTCTCTGCAGAAACGTTTGCATGTGGCACTGGAACAAACTACAACCTGGGGGACAAGGGCTCGCCTCCAACTTCGAAGAGTACTTCAAGACGCTCACTGATATCGACAAAGAAGTACATTGCGAGCCTGTATAGGAAACAATAGCGAAACTAATGCATCGGTCCACAGCCCTTCAGAAAAGAGATGCGCGCCATACAATTTGCAAATGTGAGTACCCAAATATCGACCACACCCTTGCTGATACAGACACCAGAGGAAAGCAAAAGCTGCTGCGAAGGGGACAACCAACCCGACACCCACCAACTGACCTCCTCTGCTCATCCCTTTGCCCATGTCTTCTCTTCATCTTGTTCTCACATCACTTCTCTCGGACCCACACTGCTCCATTGTTGTATTTCCATACTCTGCCTACACCGCTCTCCGAAGCGATACAGAATACTTCCGGATGCCAGTACTTCGACTCAGACTCAGCAGGACCACCAAGGGACTCTGGCTCCGGTGGCTCTCGACATATATCACACAGTACAATTGGAGTGGAGGTATTAGGCTATGTTTAAATTGATTAGAATTGAATGCATATGTTTTCGTATAGCGTGGTTGAATATGATTGAATTTGCGCATTATAAATCAATTGGCAAATGGCGTGTTCGAATAATATCGATTTTTTTTATTTCCCTAACCCATCGACTCCTATTGACCGACGTTGACTACGTCGCTGACAACCAAAACAGATCGAGATAAAATCGATCTCATCGACTATATGGCGGGATTATTCAAAAAAACTAATTATTATTGACCGAGTCGATGACAACCCAACAGAGTCAACTGGAAACCACGAACTTCCCACAGGGAATGAGGGCTGGGAAACAGCAAGTTTGCCCCCCGGCGCATAGGAGGGGCAATGTTTTTTTTTTGGCAGATGCGCCGCGGCGCACCGGGTGCGCCGAACAGGCCCTTACTGTCCGCTCATTTTTTAAAACAATTTCACATGTATTATATACGTGAGTGAGCGTCACTGCCGGTGTATCACCGTCAGCACTCTCAATGGTGTAGATACTGTAGTAAGTAAGCTGTGAGGTGATCGAGAGTTGTCCCTCTAAGGAAGACGTAGATGGAAGACAAGAAGAGACGAAGCTAAGAGAGTCGGCGTGGACGACATAAGCACGCAAGCAGAGACTTGCTCGTTTTCGGAGTCAGTCACGTTCTGTGGTGAGGCCACTCTGGACCTACTCGAGCTCTTCGTCGCCGCGTAGTGAGGGCGCCGAGTCCTGTCGCTGGATCACGTGTTGCTGGAGACGACAGTTCCTCTACCAGGGCCGCAAACATATTGACGTTGGGGACCTATATCCCGAGTGAGGACATTGTCGATACATTCTTTCGGGTCATTGTCTTCACCGGGAACGGGTGTGCGACGGCATTGGCGCCGAGGTATTTTTCCGTGGGACGTGAACGAGTTTGAAGTCGAAGGGTTAGATCGCAGCGATCCAGTGGTTCATCGCCGCGTTCAGCTACACGTCGGGGTTGCATGCGCTGTATGAATTGCACATCAATTTCTATAACAAGGTTAGTAACGCCGGCGGGAATACGGAGCGCATGGAGGGCCCTAAAAAGGCCGTAAACATCGATTTTGGGCTGCGAGTACCGGCTCTCTCGCTCATTCCAGTCGACGGACCCGAAACGTGAGGGCCTGCGCTAGCTGTTCTCACACTGTTGGGACAGCACCCACGCCATGATGGTCGATGGTAATGTACATAGGGCGAGACGAGGCGTAGTCCATTGGGAAAAGTGTCGGTGAGTTGGCGATGGCATTCTTGATAGCTTCCATTGCCTCGTTGTGCTGCGCTGTCCAGACGAACTTGTGTCTTTTCGTGTGGGGTCGATGATTGGTCGGGTGATCGCTGAATAATTCTTGATCCATATTTGCTTTGTCCCGGTCGTTCCTAAGAATGCTTGAGCATCAGTGACATTTTTGCACGAAGGCAAAGTCAAGATCTTAGCTGAATCTGAGTCCTTCAAAATGCGTCTTTCATAAGTGCATTTGTGGCCCAATGCAAACCAATTCCGGCGCAACGATAAAGATTTTGGGTGCGGAAACGGTGACACCGGCGTGTCCGAGGCGGTGGATGACACGGTGAACGTCGTTGAGGTGCTCCCAAGCGAAGCGCCGGATGCCGCTTTTTCGGGGATGGTTTCGAACCCTCCCTCGGGGACTCATGACGCGAGGTCGGCCCCTGACAGTAATGGCGACGATATCGGTGGTACCTGAGAGAAGGTCATACACCTGTAAGCACCAAGGGGGGTTTGGAAACTCATCAGATCGCGCGATGAGACGTCAAGGGAACGGTGGTCATAGCCGATGAAAAGGTCGAGCATGGTATAGCATGCCCGCGCAGCTACACCTCCGAAAACTTGTTGACGAGCAAGGGTACAGCCGCGTACCGGGCTGTCGCCGCGTTGGGCGACCGGACGATTCTGAGCCATCCTTCTTAGCTAGAACCAACGCGACCGGTAGGGTGCGTCAGACGGTTCGTAAACAACCGCGGCGATCTGCTTTTGTATAGGTCGATGACCCCAGTCGGGATTGGAATGTTCTTGTGAACCCAAGGCGTATGTGCGACCGTTGGGATCTTAACCGGTGAGAAGTATTCGTCGCGAAAACGTCCGCGCTCGGCTTCGGTCCACGCAATTGCATGTTCGTCGATCTTGGGGACGTATTGTGCGAATTTGACTTCCACCGGATAAAGGAACTTGTCAACGTTCAGCGCGTTGAGGCGCTCTTGCGCGAGTCTGGCACCTGGCGTAAACGAAGGCAGGTCAGTAGGCAATGGCAGTAGTGAAAGGGGGGATCTTCGGGAAGTGACGTTGCCACGGGATAGACTTTCTTCGCGGATTTCTTGTACGCGAGGGAAAGGGCGCCAGTGGGTGGGCTCGGGCTGAGCATTGACCGGTTGAGGAAGAGGATGTTGCGGGTAGTGGACGCCATGTAGCGGTCGGGGGACATTCATGCGTGGTGGGACTGGCTTGATCTAGAAAGCGAGAGTGTTGAGATACCCTGTTTGGATGCGGGGCACTCTGGATGGGACCGAGGTGGCCCGCGCAGGGTTTGATGGGTCGCGGGTGGTAATGTCAATGTGACCAACGAGGTGGTCTTCGAGGCGGCACAGTAACTTCAGTAAGTGGTGGTGGAAGGGTGCCGTCTCGACAACGTGTGCATAGACCCGAAGTCGACGTCTCCGATGCGCATAGGGAGGTTTTCTACGCACCTGAGTGTCCAATCTGTACTGCCGTTTGCCCCTTCCATCTCCAGGTGTTGGGAGTTATGTCGAGTGGCGGGTTGGTGCGGTTGGGGGGCAGCGTGGTTGCCAGAACCCTGCGTCACATGACTTTACCCTTTGATGTCATCCACGTGATCATTTTACATTGCGACCCGCGCCAATACTAGAAACAATCACTGCTGCACCAAAGGCATTCGAGCAGGCACAAAACTCTGCGAACAATCAGAACAAGCATCGCTTTAAAGCAGCTGCCAAGACGCAGACAGTTCGCGGGGGTGATGGCGTCAAACTCGTCGGAGAACGCGCATCTGAACAGATTGCTTCGTCGACACAGTGAATCGCGTCCTTGTGGTAAAGAAGGGGACGCGGGTCGCGGACAGGGCCGTCAAGTTTGTCGCAGGTTACATCAAATTCCTCAACGCGAAGGGTGCGTGTTGATATCTCATTAACGCGCCCCCACATCTCATCTGATGCCCTCAAGCCACGGAAGAAAGATTGAAACAAGAGGAAGGAGAGGACAATGATGATGGAACTACTGCGACGCGCTTTACTTATCGTTTGCTCAAATACTTTCTCAAAGGCTTCGAGGCAAAAGACAAAAACGTGCGCTACCGCGTTGTATGCTTCGTTGCGGAGGTAATTTCACATCTTGGTGAACTCGAGTACGTGTTCTTCTTCTTTCATCGTGTTTTCATCTCATCTTTCGTCAGCGAGAACATATACAATACCCTCAGGACCGCACTCTTGGAGCGTGTACGTGATAAAGAATCATTCATTCGCGTCCAGGCAGTTGCAGCACTTGCCAAGATTTGTGGTTCCGAGGACCTTGGGGAGCTTGCCGAGGACGAACAAACCGCTACGGAGGTGCTTGAGGACCTCCTCACCCACGACCCTTCCGCGTGTGTCCTTTTAGCGCTACACACACCTTTCTCAGCCCATCCTGACGATCTCTACTTAGCGATGTACGCTGCGCCGCGCTCCTTAACATCCCTATTACCGTGGACACACTCCCTGCTGTACTCGCTCGCACGCGTGACATCGATACGACAGTACGCAGATTGGTCTATGGTAACATCCTCCTCGCCCATGTGGAACCCCCGGATGGCGCTCTACCCGGCGCAGCACACTCTCGCGCGCTAACGATTGCGCAGCGCGAGTTGATCGTGCGCAACGGACTTGCCGATCGTGAACCTGCTGTGCGCGCTACGGCCGGAAAGCTCGTCGGCGCTTGGGTCGACGCAGTGGGCGTGGGGACAAAGAAAGGCGCTGTTCTTGAAGACGTCCTTGCCTTCCTAGGTACCTTTGACCTCCGGGAAAGCGCGGTAGTGGAGGATGCACTGCTTAGCGTGTTCGTCACACGCGTGGATGTATTTGATGCCCTTGAGTTCGATGGTGCGTTCCTTCCGCTTTGTTTTTTTCGCTTTGCAGCTCTGAGTACTGCGTACACAGAGGATTTTTGGCGCGGGTTGACGCCAGAGAAAGCGTTCCTCGTGCGCGTGTTCGTTGACCACTGCGTATCGACAAAGGAGACCACTCGCCTCGAAATGGTTCTTCCTGTCGTTACTGCCCATGCGTTCCGTATCCAGGAAGCGTACAACACCCTTCTCGACGTTCTGGACGGAGCGGAGGGGACCGGTGGGGATGACGAAGCAATTGATGAACACGAGTTCATACTCGCGGAACTTCTGCGCCTTGCGTTCGACTATGCCGATGAAATTGGGCGACGGCGGCTGGAGCAATTCGTCCGTGTGTATAACATTTATTCATGTGTGGAAAACTAGTCAACAGGTGATTCGCAGGACATATGCTATCGCAGGAAGCTCTTCCCTCGGGGCTCGTCACACGGTGCCTCGACGTTCTACGCACTCTGTCTTCGAGCGAACGAGATCTTATACGCATCGTCGTCGAAGTTGTGCATGAACTGCGCGATCCAAACGATGACGATGAAGTCATCGTCCGTCTGCGCACTTCCCCCGATCCTTCTGCCTATCTAATTAAATGCACGCATCGGCGTTTACGCAGAACGAGCTCATTAACGATGACGATGACACAACGATGACGATGACACAACGATCGACGGCCCGACGACTGCCGCACCGCGTGCCCCACGAGGTCCCAAGTCTCACGCAGAGATGACAACCGTGGAACGGGAACGCGCGGATGCGATGGACGTGCGCTGTCTCGATCTCTGCATCGGGATGCTTGAACGGGTCAACGGGGTAGGCCTCCACGCTCTTCCCACTGTCTATTAACCGATCATTTCGACCACGCAGACATTTGAGGAAAACTCGACACTGGAAGGTATCCTCGGCGAGCTGATCGTGCCAGCGGTGAAACGCAAAGAACTCGTGCTGCGTGAAAAGGGACTCGTGTGTCTCGGCCTGTGTTGCCTCATCACACGGCGCATGGCCCTCAACTCGTTCCAGCTATTCTTGAGCCAAGTCCAGACCGCTCCAGAAGTACTCAAGTTGCGCGTGTTGCAAGTCGTGTTCGACGTACTTATGGTACACGAGGGGGACTTCCTTGCCAACGCGAGTGTCGGCGTGCGTCCATCCCTACTTCTTTTCCCTCCTTGTTATGTGCTCTCCTTGTTATGTGCTAAGTTCACGATAACGGTGACAGGGTGGGCGAGTGATCGAGTTCTTGCTGCAGGTGCTCGGAAATGAAGAATCGGACAAGGTCCAGGCGCTTATCTGCACCGGATTTGCGAAGCTCATGCTATCGGGAATGATTTCAGACGAGCGGGTATGCTTTCACTCAAGCTATAATCGCCTCCGCTGACCAGGTATTCCGACTGGTCCCTAGGTTCTTTCCAGCCTAGCGTTGATATACCTCTCTCCTGATACAGCGGAAAACCAAGAGCTGCGTCAATGCTTGTCTTACTTTTTCCCAGCCTTCAGCTATTCGTCTCCCACGCACCAACGCCTTATGCAGGAGGTGCGCAGACCGTTGGCGTATCACTTACCAAAGCCTTGACGCCCACTTACTAGATATTCCTGCCCGTGTTTGATCAACTAAGCAAGGGACGTAGGGGGTTAGATGAAGGCCAAGAGATGGTATCGTCGGCGCAGGTCTGCGCAATGTTTGTGGATTGGACAGACCCGCAAAAAGCCGTATGCATGTGAGCAAGCGGTTCTGCTATGTGTGCGCTCGGCTTAACCCCACTTCCCAGCGAAGCCCTTGGTCAGACTGCAGACCAGATGGTCCATATGGACATGGCCGCGGCAATCCTCCGTGCGCTCTTCAGCAAGGATATCCCTAGTGAGCCATGCCCTCGCCCCAAAAATTATGAATACGTCCCTCTTACGAGCTCGCACGACCCAGGAGACGATAAGAAAGTGCTCTGCCAAGCCCTCGCCAAGCTCTACCTCCCGCCCGAGACCGCCGACGACGACAAGGTGCGCACCCTCAAGCTCCTCGTGGACAACCTGCGCACGCGCCGCCCGCCACGGGAGGCCTCGGCGCTAGCCGCGCTCGCCAAGTTCGATAATGCGCTCTCGAAGCGATTCGAGAAGCAGCTGGAGGACTTTGATGAGGCCGAGTACCGCCAGCTTGAGTCGCTTCGGGAGCTCTTCGAGTTTCTGGATGACATCGTGCCGGTGGATGAAGACGAGGACGAGGAAGATGAGGCGCCGTCGACGAAGAAGCGCGGTGGAAGGAAGCGCAGGTCGGAGAGCGTCACGACGAACGCTACGAGTGCGGACGAAGAAGCGCGGACGCCTCCGCGGGGCAAGGGCGGCAAGGCGCGGTCTAAGTACGGCACCACACTTTATCGAGGAATACGCTTATATATAGTACAGACGACGTCGCACATCGCAATCCGATGAGGATGACGAGCACGACGAGGAGGCGTCCCCCCCTCCTTCCGTGGTTCCCACCCGCACCATGCCGCGTAGAGCCGCGTAAGTAGATGCCAGCTGGTTAATGAAAGAGGTATTGAACTTTGCCGCAGGACCAAGAAGGTCGATATGAGGCCGATCAGGCTCGAGGGCGATGACGATGAAGATGGGGAAAACGATGTCGACCAACACAACGACGATGAGGACGACGAGTCCACGCCCGTTCCTCGTTCCAAGCGCCGTGTTGCTGCGTGCGTGTCCCCTTATTGCTGCTTACTTTTTGGAGCTACAGTATCCTTATCCTGCGTTCCTTCCCATTTTTATCAGTGAACCTGTTAGAAATGGCATGAAGTCGCGGTCTAGCCGACAAGAGGAAGAGCAAAATGACGATGATGATGATGATGGCGACGATGCATCAGAGCCAGCCGACTCGATTCTGGGTTCTGAAACGGAAGGGGAGGAGACTAATGAGGTGGATGGGCTGTTGGACGAATAGCGCCACTGGCATGACCGTACCAATGCCGTGGTCTAATCCGAGGTGTGCGATCTATTGTTGTAACCGTTTTTGGCGTGTAATTTTTCCTGTGATCATCTACCATCTACCGTCCAATTTTTTCTTCTTTCATACGCGCATACGTGTCCAAGCCGGACTTACGTTCACCCGGGCTCTAATAGCCAAGGTGCGGGTCTGGCAGAGCTAATTAGGGCCCTGGGCTGTTCTCGTGTTGCCGTGTATAACTTTATATAGCAGGTTACGGAGTCCTCGACAGGGAACGTGGCTCACGCACGAGGCGAATGGTGTGCGAACTTGAAGGCACGAGAGAGAGACACAAAAGGCTATCCAGGCGTAAGCGAGCTGTAAGCGAACTACAGTAAGACCATTCTTATGTACCCCAAGAATCGCGTACGAGCGATGACCGAGGCATACACGGTAAATTACGCGAGTATAAGTAAGAGTCGAGAAAGCAAGCGAGAACGACGGATATTAGCCCTCTGTACCGTACTCACATGGGTATCAATATACTCAGGCTGTGACGTGGACGGGACGAGTAAGTAGTAGTATAGCCTGTTCAGTAACCCAATCAATCAGACAAATGTACATGCCGGGCGCTGATATCTCAACACTCTATACTCCGTATCCGTAAGGCGCAAGAGGGTCGGGCTTCTTCTATGCTTACTACAGTATATTGTCAGGGCTCTGTTCAAGGCTCTGTTATTGTATTCGGCCGCCTCTGGGGTCCGTTCAGACAGGCGCAAGCAGCCACCCGCGGGGCTCTTATCATAGACTTACATACTATTCACGTCCCATTACTCAAGCTAGCTACTCGTCTCGCCCAGCGCTCCTTCGTTTGTTCTCACAATCCCCTTGACTGCCCGGAGCGGCACCTCCTGACCTAGCTACTCGTCTCGTCTTACACCCTTCGTTTGTTCTCACAGTCCCCTTGACTGCCCGGAGCGGCACCTCCTGACCTATTGGATACTATAAGAGGTCAATGTGAACGGCCATTCGTTCGATACCCTCAGCTCACCGCAGACCAACTCCTCGCTACGTTCTACCATGGCTAGTAAACTCCCAACCCGCAGAGTAGGCACGGCGCAAGTTTCGGCGATCGGATATGGTGCCATGGGCATATCTAGCTTCTATGGCGCCGCCCAGCCCGACGAGGAACGATTCAAGGTAACTTCCGCTTCTGCCATACGTTGTAGAATAATATTTCTTTACTTCTCTTAGCTGCTCGATGCCGTCTATGAGGCCGGTTGCACAAACTGGGACACCGCAGATGCGTATGGTGATTCTGAAGAGCTCATCGGTAAATGGTAAACGCTCTCATCGTCACGTTGTTCGCACTTGTCCGCTGATGCGCGAACGCACAGGTTCCAGCGTACCGGGAAGCGCAGCGAGATATTTTTAGCGACCAAGTTTGGCGCCGGTTCACCATCTGGAAGGTGGTCGACTGTTCGCCCGCCTATGTCAAGGAGGCCCTGAACAAGTCTCTCGAAAAACTCGGCGTAGACTACATTGATTTATATTATGCTCATAGGTAAGGCTTATTTCCCGTGGACCACGTGGAGATCTGATGCGGCAATTGGTGAGAGCGGATCCCACTGTCCCCATTGAACACACTGTAGGAGCGTTGGCGGAGCTTGTAAAGTAAGAGAACCCCTTCACGTTTCCCTTGGGTCACGACTCATCTACGACAGGGGAAGGCAAGATCAAGTTCATCGGCATCTGCGAATGTAATGGCGAGACCCTGAGACGCGCGAACAAGGTCCACCCGATCTCAGCGATCCAGGTCGAATACTCACCTTTCACTCTGGATGCTGAGGATCCGAAGATTGGGGCTCTGCAAGCCGCGCGCGAACTCGGCGTAACCGTGTTCGCATATTCGCCGCTTGGGAGAGGACTCCTGACCGGCAAATACGTGCGTACAATAGGCTTGTTCTTGAGTAAAGTGAAGACCTGAGGAATCGTGCCGTTGTTTCACAGACGAGTCCTGACGACTTCGAAGAAAGCGATCTCCGGCGCATTATTCCGCGGTATTCGAAGGAGAACTTCCCGAACGTGCTAAAGGTCGTGGAAGAAATCAAGCAGATTGGAGTGAAGCACAATGCGTCTCCGGGACAGGTTACGCTCGCTTGGCTCCTCGCACAGGGACCGGACATCATCCCCATCCCTGGTACGCGTAATGTCAAGGTACGAAAAAACAGAAAAAGAAGAAAAACAATTGCGCTGACACCGCTTCTCTAGTATTTGAACGAGAATCTTGGCTCGCTCAATGTCAAGCTCAGTCCGGAGGAGGTGCAAGAAGTGCGCAATATTGCCGAGCGTGCAGACTCAGTTCTGGGAGATCGCTACCCTGCCGGATGGTCGGAGACCGTCTACGTGAACACGCCCCCGCTCTGAGTCCCGATCATTGTGGGAAGGTGATTTACAGATGACGTCAACGGACGTATCTTGTCAAAGATTGAATGTACTGAAAGAGTGGAAGAAAATCGCTTGCAATTGAGTTACGGTACGGGTTGAGTAAGTTACGATACTGGCGCAAAGCGCAGCGCATGACACGAGCTGGGCGAGTAAGACTGTTTGAGAGCGCACTTTATCCGAGGTAATGAAACTGATTGTGTCAAGAGCGGTGTGCGCAAGCGTAATGGCCATCCAATATTGGGTTGTGGTTTACGGTCAGATGGACATAGACCCACGCCAAAAGCCATTGTTATCGTGCACTTATCGTGGACATCACCGGTGTTAAACCTCATTCGGAAGCTTCGCGTTCGGTTCCTCTATCTTCGAGCAGTCGAAACACCCGCCGCTTGTCTCCAACTCCGAGTCTTTGTTCTTGTCCGCGGATGCGATCGGGGAGCGGCGAGGGAGCGGCCACAAGAAGCACTAGGATGATACATGCGGATTGCAGACTCAATTTTTCTAAGCGACCCGTGTATGAGATGGTGTTCCGTTTGACCGGATCTCTGATGCGAAAGAGAACTGAACGAGGTACGCACAAAACTTGTACAAAGTCACTAGCTGACCACCAAGGTTTTTTTTTGACCTACAGACCACTTGAATATTGTTGTGCCGAGCATCAACGAGGGTGCTTGGAATAGATCAGCGAGACCCACAGTGAGGAAGATGTCCCTGACGTGCCGGCGGAAGGAACTGCCGTGGCGCAGGCTTCCTAGTGATGTGCGTGTTTCACCTGGAGCAGATACGAGGCTAATCGGTGGGAAATCAAAAGCACGATCATGGCGCACAAATTACATTAAAGCTACATGCGCACGACGAATGTAGTCTAGTGGGGAGATGTGCTGCTGTCTCGCTCCGGAGGGCTGAGAACGCGATCACGTGATGAATTGTGACGCGGGTGGTGGTGCTTATATAATAAACACGCCGTGGCAGCGTGTTGGAATTGTTCGAGTTTTACTTTAACTTGAACTTGCTCAGCAGCACGCAAGGTATCGGTCAGCAAGTCGCGATTCTTCTTTCTAGTTGTCTCTGGTGTTAGGCCTCTGTGACAAATGAACGCTCATCTCCATCATCCTCGTCTCGCTCCAATCCCTCCACCGGCCACCTCGACTACCACCCATCGGCGCAACCCCTTATCTAACGCTATCAACAACCACGTTCCTCCTGAGATCCCACCAAAGCCAGCGTCCTATGAAAAGAAACCATCGCCTCCCTTGCCTCGCCAGAATGCCAAAGTTCAGCCCCCTTCGCCACCTCAAGTCATTCAAGATAAGACAGGTTCCCTGCGATATCAAAGAATGTCTTTCCTCGGAGAGGTCGGCACCTATCTATCTTTGCCCTCTCTGGTCCTTACCTACCCTAATCTTACAGGGCGGTTTCGCTAGAGTGTATCAAGTTAGAGATTCCCGCAATAACCACCTTGCCTGTAAGGTCGTGACGAAGAGCTCGCTCAAGACCAAGAAAGCTAAAACCAAGGCGCGTGCTCACCGTTCCCAGATCGTTCTTCGATACTAAACAAGTTCTAGCTTTACGCAGAGATCAAAATCCACAAGGCGCTAGATCACCCCAACATTGTCCGGTTCATAGATTGCTTCGAGGATGACGAGAATGTATACATGACCCTCGAGCTTTGTCCCAGCGGCTCTCTCATGAACATGCTCCACCGTCGTCGCGTCTTCACAGAGCCAGAGGCACGGTTTTTCATGGTGCAACTCATTGGTGCCTGTCACTATATGCACACCCACCAGGTCATCCACCGTGACCTTAAGCTAGGCAACCTTTTCCTTGATGCGGACATGAACATCAAAGTTGGCGACTTTGGTCTGGCAGCGCTGATCGAGAGCCCCGGCGAGCGGAAGAAGACCATCTGCGGCACGCCCAACTATATTGCGCCGGAGGTATTGTTCGACACTGCGAACGGACACAGTTTTGAAGTTGACATCTGGTCGATCGGTGTCATCCTCTACACATTTGTCGTCGGCCGTCCGCCCTTCCAAACTAAAGACGTAAAAGAGGTTTATCAGTAAGTTCGCAGGTATTCTTACTAGCAACTTAACTTCAACTGTACGCAGGCGTATCCGCGACAACCAATATGAGTTCCCGTCACACAGAGACGTCTCACTTGATGCCCGTGAGCTCGTGCAGCAGATACTCACGCCCAACCCGCAAGAACGACCCTCATTGCACGACATCGTCGACCATGCGTTCTTTACCCACGGCATCGTTCCTGGATACATACCCGTCTCCGCACGGGACATGCCCCCGACTTCCGACACCTATCTCCCCTCGTCTCACAAGCGAATCTCTCTCGCTTGCGACAGGCGTGTCAACTCGACGGGGAGGTCGAGCCGGCCACGGCGCGTGACATCGAACCTCCCGCCCCAAGTGCAAGTAGCGCAAGCAGTCTTGCGCAGCAGGAGCGTGAATTCCAAAAGGCGGTGCAGCCCGGTAGCCCGATCTCCGCGCTGCTCAGCTCTGCACGTCAGCCGCTCATGGTTGCGCCTGGCGGTCTTGGTGTCGTGCGCGGGGAACCGACACTCCTTCGCAAGTTGCAAGCCGCAAAGAAGGAAGCAGTCAAGTCGCCTGCCAAGACCCAGAAGGCCACAAGACTGCAGGGGATCACGGAGGAGGGCGGTGCTGGGTACGAAATGCAGGGGGAGGAAGCGCGGACGAAAGAGCTGCAGAGTCAGAAGGCCAGGATTGTCGCACAGATGGTACCTGCGCAGGTTCCGCGTTCCACCACCGAGTCTCCATTCGAGGATGCGGAGAATGTACCCGCACCGGTGCTAGAGACCGCACAAGGCGAGCGACGTGTTCGTGTGCGTACGAAGGAGACCCAGGCCGTTCTCGGTGAGGCTGCCTACTTACGCGTTGCTGAACAGGGCTGACGGGCTGTCTTTAATGCAGGATCGTCGGGTGGCGCCGTCGCTACCACACCAACCGCTCCCAAGGTGAACGGGTTCGACGCTGCGGCGGAGACCCTCTGTGCCGCATTCGATGCTTTCTCACAGGGCCTGCTTTTCCGTGACCCAAGGGACGATGTAGACATGCCGGAGGAGCGGGTATTCATCGCATCCTGGGTCGACTACTGTAACAAGTATGGAATGGGCTATGCACTTACGGATGGTTCGGTCGGCGTCCACTTCAATGACAGCACGACGCTTGTCCTCGCCGCCGACAAGCAGTGCGTCATCTCTATCTCTTGTTTGTTCTTTTGTACGGCGTGGTGATCCATTTTGGCAGGCACTTCGATTACATTTCGTCGCGCCGTCAAGGAACGGTGTACGTGCGCAAGAACTACACCGTCGCGGACTACCCAGAGGACTTGAAGAGCAAGGTCTACCTCCTGAAACATTTTGAGGGGTACATCATGGGTAAATTATACGGCGATTACGAGTACACGTTTTCGGATCTGCAACGTACCAAGTGCATGCACTTTGTGCAAAAGTACCTTCGGATGAAGCATGTGATTGTGTTCAAGCTAAGCCACGACGTCCTTCAGGTGCGCGCCTCCCTCCCTCACTACCAGCCGTACGGGACACGCAACTAACGCGACTATCAGTTCAATTTTTACGACCACTCGAAGATCATTCTGTCGGCGCAAGGCCTCGCAATCGCGCATATCGATAAGAACTACGTGCTAACGCGGTGGACGCTGAGCCAAGTGATGGCGCAGGCGCTGGTCCCACCGTCGTCGGACGCGGAGCAAGCGAAGTTCGCGCAGCGGCTGCTGGATAAGCTGAGGTACTGCAAGGAGGTGCTTTTGTCGATCCGCAATGCGAGCGCCAGCGCAGGCAGCGGGGGCAGCAGCGAAAATGGCGGTGGGGTGAGCGCAAAGCCGTCGAAGGCATCCCTAAGGTAGAGACAGACGTCACTGGTCTCGAGGCGATGAGTCTGAGCCCCATTGGATTCGAGCGTTCGTTTCCCATCCGCTTTTCTCTCACTTTCTTTTACTCTCAGCACTGCACTGCCCGCATACATTCCATAGCAAAGATGTACGATCTAATAGGCCCTTCCGATCTGCATGATCCACGTTACCACTATATCCACCCAATCCACACATTTCTTCTGCCACTCACGTCCCCCCTCTCTGGCATTGGCGCAGCGATACATACTTCTTGGTTCGGTCCCTTTGGAAAGGGTCATTTACGGTCCACTCATTTTTTGGAACAATTTCACATGTATTATACGTGAGTGAGTGTAGAGTGCATCCGAGTCTCAAAACCCCCGAACACCGCTACACGACATCACGTGATCTACTACTACACGACACGTTTGTCTCACAGTGACACGCCAGACTGGTGAGCTCACATTCCACTGGCACCGAAATGAGAACGAGTTCCGTCTCAGTGCGGGCTGGTCTCGTCCTATCCCTGCTTTCCTCTGCCATTCTTTGTAGTAGCTCTTCTCCACCAGTCAAGGTCTCCCTCCGCACCTCTTGGCCTTCCCCGCCATTTCTCCTCGAACTCATGTACGGTTCTTCACAACGATTACCTTGCGCGACTAATCCCACATCTCCTTTTTCAGAGAAACAATTTCGCTAGAAGAACCCAATGCATTCTTCCCACTCTTGGACGCCTTGACGAGCCCTGACGCGTTTCCGGCCAAGGACAAGCTCTCACCCGAGGCGCAGCAGCAACTCGCATTGGAAACCGCGCTCTCCGCCGGCTACTTGTCCAAACCAGGCGCTGTAGAGGTTGTTCAAGCCCAACTTGCCCTTCACGCTGCAAATCCAAAAATCGTCGCCTTTTACGAACACTATTCGGACAATGCGAAGAAGACTCAGAACGACGCCGTTGCGGATGCAGAATCGTGTGGCTCGTGGGTGGACTGGTACGGAGAGGTCGTCTGCAATGTCGAAAGGCTCGTACACCTTACGGGCCCGGAAACCCTTGATCCTGCAGGGACTTCCTCCTTGTTTTTGTGAGTTGCCGACCTCTCTCGGTTTCCGCTCTTGCGATGCTCACGCTGCAGTGTCAGTGAGCCGTTTCCGAAGCCCCACACGCTCGCTTTCGATCACATATATCCTACACCAAGTCAGGCCTTGAGTAGTCCACACCGCACTGCCGTCCTCTATGCTTCTTTCCAATCTACCAATTTCCGACAGCTCCACTCACACCTCCTGCGGTTGTCCAGTTGTCCCACGCCGAGAGTGCAATACATCTTGAGACCCATTCCCCCCGATGGAGTAGTAAGGGAAAGAGGTTACCTCTCTGGCTACGGCGTCACGCTGGACTTAAAGAAGATGGATTATCTCGCTCTCGACGATAGACGTTCCCATAGCAGAAGTACTTTCAGTGCCGTTTTCCCTTTCGACTTTCTTCTTACGCTAGACGGCACTAGACCTCACATCGGAAGACGCCCAGACAGTACATGCCGATGATGCAGAAACCGACTTAGATAACATCCTCCCTCTTCTGGGACAGCACCCCCTCAACACGACCTTAGACGTCGGTGAGCCTTTAACAAAAGACGAAATAGCTCGTAAGCATCCCGCAATCTTCCCCGTCGCAACTTCTCGTGTCCTGCTGACCTCTTCTTGCAAGAGATTGGTATTCTTGCCACTCAGCTGGTCTCCGAATCACCGACCCCGCTCCAGACATTAAAACACCTCGTGCATGACTTCCCCAAATACGCGACTTCTCTCGCCCGGCGCATTGTCCCACAGTCCGGCCTGCTAGAGGAAATCACTTCGAATTCTTACAAATTTCGCCCCGGCGTGAGCGCGGTCTGGTTGAACGGGGCGCCGGTTTCCCCTGACGAGATGAACCCGTACAGGTAATGTCCTGTCCTTCCTCTCTTTTCGCTGTTCCTTACATCCCCCGAAGTCTTCTTCGTCTAGTACGCAAAGAAAGAGATCTTATGCACTCCTTGACGTCCCTTGGCCTCCTACCCGGAGAAGCGTTTGAACTTGTTATCCATCCCTCCTTTGGCACTTCTTCGCCTCGAGGCGACGCCACGGATGGTGTTTTCGATTCCAGCGACCGTGCAGAAGATGGCGATCTTATCTTCTGGTGGAATGACATAGAGAAGGATAGCCGGTAAGTGGCATAGTTCTCACTCTGCCCTGCTTTCTCACCTGTGCACAGCTACGCACGTTGGCAGCCGTCCCTATACGCAGTAAGTCCACTTTCTGCGTTCGTTTTTGAACACCACTAACCAAACCAAGCTCTTGCACCCGACGTACCCAGGTCAAGCGCCTACCGTCCGTCGCAACATGTTCAACGTCGTCTTCGTCTTCGACCTGTCTCGATCAGCAACCCTGCACTTCATTACAAACACGATCTCGATGCTCATCGACCGCTCCTACCCGATCCGTCTCGGTATTGTTCCCATCGTTGAGACCGAGGAGAGTGCAAGGATGGCTAGGGTGTTCTACTACTTGACGGAGAACTACGGCCGCGGTGCAACGATGCGATTCTTCGGCGCTGTGCGTGAACCATTCTTATGACGTTTGCCCTCACTCATTTATTCTACCTCAGGTTCTGGATCTGCAGGACAGGGGAGAACCAGAGTTGGACTGGTCCCACGTGAAGGCGCAATTCGAAGCGCTCACAGGGAGCGAGGAAATCAAAGGGGGAGGAGAGGCATTGTCATTTGATGTTCTGGCCAGCGGCACTTCCGAAGTCTTCGAAGCGAGGATCAACAAGGCTCGCGCGTATGCCCAACGGCTGGGGACAGATGCGGCGTCGTCACCCAACGGCCACACATTTATCAATGGAAAGTATTACGCGCTTGATGACGTACGTCCGGCGCCTACCCTGTCTACCGTGCTCTAACATATCGCCTGTGGGGGCAGAACTTCCTTAACCCGCTGCAGTCCAGTGTCGGACAGGCACTTCAATATTTCCAAGAGAAGGTTACTGTTCTGTCACTGCGCGCTGTTGCCATCTGACAACCTATTTTATTTTATTTTTGTTTTGTCTAGGTCTATGCGGGTGTAATTACGGATGATCAGGCCGACGACATCGAGAATCATTTTTACGATTTGCCCACCACCATGAAGAGACGCAATCGTCACATCGTCCCACTGAGCGGTGGCGGCGGTATGCGCGTGATTGGCCTCCCTGACTTGCACAAGCAGACTGGACTGCGCGTCTCTCCAGCCGCATTTATTTACTCCAGTGAGTTGGCCTCCTCAGCTTCCTTGACTGCTGACGATGTGCTGCAGCTTCTGAGCAGGTGCCGCTATCCATCTACGTGGTCGCTGATCTTGATACCGACATCGGCCTGAGTTCCTTGCGAGACGCGCTCACATTCGTCGTACGTCTCCGAATCTGGTCCGCTTTCGAGCCTATTTGATAGACCTTCCAAAAGGATACCGGCTCTGCACGCTCACGTTTCACCTTCCTTCACAACCCTGCCTCGCCGAACAGCGACCCGGGACGGCACACACATGTCTCCTCGCTGTTCTCTCACCTTGTATATAAGGATCTACTTTCGAAGGCTACCGCGTCACAGCTACTTCAGGCCCTCGGCCCGCGTGGCGACTCGGGATTTAGGCAGGACGGGCAGACTGTTCTGAGCGTGGCTTCCCCGCTCGACGAGATCACCGGTGGCGTCGCCCTCGCGGACTTCGACCAGGACGATTACCGGCGGTACGTTCAGACAGGCAAATTGGTCGCAAAGATGGCAGGCCTCGCACCCGGCGCATCGGGACTGATCATAAATGGCCGAGTGATGTCCATCCGCATGTCTGTCTGCTTACATCTCCTAACATAACGAGCCAGATCGTCGGGCCGATTGCACCAGGGGAGTTCACCGCAGAGGATTACCAAATTCTTGAGGACTACGAAATGGCGAAGCGCGTCCAGCCTGTGTTGAGCGCTCTCAGGGATATTGTCCCCACTTTTGCAGACTACGACCGGTGAGCCCCGACTCCAAGTTTCGAATTAGATACAGACTGGAACTGTTGGTCACAGAGCGACCGCTGCTGACGTTGTGTCAATGGTTTCTTCCGTTATGTCCACGTTGCAAGTCGAGGATCCGAACCGATCGGGGGTCTTTAACAAAGGCCCGGTGTCGCGCAATCAGAATTACAAGCTTATGGATAGCCAATACACGTTTGTGATACATCGTCCCATCGCAGGGTCGACTGACTAACATTTTGATGGTCCCCGTCTACGATTAGTGCATTTACCATCGGCGACAATACGACCGCATTGCATCGCTTCGTCGTCATTTTGGATCCTCTGAGCGAACAGGCACAAAAATATACAAGTCTCTTTGAGGTGCTTTTGAGTCTATGGTATATTTTCGCCTGCTCATAACGCTCTGCATATAGTGGCTCTCGAATATTCCAACGGTCACCGTGGAGTTCCATCTCCAGCCGCCTGAGTACTCAGAAGTATGTCACCTGACCTGTGTTATATTCACGAGCCTACCTCATCGTCGCGTTCTAGCTTCCGTTGAAACGCTTCTACCGCTACAATCTCGTCCCTTCACTCACATTCGATGATAATGGGTAAGGCTGCATTAATTCTGAGCCTCTGTTCTTCTCTTCAACTACTTGCAGATACGAGGTTCCCGCGCAAGTGTTCTTCCGCGACCTTCCAATTGAGCCGATCTATACTCTCGGCCTCGATGAACCGTCTTCGTGGGTCGTGCGCCCTCGTGAAGCACTCTACGACCTGGATAATGTCCAGCTCGGTGTTTTGTCCGGCGACGAGCGACAGCGGGGCGTAGAGGCAGTTTTCGAGCTCGACTACATCATCGTCGGCGGACACGCTCGCGAGATGGGCACGAATTCCCCCCCGCGGGGCGTGCAGCTACAACTCGCAGGTCATCAAGGCAGGCCGATCGATGACACCCTCATCGTTGAGAACCTAGGCTACCTGCAGTTCAAGGCAACCCCTGGCGTTTTCCATCTCGAGATACGCGAGGGACGTGGGCGTGAGGTCTTCTGGCTAGAAAGTGCGGGCAATGAGGGATGGCTCAGCCCCCCTGTCGAGGAAGCGGGCAATGAAGTCACGGTCACGAGCTTCGAGGGCCTGACGCTGTATCCGCGCCTGGCGCGTCTTCCGGGCCAGGAGTTCGTCGATGTACTCGAGGACCCCGAAGAGGAGGAACGGCAGCCCACCGGAGTCGTCGATAATATCGTTTCGCGGTGAGCCGCCACCTTGTTTCGCCCCATCGAGTCGAGCTGATACCTGGCTTAGCATTTCGTCGATATTCAAGTCATCGGGAAGCAAGGCGGAGACAGGAGTGTCGACGCAAAGACACGCCGAGATTAACATTTTCACAGTGGCGTCGGGTTTGTTGTACGAGGTAAGATCAATGCAAAGACTGACCCATGCGGCCCGCAGCTCATATATTTTCCAGAGATTCGCGTCGATCATGATCCTGAGCGTTCTACGCAACACGAAGCACACGGTGAAGTTCTGGTTTATCGAGAACTTCCTGTCGCCGTCCTTCTTAGTACGATTCTCGTCCACTGTCTGATGGGGAGCAGCCTAACCATATTGCGCAGGAATTTATTCCTCAATTCGCTGAGGAGTACGGTTTCCAATATGAGCTCGTCACCTACAAGTGGCCGACGTGGCTGAGACAACAACGCGAAAAGCAACGGATTATCTGGGCATACAAGATCCTGTTTCTCGATGTCCTGTTCCCCATGGACCTCGACAAGGTCATCTTTGTCGATGCGGACCAGATTGTGCGCGCAGACCTGAAGGAGCTGATTGACCTCGACTTGCACGGAGCACCTTATGGCTACACCCCCATGGGCGACGATAACGAGGAGATGGAGGGCTTCCGGTTTTGGAAAACGGGATATTGGGAACAGTTCCTGCGAGGGCGTCCCTATCACATCAGGTAATGCCCTTTTTTTGGAGGCGGGGAGTTGTGCCTCTGCCTTGTTGGTACTGACTGTTGATCGTTTGACCCCGCAGTGCACTGTACGTCGTGGACTTGGTTCGGTTCCGCCAGATGGCTGCTGGGGTACGTGAATCCCCTTCTCCTAGTCTTCGCCTTACGAACACCACATTTCGCTCTCTAGGATATCTTGCGCAGTCATTACCAACAACTTTCGGCCGACCCCAATTCACTTGCTAACCTCGATCAAGGTGCGCTCGTCTCATTCTTTAGATAACGTTAACTCGCGATGACGTTAGCTCGCGATGACGTTAACGGCATGTCACAGACCTTCCAAACAACCTGCAAGGACACGTTCCTATAGTGAGTCCAAGGATTTTTGGCTACTGTCGGGGTCGCTTATACGTTCAAAGTTCTCTCTGCATGAAGACTGGCTATGGGTAGGTTCTATCCCGTGTTTCTAGTATGATGCTGCTGCTACACAAAACTTTCCTTTAGTGCGAAACGTGGTGTGAGTCGGAAGCAAGTTCGCGGCGAGTTAGAGATCCTATGCTAACGATCGCTTAGGTAGCAAGGACAGACTAGATCGTGCCAAGACCATCGATCTCTGCCAAAATCCGTTGACGGTTCGTACCTTCCCCTTCCCCTTCAAAGAGCCTGTTCAACTATTCATCCCGTTCCTAAAACCATAGAAAGAACCAAAGCTCGCGCGCGCCCGTCAGATCCCCGAATGGGAGCAGTACGACGCCGAGATTGCAAGCTTTACACGGAGGCTGGCGGACGAGGGTCGCATACACGCCAGCGCCGCCGCTGCGGACGTGAACGAGCTCGCCAAGGCCGGGGCCATCCCTGTCCCCGTTCCGGCAGAAGATACAATGCAGAGCCGTGTTGCGGGCGAGGAGGAAAGCGAGGGCAAGGGCGAAGTGCCCACTGGACCCATCCGGGATGAGCTGTAGTCGTGACAGGCAGCAGTTCTAATATGGGATTTACTAGAGCAGCAACTTGGATTGTTCTGTAACTCACTCGAAGTAGCTGGGCGCGCGTATTAAATAGAGACAGTTTACTATAAAGGTCATGACGGTGACACCAGTTGATGAAATCATGATTCTGCCCGCACAGTCACATCCGAATGAAGGTGGCAGAGAGTATGCAAATTATCATGATATTTGGATTCAAGAACCGTACAGCGCAATTGAGACAGGAAGCATCCGTGTTGTCATAGTACCACATAGAACCATGTACCCCAAGGCACACTCAAATGGATTCGAAAAAAAACCCCATACAGTGCTACCAGGGTGTCCATGGGTATAAATCTAGAACTCCCTGCTCATTTTCAATACACAACTTCTCCGTCGGGTCCCAGGAGTCGCATCGGGAGAGGTATAGGATGGAGTGCGTCGTGCACCGAAGCGAGACTTCGAGGCCGAATGTGTTCGGTTTCCAGTTTCGACCTTAAGTTTGCGTGGATGAGGGGGTAAGTGCCAGTGGCCTTTCACAACGCATGTATGGTGCTATTTCCCCAAGCAATTGGGTGGTTGCGTTTGGAAAAAACGTAAACTCTACTATTTCAAAGTAACTGTTCCAGCATTTGGCGGAACCTAGGCGTTCCAAGACCCGTGACCTGCGCAGCCCAGGGTCATCCAACGTCGAATGTGAAGAAGTATCAAGTATGGAACGCACAGGGTCCCATCCAGCGATGGCGGAGAATCCATCCAAATTACAGCCCGGATTCGAGCCCTCTGTGATATCGGTGAAACCCTGGGAGCCCCTTCCGTACAGCCAGGGGTTGAGGAAGCCGAGTGGGCCCTGACCCGTCAAAATCAGCCAGTCATTAAGCAGCGAGATTATGCCCGCCACAATCTGGTATTGGCAGTCAGCTGGGTGCTCAAGGACGTACGACACGAATAGGAGGAGGGAGGAGAGACAGACGCACGGGCGTCGCTGCACTTGTGCCGGACACCTTTCTCTCGTTGCCGTTGAGAAAGATCGGCAATCCAATGGCCTGCGCGGCGATGTCAGGAATGCCGCGGCCAGAAGCGCTACACCGAGTACAAATTACGAATGGGTTAGATCAGGTCACAGAAGCGAACACACTTGTAAAGGCCTTGATACCGGTTCCCGAGGTTTTGGAGGAAGGTAGACACGGCCTCCTCCTGGTACGTCGGCCGCTTAAAGTAGTCCGAGAAGCCGCCGCCGGAGAAACTTGCTGCGACCTCCGGCTCGAAGTCTGTTGTTCCGCCGACGACGGTAACATAGGGACCTGCAAAGGCGTGGCGATGTTGTGAGCGTCCTGGACCCGCACTCAAGTACTACGTCCAGTCCGAGAGAAATCGCCACACATACAGATACCAGGAAACGCCGGTTTGAATCGGACAGTGCCGTCGTCTCCCATGCAGGTCCCGGGGCCGATACCCTTGTTACCACTCGACACGAGGACGCTAACGCCACGTACACCGAGCATCGCGAACTTGTTGCACGCATTTATTGCCCATTCCCTCGAGAGGAAATGCTCTAAAATGTTGTACGATATGCTGATGGTCTGAGGGATGCTCTCCTGGTCGAGGATGTATTCTAGCCAGGACACCCATATGTCATCCGTGGTCGGCGGCCCTCTGCCAGTGCTGTAGAAGATGTGAGGGGTCGGATATGCCATGGCCTCAGCGTATTGGATGTCCACGTTTGCCTCATCGTGTGGGTGGGTCGGATCGTACTTCTCCCCGTTGACCTCTACGACGGTGAACGTTGCGTCACCTGCTTCGGAGCGGTATTTACGCATGAACGCTCCCAGGTCGGTCGGGCTCGGATAATGCCCTAAGAATCCCACGATCCCGAGCACATTCTCACCGTGAGTATTCGGTGTATATGCTTCTGAGTCGTACAGCCAGCGCAGAAACGATGGTGTGATGGAATCGACTTTTGCGCGGCTCGATAGCATCGTCGCAGGCTCTCCCGATGTCGAATTCACTGCCCTGTCAGGGCGATTCTGCGGTGTCTGCCATTGCGTGCGCGGGGAGACGAAGGACGTCGTAGGCGCCACAGTCAACACGTGCCAGTGCAGTGCCATGGGAAGCGAATACCCGACAGTGCGGACAATGGTCTCGCCCCTCTCGACGTGCCTGTAGAGCTGGTACGATGCGCCGAGGAGGGCGTTGGCTTGGGTCACAGACACGGCTTTGAGCATCAGTGTATTGCCGCCGTGCGTCATCGAAATGGACGAGAAGGATATGCCGTGATATTCGAGCCAGGAATTCACGAGCTCGAGGGTCTCTGGACGCGGTGCGACGAGGTCAGCCACCTGGTCCTTAGTCAGATATGCACGATATCTATACCGGAGCAGTGGCGCTCGTGAGAACATACGTTAGCGGAGGAGTGGTGGAGGAGGTACTACCTTGGATGCCCGGGTTCACTGACCTCGTAGAGCGCGTCGACCACGGCATTCTCACGTTGAGGCTTGAGGGCAATGTAAAGGTCGATTGTGGTGCTAGAAGGCGGACGGCCTAGGCTCTCCCAGTTCTTCGGGACGGCGTTCCAGGAGTGTTTGATGTGCATGTCGTCCCAAGGTGGTGAGAGGTGCTTCGCGAAACCGCCAAGGAGACCAGTGGTAAGGACGGAGAGCACAAAGATACAAGTGTAGCGCATGATTACAGGAGGTCGGCGAAATGGTGTCCACGACGTAGGAAGGCGGCCTGAAGTCCATGGTTGGAGCGATGTGAGAGCTTTTATGTATGCATTTTTGGGCGAGAACCTTGGCGAGAACAGAACCCTAGATCTGCGAGCGGAAGTAAAAGCAATTACGACCGAGGTCCGAGGCCTGGGGTTGCTTTGGACTGATGAATAGGACACGGCCATTGACTGGATGGTATTGGGCAGGCCGGGGGTGAAGCCGGTGAAGCTTCATAAAGTTGGACCAATAAGTTGAACATCAGTAAAAATTAAATGTTTAGGGCCTGTCCAGCGCGGGCAGGGCCTTACAGTTATTTTCGTAACAGTTGCCATAGAGATTTATGGCAGCGGGGCAGCCGGATAGGTGAACAAGTACACCCCCATACAAGAGAAGTGTACCGAGGTTAACCGCGACAGTTTTAGCCTTATGCCATTACAAATGTATAAGGGGTACCGTGATCCGGAATAAAGTTGGATTAATTCGGCAGTGACAGTGGCCATTTTTCCGCAGGGAATCACGTCCCCAAAAAGGAAGGTGCCAAGAAAGTCACGTTTTCTCTGTCATCACAAAATGGGCATCCCCGAACAACATTCGAGAGCGATTGAATAATTGCAGACTTCTCACGCGCCGGTCAGAATGGACCGCTCTACCGCAACTCAACTTCACACTCTGAAATCTTTACTTTAAAATATCATTTGTGTCTTCTTTATTAGTACAAATGAATACAAAATAAATAACGCGTAAACAACGCGCTTTGATATGGAATTGTGGAATGCGAGGGAGGGGGGGAACAACCTCAATGCCCTCCTCCTCCTCCTCCCCCCCTTGAAGAAGTTTGACATGTCCGCCACATTTGAAATCGCCGTCAGTCCCCCCATTACCGAAAACCTTCGCACGTTCTGGACTCCCGGATCTGACAGGTGGCTAATTGAAGACCCCACTACGTCAAACCGGTACGGGAGCATTACGTATGACCAGAAGCGCGGGAAGATAACACTTGAGTGGGCGAATGAGGAGGAGTTCCAGGCTTGGCTTGCAGCCGAAGAGTCGGATAAGACTATTGAGCTAGTTGTGAGTCATGTTGCCCATTCCGATTCGCTGCTCTGGCAGGCCCGACGTATCCTGAAGTGCTTGCGGGAATGGATGGGCGGCCATAGCAAATCTGGTGCCACTGCATCCGAGGGGCAGGACAGGCAGATCCCATCAAAGAAGACTGGTTGCCGGTGTCGGCTAACTATCAAACTTTATCGGCACACCGAGACTATTCTTGGAAAGTACGAGAACGAGCACGATCACCCACTCGGCGATGAAAATCTGCGATTCACCCGGCTGTCAGACAAGACCAGAGACTTGGTCATGGGGTTGGTTCACATTGGGGTAGAGACCAAGGCAATTGTGAGTAATGCCTCCACCGCCTATCCTGATCCCGCCCGTTAGCTGACAGTACCCACTAGCTGAAGCGCATGCGCGAGTCTACTAAGCATACAGATCGTGATCATTACATTATGACGCGGGATATCAATCGCCTCCGCTGGATCGTTGAGAATGAGGATATCCGTCTCGATGAGAATGACGCAGTCTCGATCAAAGTCTGGGCCACCCGGCTCCAACAAGATGGTGCCGAGGTAATCTTGAAGGACAAGATCGACGCTCCCCCCCCCAGATCTAGACTATCTCCAGATAGCTTTATCATGTGCATACAGACCAAGTTCCAGAAGTCTCAATTCAGGGAAATCGGAGATAATTTTATTTCTATTGATGCTACCCATAACACTACACAATATGTTGGGCTACAGTTGTACAGTCTGGTGGCCAGGGATTGCTGGGGACATGGTACGCGTTGTGTCACTTCCGCTTATGAAATTCGCTAATTCCGTTTGACAGGTATCCCTGTTGCCTGGATGCTGTCGTTGAGCAGCACAGAAGCGACGGTAGAATTTTTCTTAATTTCGTCAAGACACATAGTCCCAACGTAACGCCGGCGATTATTATGAGCGATCACGACAAGGCACAGATGAACGCAATCAATACCGTATACCCGGAATCAAAATTGTTACTGTGCTGGTGGCACGTGCTGTGCGCGATTCGGATGCACTTCCGCACAGAAGAATTCCTGAAAGTTTGGGAACGCATCTGGGAATGGGTGAAGACCTCAGATCAGTCAAAGTTTGATTCTATCTGGGAGTGGATTCAGACCGATTCCTCGGTCCCACAGAGCCTGGTAGACTATCTCAAGACATACTGGATGAACATTGTGCCGCTTTGGTCAGGAACACTAAGGCAGCAAAGGACGATCTATCAAGAGGGGGACACCAATATGCTTATTGAATCGTAAGAAATCCTATCGGACCAGAGATCGGCGAGATCGCTCATTATCTTTGTTATTCTAGCTATCACCATGTACTGAAATCGCACTGGCTAGATGGGAAAAGAAATCGGCGTGCTGACCACCTGGTCCACACGCTAGTGGTCGATATGCTCCCTCAATACGAGATCCGCGCCCTTCGGCAGAGAAAACAATTTGAGGGCGCGGATCTAGCCAAGAAGCAGCGCAAGGAAATTTTTACACGAGCACCGGAAATGAGCGCTGACTCCATCCAGTGTCTCGGTAGCGATCACTTCTATGTGCGGTCACTCTTGGACCTGTCAAAGATGTATTTGGTCGATCTCGGCACGGACACTTCGGACTTGTCAGAAAGCTACCTGATTGAACACGGCAAGGACAAGTGCGACTGTCTGGACTGGCCCAGAGCCCGGCTATGCAAGCACATCGCCGCCATCGCACATTTCTCTTCAGATGGTACCATTCAGATCACGCGCACAACACCAGAGCCTGAACATGAGGTCCATGAGAGCCCACAGGAAGCACAACAGGACACACAAGGCAATGCAAGCCCGCCTTCCAATGCAAGCGTGGCAATTTTGAAAAATCTAATTACTATCTCTAGGGAGTACCTAAGCGATGGCCCGCCTTCCTCACCAGGGACCGTCCGGAGTCTTCGGCTGGTGGAGTCGCGTCTCACGGCGGTAATTCAGAACTCGCCGCGCTTCCCAAAGTCCACTCCCGGATAGGGAAGGCCTCCTGCCTAATCAGCGTACCTGGACCGAGACCGCCGAGCGAATGGGGGCAAAGCAACAGAAGAGATCGCATCCCATCCCCACCGACAGTTCATCGCCCAGTGCCCTAGCAGCAGAACGCATTGGGAAGCTCAATCGCAAGCAACCCCGCGTGAAGAACACCGACCCCTACAGTGGAGGGCTTCGGTCTGGCAAGGACACTGCCTCAGACGCGCGGACCGCAGCCCAGAACGCGGACGCACGTGCCCGTGTCGCTGGCATGACTGATGGCGCAGAGGCGCCTCCCTCCCAACCCACCAAACGGCGTCGCAAACGCGCCAGTACCCCGCCACCACTGCCCTCTTCCACGCCTGTGCCAGCGCCCTCAGCTCAGTTCGTGTGGTACCCCAATGTTGCGTATTCTCAGGTCCCATATCACGCGACATACCCAATGTACTTGCCTTATAGCCACTTCCCCTCCTCCCAACCTTACTACCCCAGCACACAGTAGATTACACACTAGAATACTGAACACACACTAGAATACCGACTTGTAAAAAAAACGCGTACTTGTTTTGATTAGTTAATGTAATTCCTTTTTTGTGCTTTACTCAATCACCTGACTTGAACCAAAAAAGTGTTCATGTAATCAAATTTATTAGCTAACTATTTGACTTTACTTCGATTGTGTAATCAGGAAAATGAAGTGTTGAAGCGGAGACTTAATTCGAGCTTGACGGGAAAGCGGACCGGCGCGTGGGAAGTCTGCGAAAAGTACGCAACTGGCGCGGACCGGTCTTAGACGCCTGAGTCACGACCCAAATTCTTAGGTTCGTGACACCATGTTGCTGTTGTAGTGCTGTGGGCCATATTGCTGTCTTCGTCACACTGCATTGCTGTTGTGGGCACTGTGCCACAGTCATGGCATTGTGGTGCCATGTTGCTATTGTGGTGTTGCGGTGCCACATCTGTAATGCCACCAGCGGGGACGTCCAGGGTTCAAGGCACCCGCAGCAGGCTTAGCAGAAGACGACTTTGGCATTGTCGACAACGATGACAACGGAGACTGAGATCAGTCAAAGGCACACGCTTGAAGAGGCGAGGCGAGAACGGTGGTGCACAAGATAAGCGGAAGGAGGCTTAGGGCGAGGCAGAGCAAGGTTCCCAAGATACTAGCTGGTATTGCTAAGTAACTCAAGTCTGGGGACTTGAGGACGAAACAGTACAGGTATATATACAAGCTGGTACATAAGGTTCGTACCCAGCTAAGTCCGCCTCTCTCGGGTTCTGTGGTCCGTGCGCAGACGCGGAACCTTCTAGAAAGGTCACGCGGTCGATTGCGCCATCTATTGTCATCGGTCCAGGTCGGCTAGTCCTCGGTCACGTGATCGGTGATGTCAGACTCCAGAGCCTTCCGGAACTTCTCCCTAGCACGCCTCAGGGTGCCACTGCCGGCATCCTCCGAGCTCTCTGGGCCCTGCGCCAGGTCCCCGGCAGTCGGCGTGGTCGGAGATCGTAACAACAATCACTGTTGTAGCATTGTGGTGCCATGTCACAGCCATGGTGTGGCAACACTGCATCCCAGCATGGCATTGCCAGTGTTGATAAGTGACCTGTGGCACTTAGCGGCTCAAATGGACACGCAGATAACGGACTGCTTTAGATAAGATATATTGGGACTTATGTAGATTAGATTATTGTGATCTTTACAATCTTGGACTTTCTTATCTATGACATCACTGTACAATGACATCATGGACTCCTCTGGACTCCTATTGTATTTCGTCCTTGTACTCACTTCCTTTGTCTTATCTTTATTGTGATGTCACTATGATATCATAGTCTAGCCTTCCCTTGTTCTTTGCGCTCTTGTTCTCCTTCTGTACACTCCTTTGTGTCCCTCTGTAGAACAACGCTCCTTGTTACTGTGTGACTCTGTTGTACTAGCGTCACTCCTGTATTTTGTATAAGTAGTACAGCTGTGTACGCTCCTGGTCCACATCAGTTCTCATCTGTTGTGTGCCAGGTATGTTCCCCACTCTTTTATAAACATCAGTTCTCATCTGTTGTGTGCCAGACACTCTATCTGCTTCACTTGCAAGATCTCTCTGTTGCTGCTTCAAGCCACTCTTCATATCTCACCACAGTCCTCAGTTCACTGTGAGTATGATCCCTTCATGTGCGCTGTTCATCAGGTTATGGGCCCTGGTGCCCAAGCCACCCCACTTGGCTGGTCACTGTGTTCTTAGGATCACACACCAGGTCAAGGTCTGTCTGGGGCCTCACCAGCCTTGCCCAAGGCAGTTGACACTGGGCGCCAGTTGTCACTGCTGAGGAACCTCCTGTTCTATGTACTGCCCAGTAGTCCTACTTTCACCCCTACTGTATTCCTAGCCCCTGCGCTATGCGCAAGGAGATTGGATCTGGTAGCCCCTTAATCCATATCCAGGTGTGCATGGCCCACTGGGCTGTGTATTGTGGAGCTTAGCGCCAGCTGTCTCTGGTGCTCCACACTGGGCGCAGGATCTCCTCACCATGGGAGTGTAAAACCTGGTTCAGACTCTGGGGGGTGTTCACCTTATGGTGTTCTGCAACCAGATACCTGCCTTGTAGCGGCAACGGGAAAGGATGCAGTAAAGCCACTTGTGGCGATGAGGCAACCAATAGGCCGAGGAGGCTGAGGTAGACAGCCTTGGGCTCTGAAAGCACTCCCTTCATTTCCCCCCTGACGCAAACTGGTGAAGCTGTGTCCTAGACACATCCTGGCAGGCAGCTAGCTTCCAGTATGGCAAAGGGATTCTTCCATCCTGGGCCTAGCCCTTGTATCACTGGCACACCATCAGGAGGCAGGACGCGTTAGCGTTCTGGCCTTACAGATTCACAGACAGGAGTGGCTACCCCCATCATATCTTGCAACTGCTTCGAAGCACTATCGCTGACTGCTCCTCGCGATAGATAAATCATCCTATGGCATCTTCTAACAACTCTTCTCCGTGCTGCCTCGCCCACTGGTGCTGCCACCACCGGTGCGGCTGCAGGCGCCACAGCAGGCGGGTCCTCCCACCTGCTACTGGGTCCACACCCTCCTCGCGTATTATCCAACGCGTATGGCAATTCCTTCGGCATGCCTTCGGGCTTAATCTTACCCGATTCGATGGGTCCAACTGGAACGGTGGTCTGGAACCTTAGAGGCCATCCTCACGCTGAATGAAGCGGAGGATGTGTGTTCTACCTCCAAGTTCCACCCTCAGGAGTCACCGCCGTGAGTGGGACTCTGTCCAGCGTCGGGCTAAGGCTACCTTCGCCTCTATCTTAAGGCCTGACGTCTACTCCCTCGTTGCCGACCCACTCGCCTATCCCACCTTCAAGTCAAAATGGGACAAGCTGAAAGGACGTTTATGCTGGTGCCTCAGGCAGCACCACCATAATTTAATTTGTGGATCCAGTTAACCCAAGCTCGCCTCGACGACTCCCGCGCCCATGGCCTCTCAGTTGGCCAAGCCTACAATGAGCTATGGCGGGTCGGCCTATGTCCAACGCACAGAATGGGTGTCACTGACACCCAATATCTGTCTCATACTTCTCCACCCCTGCCAGCCTCTTACGAGGTTCTGGCCTCGACCATCCTTGCCAGTGGCAGCCCCCTCCAAGCTCAAGCACGCTGAAATAATTGCGCACATCGATATCGGGAGAAGCGCGCCGCACTGCCCCTCTGGATCTTCCCTCAACAAGGCTGCCCCCATTAAGCCTAGCAGTGGCCCACGTAAGAAGAAGGATCATTCTCAGCTTACTTGCCACTACTGTAATAAAAAGGGGCATATCAAGCCTGACTGCAGGCAGAGGAAGAAGGATGAAGCTGCAGGAAAGCTTAAGGACAACGGCAACAAGGCTGCCAACTCTCATGTATTAGTACCAACCACCGCCTCCATTAAGGAGGTCGATGATGAGCCCGCCATTAACTGGGCGGACAATGCAGTTGGAGTTGCCTTGTATGCTGCCTCGCGTGTGCGTTGGATGATGGACAGTGGTGCAACACACCACATCACACCACATCGGTCTGACTTCAAGGACTACACCCCGTGCAAAAGGCGCTGTGCGCCTGGGTGATAAGTCCACAATCGACCAAATTGGTGTAGGCTCCGTCGTCTTCACTACGAGCCAAGGCATTCCTATCACCCTAAGTAATGTGCTACACCTTCCACAGGTGAGACACGCTTCTTGTCGACCGCGTGCTCTAGCACAAAAGGGTGCGGAAGTGGCCTTTTGACAGTGGCTCTTTCAAAATATCTGGTCAGTAAACAATGTGTAGCTGTTGGCTACTTGGAGGACAACCTTACTGTTGGACGCTTCAAGCATTGGCCTCAATGCTCACGTCAAAAGTGCTGCCACCACTCTTGACATCTGGCATCAGCGCATGGGACACATCTCCCCTGCTGCTCTTAAGTCGTACGGTCCCCTCTGCCACTACTGGCATGGACATTGACAGCTCTACGACGCACACTGCTGTGTGTCGTGGGTGCGAGTTAGGCAAATCCACTCGCCAACCCTTCTCTGCGTCCTCCACCAAAAGGACAACCCGTATCTTTGAGATGGTACACAGTGACCTCGCCGTTCCAATGCAAACTCAGTCCCTACAAGGCTCCACGTACACCGCCACCTTCATAGACGACCACTCCAAGCATGCAGTGGTGTACTTCATTAAGTCGAAGGATCAGTTTGTGAAGGCGCATGCAGATGTATTTGGCCTGGGTGAAACCCAGACGTCCCATAAACTGCGCGCACTCCACTCTGACCGCGGAGGCGAGTACATGGCGAGCCAAGTACAGGACATTCTCAAGCAGAGAGGGATGAGCATCACCTTACGATGCCAGTTCACCACAGTCGAATGGGAAAGCCGAGCGGATTTAACCGCACCATTACGGATAAGGCAATGGCCATGCTACATACAGCAGGCATGTCTAAAGGCATTCTGGGAGCACGCTATGACTGCTGCGGTACACATCTACAACCGCTCTCCCACCCGTACGCTTAAGTGGCGCACACCTTATGAGCTCTGGTACTCTGGCAAGGTACCAGATGTCTCTCATTTACGCGTCTTTGGATGCAAGGGGTACATGCACGTACCGCTGATAAGCGTCGCAAATTGGATGCGAAGGCCATTGAGGTCACGCTTATTGGGTTTGAGCCCGAATCTAAGGGCTATAAGCTTTGGGACCAGCCAAACCCGCTCTGTCCGTTTGTCCAGGGATGTGACATTCGACGAGAGTAGCTTCCCGTCCCTCCAGGGTGTTGAGCCACACCCACAACCTTCTCAAGTGGCCCTCACAGCCACTACCTCCACCATTGATTGCCGTACCTAGCACGTCGGCGTTACACCACAGCGAGCACCCTCCCCTGCACACTCAGACAGTAGTGAGGAGGAGGATGTTGAAGACATTCTAGACCCTAAACAAGAGCGTCCACACACGCCACCACCACCTGCACCACCCACTCTTCCTGTCACGCCCAAGCGTGAGCAGCCCACTCCCACTTCGCCACCGCCGCGTCAAAGCGCAACGCGCATTATGCGCCATGTCCCTCCTCCTTCCCAGATATGCCGAGAGGTTTTGAGGACCGTGCACAGCGTAGTCAGCTGTTGCGCGAGATGGACAATGCGCCTAGACGCTCTGCCCGGGCACCTGTTGCCCAATCCCTGCTATTTTTCAGCGGATAACGTGCCATGCGCGGCAGACGGTTGGGATATGCAGAGCTGTTGGCTGCAGCTTACATAGGAAGAGATCCTGCATCCTACGCAGAGGCCATGCGGTCTGTGGATGCAGATGAGTGGACTAAAGCGGGTCAGTATGAAATGGACGCACTTGCCCATATGGACCTGGGAGTTAGTAGATCTCCCGCCTAATCGCAAGGCAGTAAAATCCAATGGGTCTTCAAGCTCAAGGCGGATGGCCGCTACAGAGCTCGCTTGGTGGCTAAGGGATTTACGCAGATCCCTGGCATAGATTTTGATGAAACCTTCTCTCCCGTCGCACGATTTGAGTCGCTACGATTACTTCTGGCGTTGGCCGCGCTGGAGGACTGGCACATCCATCAGATGGATGTCAAGTCTGCTTTTCTCAATGGCGTGCTTGATGAGGAGGATTTACATGGAGCAACCACAAGGGTTCATCACTACTGGTGCAGAGACGAAGGTGTGTCGCCTAGTCAAGGCGATATATGTCTCAAACAAGCCTCCCGTGCATGGAACTTGCAATTCCATGGAGTGTTACTTGCACTCGGCTTTAAGCGGACGTTTGCCGATGCCGGCGTATATGTGTTGCCTCAACGAGAGGGGGATGGACCACTCTTCAGTTATCGTTTACGTTGACGACATCACTATATTGGGTGCCTCTTTGGAAAGGATTAAGCGTTTGAAGTCAGATCTCTCTGAACATTATGAGATACAGATCTCGGGGAGATAGAATCCTATCTTGGTATGCGCATTGTGCGCGACCGCTCTCTCAGACGCATCGAAATAGATCAGTCTGGCTATGTCAAGGATGTCCTCGAACGCTTTGTGCATGTCTGATGCCACTCCACACTCCACACCCTTGCCCACTGGTGCTGACGAGCACCTTCATAAATATACGGGTCAGGCTACTGCCTCTGACATTACGCACTACCAGTCACTCATTGGTAGTCTGCTGTACGTTCAGATTGGTACTAGACCGGACATTTCCTTCGCTGTGTCACGTCTGGCGCAGTAATGCAGCGAATCCCTCAACCACAACATCTGCGGCTTGCGCAATACGTTCTGGCTTACTTAGTAGGCACTGTGGACATGCGGATAGTCTACGATGGCGCCAGTGGAGACGGCCTTCATGGCTACTCTGATTCTTCCCTGGGTGACCAGGTTGACGACAGACACTCCACTTCGGGTTTATGTGTTCCTTTTAGCCAATGGTGCAATAAGCTGGTCTTCGCGAAAGCAAAAGACAGTGGCCCAAAAACACTACAGAGGCGGAATACATGGCCATGACCGATGCGGCCAAACCAAGCCGCTTGGTATCAGAGCTTCCTTGCGGAACTCTGGGTACGAGGTCGACGACCCCATCCCACTGCATGGGTGGACAACAAGGGTGCCATTGACTTGGCCTTGAACCCTGTCACTGGGAGGCGATCGAAGCACATTGCCATTAGGCATCATGTCATAAGGGAGTACATCGAAAAGGGGACCATCACCCTCATTAGAACCCCTACTGCGGAAATGGTTGCGGACGGCTTTACCAAGTCGCTTGCGCGTGTCCTGCTGCAGCAACACAATGTTGACATGGGCTTGTGCTAGTCCTAGATTGCTGATCACGGGGAGATGTTGATAAGTGACCTGTGCGCACTTAGCGGCTCAAATGGACACGCAGATAACGGACTGCTTTAGATAAGATATATTGGACTTATGTAGATTAGATTATTGTGATCTTTACAATCTCGGACTTTCTTATCTATGACATCACTGTACAATGACATCATGGACTCCTCTGGACTCCTATTGTATTTCGTCCTTGTACTCACTTCCTTTGTCTTATCTTATTGTGATGTCACTATGATATCATAGTCTAGCCTTCCCTTGTTCTTTGCGCTCTTGTTCTCCTTCTGTACACTCCTTTGTGTCCCTCTGTAGAACAACGCTCCTTGTACTGTGTGACTCTGTTGTACTAGCGTCACTCCTGTATTTTGTATAAGTAGTACAGCTTGTACGCTCCTGGTCCACATCAGTTCTCATCTGTTGTGTGCCAGGTATGTTCCCCACTCTTTTATAAACATCAGTTCTCATCTGTTGTGTGCCAGACACTCTATCTGCTTCACTTGCAAGATCTCTCTGTTGCTGCTTCAAGCCACTCTTCATATCTCACCACAGTCCTCAGTTCACTGTGAGTATGATCCCTTCATGTGCGCTGTTCATCATGCAGCACTGTGTTGCAGTCATGGCACTGCAGCACCATGTTGCAGTCATGGCACTGTGGCACCATGTCACAATCATGGTGTTGCAACACCATGCTGCTTGTTGTGGTGTTGTGATGCTGTGTCACTGTTGTAGCATCACAGTGGAGTTGCTGTCAATGTAACATCATGGTGAGGCTTGCATGCCATGCCAGTGTCATAGTGTCACGGTGGGACATGGCAGCTCTTGTGCACCATAAGGTGGAGGTGGTGTTGAGACGCGACTATATAAGTCACATGTCTCGTGGGATCTGATTGTGTCAGCCCACATACTAAAAACGGTATCTGTCCCTTATGGACTGATTGGACTATGGCCGGACTTGTACAGACCGCTTTGTTTATCTTTATTGTCAGAGTCATATATGGCTCTTATGTTCTCTATTATTAAGATACCGGTATTGTCTGCTTTAGGCAGCTATTGTTCTCTGCCCTCCAATGGCATTTCTCCCTCTGGCGCACAGACCATGTCTATTGTGTTTGGATCACCTGTGCGCACGGACCATTATTACCTAAGTGTCCTGTATATAAGGACTGCTGTTTTCGCCTATACACTTCAGAGTTCCCTTCACCTCTGAAGTGTAAGTCCCCTTCTCTTACTTCTCTTATTACCTTTACTCATAAAGACGTTCCTTTGTAGTAACTTGTCTTTACTAGGTATGCAGCTGTAATAGAGTTCCCTTCACCTCTGAAGTTAACTTGTCTTTACTAGCTCTTTGCTATTATCTCCTTGCTCGTTAGTTCTGCGCTCAACAGGTGGCAGGAGGCAGCACTGAGAATGTGCTGGAGCCTAGAAAGAAAAACATTGTAGTTAGTTAGCTAAAAGGATAAGACAAAGAAAAACACTCAGCTTCTTTAAATTGAGGGTTCCCTGGGCCAAGCAATGCAATCAACAAGTGTTGCCAGTGAGTGTTGGATGACAATGGTGACCTGCGTGCCTGGTGAAACCCATGATCTGTGACCCATACCCGTACCTGCCCAACCCCCAAGCCAAACCCGCACAGGTGCATAAACCCATGCCATTTACTACATGGTGCCACAGCACAACATTGGTGTTGGTGTTGTAGTCCTGTGGTGTGATGTTGATGTTGCAGCCCCAGCATGTGGTGTTGTGTCATAGTCCTGCAGCACAACATCGGTGTCACAGGCCCAGCTTGCAGTTGTTGGTGTCGTAGTCCCACAGCATGACATCAATGTCACAGGCCCAGCGTGCAATGTTGTAGTCCCATGGCACAATGTCGGTGTCACAGGCTGGCCATGGTCATGGGGTTGTACAGCTACAGCAGCAGTGGGAAGGCCTGCAATTTGATGTCAGTACATTGAAACACAGACTTGAATTGACTTGAACAGAAAAAAGTGTTGGGCAGAGACTTAATATGTGGCATGGGAAGGTGTGCCATGGCTCAGATACATTGCCTCACATGACTGACTTGAACACCCTCGCTGCCACCCAGACTTCAGCCAGGCTTGTTTCTTTCCATGAGTTTTTTTCCCTTCATTCTTTAACTCTTTGAAACTGGCACAAAATCTCATGCAGCGCACACCATGATCATGAAAGAAGTGCACATCATTATCAAGTTTGATGGTTTCATACATCAACTACAGACATCTGGCACTCCTTTGCACTCCCTGCCATCCCAGCCCTTACTTTATCATCGCCCAGATATTCACCAACTAGTCTGCAGTACTTGCCAATGTTGTCATCATTCTCACCAACATCCCCACACTATTCTCCACAAGATAAGTTTTTTTCTTTTTTCTTTTTGTTCCATATCATTTCTCACTCTCTCACGAGCCACATTGCCACTGCCTTGCCACACACCAGCCTGTGGCTCCTGGCTCCATCCTTTGCCACACACGAGGTTCTCCTCCACCACCTTGCCATGCAACCTGCCCCCATCCTGACATCATGCCATTGCAACATGCAAGACTTGGTCACGATGACTACCCTGTCATGACATCACCTAAGCAGGGCATGCAAGTCTCCACCACAGACAACCACCAGGTGATATTGGTGCTGCAACAAGGACAGCTGCAATGACAAGGACAACATTAGCAAAGACAATTGTGACAACAACAATGACACAAGGCCCCATGACTATGATGGTCACCCACAGCTGATAACTCAGCCCAGTGCATCAAGATATGCTTTTCTTTCTTTCTTTTTTTCATATAATTTCTCACTGACTTGCACCACATAGTGTTTTAAAGTCTGGTGTGGTCCAGTTTTTTGGCCACAAACCAGGCAACTGGGACCAGGACCAGTCCCTGCCAAAAGCAAATCATGAAAGACCAGACTGAGACCGCTACCAACTGGTCCATGTTGGTTGTATTGTAGGTCACAGAAAAGTTGTTGGTTGCAACTGATAATTTACCTGAGGCCGGTTGAACTCTGGTTGCAACCAGTTTTTACACAGTGTCAGGCAAAAAAATAAATCTTTGTGTAACATGGTAATTTGGTAGTCTACAGAGCACTTCTACTGTTCTACAATCTGTCCCTATGGACTGAAAAAAGACCATGGACCCAACTGGACCCAACTGGTGGCAACTGGACTTCCAGTGCAGTTGCATGTGGTTCCAGCATGGGTCCAGTTGCAGTCCATCAACAATTTGATTCATTAAAAGACTGCCAAAAGACCAGTTGCAACCAGTTGCAACCAGTCCTTGACAGGACTTTTAGTTGCCCAGCCTTGTGTGGAAATTGTGCCCAGCTGCCAGTCCTGAACCTGTCACGGCCCAGATTCACGGGTTTGTTGCAGGATGCACATTGCCAGACCAGACACTGATGCAAACGTGTCCTAGCTGACACATACCTCAACCCCCATGGCACTGCTCAGGTCGTCAACTCCAGGTCATCGACTGCATTGTAGTGCTTCCAACAAGTTAAGTTTTTTCCTTATCCTTTTACAAACTAACTATATATTTTTCTTTCCAGGTTTAGGTTCCACTGCGCCACATGCAGGCCCATTTGGTGTGCAAGGTCGCCACACTGTGATGCTACAACAGCAAGATGGCAAACTGTTGCACTATGATGGCACCATGGTGCTTTGACCCGACACACCGACATAGTGCCAGCATGCTATGAACACCAACACAGCACCCTGGGTGCTGCAACAGCCACATGGGTGCCACGCTATGACACTGATGCCACACCTGCAGCAACATGGTGCTGTACGCTATGACACCAATGCTGTATGGTCATGCTATGACAGCACTTGGCGCCACCGCTATAGACAGTGGATGCTGCACCGCCAGCAACTCAGCACTGGTATGCTAACGATGCCAATGCTGTATGGTCACACTACGACAGCAACTCGGTGCCACGCTACAACACTGACATCATGCCACAGCAACTCGGCACTGTTATGCTATGACACCAACACTGTGGTCACGCTATGACACTGACTCAGCGCTACAACCACTGACACTGTGCTGCAGCAACACACTACAACACCATATGGTCATGCTATGACAGCAACTCGGCGCCAAGCCACTATGACACTGACACCACACTGCAGCAACACGGTGCTAGCATGCTACGACTCAGATGCCATGTGGTCATGCTGTGACAGTGACATGCCACTGACCTTGCTGCCGACAACAAGTGCCAACAACTCCGATGCCACGCTGCAGCAATACGGTGCTGCAACTGAGATAGATGATGAACAGTACACATAGAGATCATACTCACAGTGGACAAAGGAGACTGTGGTGAGATATGAAGGGTGACTTGAAGCAGCAACAGAGAGATCTAGCAAGTGAAGCAGATGTGGAGTCTGGCACACAACAGATGAGAACTGGTGTGGTGCCAGAACATACAGAGTACTCTACTTATACTTTACAGAGGGTGACACTGGTAACAGTGAGTCACAGTAATACAATAAGACACATTGTTCTACACTCAGACAAGGGAGTGGACTAGACAGGAGAATAAGGTGTAAAGAACAAGAAGTGTCCAGACTATGATATCATAGTGACATCACAATAAAGATAAGAACAAAGGAAAGTACAAAGATGCAGTACAAAGGGAATCCAGAGGAGTCCATGATGTCATGTACATATGTGATGTCATAGATAAGAGAATACAAGAAGTCCGAGATTGTAAAGATCAAAATTCTCTAATCTACAAGTCCTGTATATCTAATCTAAAGCAGTCCATTATCTGTGTGTCCATTGAGCCGCTAAGTGTGCACAGGTCACTTATCAACAATAGATTAGACAATGGACATGTAATTAGTTGTAGCTATTTAGAAGAAATAAATTTGTTTCAACTTGTTATAGACCAGTGGTAGACCAGTTAAGACTGGTCTACACACTGCAACCCAACTGATGTAGACCGGTCTTACGCAGTCTGGTCCAGTTTTTTTGCTGTGCTAAGAAACTACAGACCGGTTGCAGTCCCAGTTCTATCCAAAATAGGTAAAAAAAAAACTGGACTGGACCAGACTTTAAAACACTAGCAGTCACTATCATCACAATTGCTGCTATCATATGATCGCCGCCACCATTGCCACCCATTGTGTCGCCATCAAGACTCCCATGTCCAAGTTGTTTTGCTGCCGCTGTGTTAGCTGTCTGAGTGATGGGTCAACATGGCCCCACTGTAGTTGTGTCACCTTGCAATGGACTCAGAGTCAGCAAAAAAAGTCATGGACTCCTAAAAAAAACTCTTAGCGGAATCTGAAAGTATGGCAAAAGTGGAGACATACAGGATGGGTGACACCCCAGGGGGAGGGAAATGTGTAGCTAAGGGTGTGACATGGCTTCCCAAGAACTGTAGCACAGACAATGAGATGAGATCAACTACCACAGAAAGGGGTGATGAGAGAGTCTGATGGGACCTATGAGGTGATGTATGCCAGTGTTGAGGTTATCTATGATGAACTCACGACTTGTCACCTCTTCTGAGGGCTTGGCCATGCGAGCCATATGAGACCCTATTCGCAGTTGGGTAAGAGTTCATAAGACTCAAGTATATGGAGAAGGAGGTACTAACCTTTGTATATTGCAGGCATGAAATAAGAGAGACGGGGTAGATGTGGAGAGCACTATGTGATGTAAAGGTAAGGGATGGCCAGATGGGTCTGTGGGAATAACACCACAGAAGCATGGATTGGGAGAGGTAAAGAAGGCGATGTCAGAGACTTTGGTAAAGTGTCATTCAGGTCAGCAATCTTTTAGAGAGGGGTGGGCAGCAAGGAGCTGAGAAGGTCTTGTGAGGGGTATTTGTGGATGTTGAATACAGATTATACGGTTGGTGAATGAAGGGTGAAGGTGAGCAAGGCGGCAATGTACCTGCACCAGTGGTACTGCAGACTTGAAGAAAGGGAAGAGGACATTACAGTGGCTGGGAGAAGACAACAACCTAGACGTTTTGTTGTGTTGCTAGAAGAAGCTGCTGGCACTGGTGCACTGAACAAAGACAATGCTAAATTGATACAACATAGTGAAAGAGAGCCCGAAAGTGTGTATTGTGGGATGGAACGAGGTGGGGGAAAGTACAAGCAAATTCAGAGAATCAGGTGTGCTTGGACTTGGACGTCTGAGTCCAGCCTCAGTACATACTGGGGCAATACAGTACAAGTTCCGCACACAGCACAGTATAGCCAGGCAAGTGACAATGTGAGCTCGCATGCAGGAGTGTCCAATATCATCAAGTCCAACACATAATATGATTCTCTACTGGTACAGAGTCTACTAGCAACTTTAACTAATTTACGAAAACCTTTAACTCAATAATTGTTACGATTTTCACCCCACTATGCTTTCTCCTATGGCTTCCTTATCTCGCCCTACGTGTTTCACTGTACTTTTACGATATGATCTGACGCTTTGCGCTTCTTGACTTCTATCTCGCGCCTTGCGCTCAGCGATAGGATGGCCAGTTTTACGCTGCATTCATCTGCTGACCAC
>JANSJP010000145.1:0-182295 GCA_024734325.1 Lactarius hatsudake
GAGTCATTCAGGCTGCCAGTATGATCTTAAGCTGCTCACAGTTTCCATTCACAACTTCAACCCACCCCTTGGCTGTGACGATGTAAGGACTTGGATAGCACAGGCCCTGCGCCCGAACCCATCCTCAACAGTATCGCCAAATTTAAGTCGGACTCATTCTGACGACGTCGCACGACGCCATCAATTCTCTTGCCAGTGCGTGTTTCCCCCATCCGTCCATTCTTCCATCTACAAAAACCATCTCTGAGTCTCTTTCTCTTCACTTGTGGCTCATTATCTCACTCTGACTCTCTGAGTCGTTACAGACTCATTCCCACCATCCGACATCTTCGTCACACCGCATTGCCACTGAATCACAGCTCTCTTGCTGTTACGAATTCTACTTGCCGACTTAGTTGTATGATTATGATATGATCCGGTGACTCGGCGCCCCCTGACTCTTATCTTGCACTTTGTGCCTCGGCGATAGGGTTGGTCGATTTACGCTTCTTTTCATCCGCTGACCATTCTGAGGCGCGCACGATCCCACGAGATTCCCTTGTACTACATATGACCATTCCCTTTGTTTACGCTTTGAGGCTCTTGACTCATGATCGCGCCATATGTTGTCTCTCGCAAACATCCTGTAACAGTATATAAGTCACGCCCTACCTAGCTTGTACGGTAGACTTGACTATCTTGTGTAATACACGTTGTCTTGCCTCACGAACGACCTTTGACTCGCCCTTGCGCTTGAGTCCCTGCTTTCGCTCGCCAGTTGCGCTTGAGCCTCGACTCCTACTATTGCCCTTGGTTCCAGGGAAACCAAGCAGTACTTGTGCATCATCGAACTGAGTCCTAATCGACTCGTGCTTCTCCGATCCCATTGACTTAAACGCCTGATACACGTTGTACCTAACGCCCCCGTGGTGGCATTACACTTGCCGTCGTCATCACCCATCTGGGGCCACTGTCCAAGCCTGCCACAGTGCCGCTCCTAGTCCACGCCTATTAGGCCCTGCCTCCCCACGAAACTATACGGCGAAGGCATTGGAGACAGACCTCTAGCACTTTCGTCCCATCCCATCCCATCGGTCGGTTCGGTCGATCCATTGGCCCAATCCATCCACTCATCAATCCATCTCGTTGTCCATTATCTCACCTCACTACATCGTGTCAAATCGACATCTGACGACCATCTCACAAACAGCCCCAGACCCCAGCATTGCATTCCCACGCATTTTGCCGTTCTTTCGGCCTGCCCACATCTGAGTCAGGTGGCCTCTTCTAGCCACCAACTTGTCTGTTACTTATTTCCTGTCGTCTTGTCCCATTTCTCACTCTTCTGACACCACAGGTGTCTCATCGGTGCCTCTCTCCTTCACCTCAATGTTTACCTTGGTCTCGGCATACTCACGTGTATGTTGCAGCTCTCGAGACGCTAAGCATTTTTTTTTAGACTTCACGATGATTTCTACTGACTTGGAGGACCAATGATTTCTCAACAGAGCCTGAGCCACATGGCAACAGCATGAAGCGATGATGCTCGAGTCAGCGGCAACCATGACTGTAATGACTGGGTTACGTTGGTCCATGACAAGACCACGGCAGTGACAATGCAACACTGTAGCGATCATGGGGAGGCGATGAGATGATGACTATGACGAGGCAATTACAATGGCGACTACAACGACAACTACGACAGCCATGGGGTGACTACGATGGACGATTCTGACGAGGCAGCCACGACGGCCACGGAGATGGCAATGGCAATGGGGCGAGCACCACAAGGGCAATGACAACAGTGACCATGAGTCCACATCGACTCCACATCAACCACAAGGCAGCGACGACGACAGGAGTAATGCTAGTGCCAGTAGTAGAGATATGGTATACTTGATTGCACACAGGGGTATGCGGGTAGCATTGGTACCCGTCAAACCTGCGACCCGCTTCCTCACCCGTCCGCACCCGTACCCGTATGCCACGGGTTACCTGTACCCGCGACCATGGGTATGGGTTGTGGCTGATTGACACGCGGGTAACCCTTGTCGATCCCTAAAGACAGCGCACGTTGCTCATCAAACAAAATAGGCTTACTGGAGCTACAGCGATTACGGGGCAGTACTAGTAGAAATGTATTCATATTTAAAACTAGATTATACACTGTCCAAGAGCCCACTGGAATGTGGGTACAAGTAACCCGCCAAACCTGTGTCCAAAATTGACTTATAAATTACTTGGTAATTTTTAATAAATATAATTTCCTTTTTGGTATTGGGGCGATGAGCCATGGCTGAAGCTGGCTCTCAGCCGAGCAATTCCAAGCTCCGCCCCAGTTAATAGCTCTGGCTCAGCTCCAGAGCCAGGAACCCCGGGAGCTGATCTCAGCTGCGCCACACCGCGCCAAGCTGAGCTGCGGCAACACTAATCCCAACTACTGTAATAGGCAAACATACTGCCGTAATGTTGTAACTGCTATAGATAAGGTCCTTACATACTTATCACATTCCAACACTCCCCCTTGCTTAGTGCAGCTTTGAAAGCACCTCTAAGCAAGTAATAGCGTGCTTACAAGCCTAGGTGTCGAGTGAGCGTTGTGTAAGAGTTGATGAGTAGTGTTGTGTCCAATTTGAGTCTCTAACATCTCATCAAGTTGTGAATGTCCATTATAAACGACATTTTCCAACTGGGCGTGTCATATGTCGTCCCCATTAGGGACAGGACATGCGAGCTCCCCTCTGGTAGTTCATGAAAGGCTTGGAGTCAGTTGTCAGCTGATTAAAGCGACATTACACCATAACTTGAGGAGAATAAGGTGACTCTGTCCCGTTAAGGAGACAGTTTGCTTGTGATGCACTCCTCTGAAGAAGAAGTGGTGGACAGCGTTGAACATAGAGAAACATATGTTCGACTTCAGAAGGTGTGGTGGCAGTGGAGGGACAAAAGTTCCTTCATGCTTTCCTTCACGAGTCACCATCATCAGATATGGTGTGTGTGCGCAGTAGCGCACCAAACTCTAGCCCTAGCTGTTCCCTGAATTTAAGGAACTTAATGCAACCCAGATTCTTAGTGAAAAGATCTGCAGGGTTCTCAGCTCCTTTAATGAAAAATAGTTCTATCTTCTTTTCACGGATCACATCACAAATGTAATGGTGACATAGATCAATGTGTTTGATCTGTTTCTCCTGAACAGGATTAGAAGATAAGAATATGGAGCCTTGATTATCTCTGCATAATGGAATAGGTCTGAGGTTTATTCCAAGCTCACTAAACAGCGAGCGAATCCAGACCAATTGTCTGCTTGTATCACACAGAAACATGTATTCTGTGTCAGTGGATGAGAGCGCGATAGACTTCTGCGCTCTCGAATTCCAGCAGAACACTCCATTTGCCATTTTTACTAAGTAGCCCATAGTGGACTTTCTGGTAGTTGGGTTGGAAGCCCAATCAGAATCTGTGTATGCTATTATACCACCATCGCTTTTGCCATCAAAGACTAGTGCATAATTAGAGGTACCGAGTAAGTAGCAGCAGATATAAAGTGCATGCTTCATATGGTCCTCAGATGGGTTGGCAGCAAACTGCGCCATTTTGGTAACAGCATAGGCGATATCCAGTCATGTTCCAATCATTATGTATAGGAGAGATCCTATTACTTGTTGATATGACGCGTGGATCTCTGGGGTTGCATTTCTCTTATTAGGGGTTGGATGATACCCTTCTGGTAGTGGGGTAGGTACTGATTTGGCATTAATCAGATTGAAACACTGCAGCACTTTCTGAAGGTAATCCTGCTGATCTATCAGGATTTCACCCTTAGAACGTAGTATGTGCATGTGTAGAAATTCTTTGGTATCACCCAAGTCTCTGCATTCCCAAATCTCCATGAAGCATTTCTTCAGGGATGCTATGTCCTTTTTATTTCTTCCAAGGAAGAGGACATCATTGACATAGACAATGACTACAATAGTTTTATCATCATTCACAAACAGACCTGAGTCTGATTGAAGTTGTGTGCAGCTAAGAGTACTCATGGATTTATCCAGTGCTCTCCACCAAGTGAGTGCTGCTTGTTTAAGTCCATATATAGCTTTCCTCAAGCGCATGACTTTATTTGTTGGCTAGGGTCTTTAAACCCTTCAGGTTGTTCCATGTAGAGTTCCTCATCGAGGTCTCCATATAGAAAGGCTGTTTTGACATCTAGTCCAGAGATGTGCCAATCCTTCAGCACAGTAAGCGCAAGCATCATCTGGACCATCTCAAACCATACCACTGGTGAGAATATTGTTGGAACGTGATAAGTACGTAAGGACCTTATCTATAGCAGTTACGACATTACAGTAGTATGTTTGCCTATTACGGTAGTTGGGATACGTACTACAACGGGCGCAATACGCCCTCCAAGTGAGAGAAGCTCTATGCCTATCTCGAAGTGGTAGTTTACATCAGGCGTGTGTAAAAACGCGATATTGTGGACGCCTGTACTCATCACTTTTACGCAAATGGTCAGGGTAGGACCATAGAGTATAAAAACCCTCCTATGGGAGGGAGGCGAATAGATATTCACTCTCTTTCTCACTTGTGCGCCCTCTCCACTCTTGCAGTCTCTCAACCTACTCAAAGGTGAGAACACCATTCCTGTTAGCTGCGTGCATTGCTGCGCAACAGGTTATGGGCCCTGCTACAGGGTTTGCCGTCGCACTCTTTGACAGAGTTGCGCCTTGTGGTCATCGCCCACCACGTTGTTACCTTTGCAAAGAGGTACTCGTGCGGTTGTAGGCACTAGACTCAAGGAGGCTCCCTGGTAATAGCGAGCTCAGTATTGTGCTCTTGAGGAGTACACAGACTTGGCCTATCGCCTAACTAAACAAGGCTCTATTACGGCTCCAATTAACTTTGGAGTGTCGAATAGCTCAACCTTGGGGTGACAGTCGAGCAGGATAGTCCGACGCATGGCATTTGTGATCCAAATGTCAAAATGGGCGCTGCCCATTCTGTTGGAAACAGCCTAATATTGGGCTATTGTCACGCATTGTATTGCTATTAGCCGTGCTCTGGCGTTGGCAATTCTTTTTGATTCACTCAGTATTGTTATTATAATAACGCAATGCTGACGTTCTCAAAGCCAACAGATCTATCAAAACTATGTCCTCTCAACTCACTCAGCTTGTCCCCGTCTTCGATGGCTCTAACTGGGCCACTTGGTCTCAGCAGATGACCGCGTTCTTTATGTCCCAAGGACTTTGGGGCTTTGTCGCTGGTACCATCGCTCGTCCCGCTGCTGCTGCTGAACAGCCAGCTTGGGATCGAAGCGATGAGATGGCTAGGGGTAATCTCACCCTCCGCCTTTCGCCCGCTATACAGCAGGCTGTCACTGGGAACACTTCCCAGGCGCTCTGGGACTCCGTAAAAGACCGGTATGGTGCGGTATCTATGCCCCGCATCTACAAAGACTTCAAGGAAGCGATCTCTATTCGCTTCAATTCTAATCAGCACCCTGCCCCTCAATTCGAGAAGATGGCTGCCGCCTTCTCTCGTCTTGGTTCCGTTACTATCGGAACTGGTGCTGCCGCCACCACACTTGCCATCAAGCCTCAGCTGCAGGCTCTTATCGCCATGTCCGCTTTGCCCCAGAAATGGGAGCACCTTATCCCTGTCATGTGCAACAACCTTCCCTATTGCAGATCTTAAGCTCGATACAGTCTCGGCTTGCGTTGAAAGCCAGTATGAGACTGAGACTAATCGAGGACAGCATAAGGCCGTTCATAACGCGCAGAAGCTTTCTGCCGTTAAACGGAAGCGCACCGACCCTCGCTTTTCGAAGCAGGGTACGTCGCAGCAGCCTAGCGCTCCTGGCCCGTCCAATCAGCAGCAGCCTTTTAGGCAGCGCGGAGGACGTGGTTCCGGAAGAGGCAAAGGCAAAGGGAAAGGCAAGGCACCTGCCCGTGCTCCACAGCACTCGCATATTGCTTCTGTCGCCGCATTAGCCCCTCCTACTTCCCACAAGGTGACTCATATTGGGTCATCTGGTGTCTCTACGCGAATCGAAGTCGAATCCTCCTCACCTCAGAGGACCCCTGGCTTCTTCCCTTCCGTCAATAAGGCATTGACGCTCGCTGAACGGCTGGATGTACCCGCTACAGTCCAGACCGTAAAGACGCTCGAGCAGCGCTTTGCCGAGATTGACGCGCAGATGCGTCCCCGTATCGAAAAATTCATGGACGAGGAGTATGACTCTGATGTCGATATCGATATGTCGCAGCAGCCTTCTGGCAGCGCACAACCGATCATGAATATCGCTGGCTAGATGACACGGAAATATTCGGTGAGCGTTCTAACGCTCTCCAACTTGACTTATCGGGACTGACGATAAGCGATGGGGATTCTGATAAAGAAAACCGTGCCCCCACGCCTCCTTACGTCAACCCTGCTTCAATTGTTGAAGCAACAGTCAAGCAGGCTACTCGCGAAAAAGACACCCTTGGTGGATCACGTTCTAACGACCAAATTGAAGCAATTTGGCGCAGTAATCAGCAGTTCCTGTACGATAATGGTCGTCCAACGGACCCCCGTTTCGACCCTCTTATCCCGACACCGGCCTCTACTGGCCGTTCGCTGACTCCGGAGTCTTTTCTAACCGGACCAGGATGACGAGATCTCCCTTGATTGGGGATCTGATGAAGAAGAGTACGTCTTCTCTTCACCTTGCGCACCACATGCTGATAACGTTACAGTATTAGCCCTGCCCCCAAAAAGTCTAAGGGATGGCAGTTGTAACGGTTACGTATATCTACGGGATTCGCATGTAATAGTACCGAAGTCACTCGATATGTACAATATTAACAGCGCTCTCCTCGATTTACTTGAGTGTGAGCACAATGAGTACTTCAGTCAATGCGCAGAGTGTTTAAAGCGCACTCAAAATATGTGGCTCCTTGACTCAGGAGCATCAGCACACTTCACTAATAAACTTAGTGACTTCATCGACTACAAGCAAATTGCTAAGTCTGAACGAATTCCTGTAAAGACAGCAGCTCAAATGTTGTATGTTGAAGGAACCGGAACAGTCTTGCTAGAACATTACGTCGCAGACAAACCTGTTACTACTCGGGTATATCCGGTTCTATACATACCTTCTATGAGCACGCGTCTTCTATCTATGGGAGTTTTTCCTACAGCAAGGTTTGCGCGTTTTGGGGAATTCGCGGCATATTAACTTGCTACGTAAAAATAAAAAGATTGTCCAATGTAAACCCCTTCTTCATGGACAATCCCTATATTGGCTAGATGCCTCTATATCCACTCTAACTGAGTCGCATATTGCGAACCAGTCTGCGTTAATTAATGTAGACTATGACCTTATGCATCGTCGCCTCGGACACCCATCCAAAGAGGTTCTAAGACGAGCTAAGGAACACACTAAGGGCTTTCCAGAAGGGATAACAATTCCCACCTCTGATGTAATATGTCCTGGATGCGCACAAGGCAAAATGCCTGCTGCCTCACATCCTCCGTCCGATACAAGGGCTAAAGCCTCTTTCAATCGAATTCATTCTGATTTGAAAAGCTTCCCTATACCGTCATACCACAAATACAAGTATTTTATCGTCTTCTTTGACGATTATACTTCCTTTGCATGGATTACTCTTTTACGGGATAAGGCCTCTGCTATTACGGCACTAAAGCAGTGGCTTGCGTTAATAAAAATCAATTTGACGTTACCATAAAAGAATGGATGTCTGATGCAGGCGGTGAATATAAATCGGACGCTTTCCTAAAGCAGCTTAAGGATGCCGGCATAACAGTGCTACAGTCTGCGCCACATACGCCACAGCAAAATGGGCGCGCTGAGCGCTTTATGCGTACCATAATGGACAAAGCTCAGGCCATGCGCCTTGATGCTTGTTTACCACAGAGTTGGTGGGAATTTGCAGTACAACATGCTGCACATTGTTACAATAGAACCCCCATAAGTCGCCTCAAATGGCAGACTCCTTACAAACTATTACACAATGACGTCCCTGACATATCGCATCTCAGAGTATTTGGTTGTGGCGCCTATGTACATATTCCAGAAGCTCGCCGGGTGAATAAACTTTCTCCCAAAAGCGAGCTAATGATTTACCTCGGAAGAGGAGCTGGAATGAAGGCTGACGTCTTCATGCGCACACCAAATACCTTGTTCTATTCAGACAAGGCTCTCTTTGATGAAGCGTTATTTCCTAGATGTCCTAGAATAATTCTAGGAGTATGCCCCGTGGTGTAACTCAGTTAGACGACACAGCTCCAGATGAGCTGTTAAATGACGATACCACTCCCGGTGATGATGACGACCTACCACCTGAGCCTCCTAATACCAAAGGGAGAAGCGCTCCCCAGCCGGCCGCTGGACCTCCTCCTAGTAGTTCTACTGGAGGATCTGGATCGCAGCTACCTCCGCCTTTACCCCCTGTTCCAGTACCTGGTCCTAGTGAACCTAGGAGATCAGGGGCGTATAAGGAAACCAGTTACTCGTCCTGAAAATGTCTATGGAGATAGGCCTCCTGTTACGATTTATCTCGGTCTCTCACTTTGCGCCTTCTGACTCCTGTACTTTTACAATGTGTTCCCATGACTCGCGCTTCTCGGCTTCCATTCCGCACTTTGCGCCTCGGCGATAGGATGGCCAGTTTTACGCTCCGTTTCGTCCGCTGACCATTTCTGAGGCACGCGTCGTTCCGCGGGATTCCCTTGTACTACTTATGACCATCCCCTTTGTTCTCGCTTTTGCACAGTTGTATCATACTTGCGCCATATGTTTGCGTCGTGCAAACATCCTGTACTAGTATATAAGTCACGCCCTACCTAGCTTGTACGGTAGACTTGACTTCTTGTGTAATACCACATCGTCTTTGCCTCACGAACGTCTCGACTCGCCTTTGCGCTTGAGTCCCCACTTTAGCTCGCCCTTTGCGCTTGAGCCTCGTCCCTCCACTATTGCGCTCGGTACCAGGGATACCGAGTGCACTTGTACATCACCGAACTGAGTCTTAACCGACTCACGCTCTTCCGATCCCGTTGACTTGGACGCGGTACACGTCGTACCTAACGCCCCTGTGGTGGCGTTACATTAAGTCAAGTCTCTCACAGTGGCGAACCTTCACAGTCGCGCCAGATCCCAGTTCCAGGCAGAATACATCGACAGATACAGTGACGACGAGCTTTCCGACAAAATCAAAGGAGCCGTCGTCTGGAAGGAACACGAAGGAGTGGAAGGATATTTTCTCTTCCACCCTAACACGCAGAAATATCGACAGGTCCACTATCTCGAAGACCTACGACAGTGGGCGTATATTGACTACTCCGCAAAGAAGGGCCAGTGGTACACCATTAGCATAGTACCCCAAGCACTCGGTGTCGGACCCCTCACAACTAAGACTACCTCTGGTATTGCCATCGACGACGACACCCCATCACCTAGTGTTTCTGTACCCACAACAAACTTTACCCACTATCGACCCGACGACCCACTTCCAAACTCACGTCATGTCCCAGACTCTGCAAGCTTCAGCTAGCACGACCCTTACTAGTGGAGCAGGAGGATCCTCCGGAGCATCAGGCTCAGGAGGGGGAGCATCGAACCCGCCTAGTGGCGGCGCACCGGTACCACCATCTGGTGGCGGTGCGGTGGCGGCGGCAGTGGCGGTGGCGGTGGCGGTGGCGGTGGCGGTGGCGGTGGCGCCGCGCCAGGAGGAGCCGCACCTGCAGCGCCAGCCCCTGGAGGAAACGGACGATTGGGAGGAAACCCTCCCCCCGAGTTCACGGGAGTCAGAGACGAAAGCAAGGCCTTCTTACGAGCCTTTCGACTTTACAAGGAGATGAATCCCACCGTCGACCAACTCGCAATCCCAGCGTCCCGAGCCATGACATTCCTATCGTATATCCGAGGCCCCTTAGTAAATGACTGGGTCGACGAACAAGCCCAATGGCTAGAAGATCAGATTGCGGCCGGTGTTCTCCGACAAAACGAAGTCCTGTGGACCACCGTCAGGGACCGGTTCGTACAAGCCTACACTGACACATCCGAGCAAACCAACGCGCGCAAGGCGCTCCAGACTCTCACAATGAAGGGAGGAGATATCGACACGTATGTCGCGACTTTCCAGAACCTTGTCACGAAGGCCGGGTATAACCCCGATGAAGCTACAACGCTGGAGTTGTTCCAGGACGGACTCCCTAACCAGTTAGTAGTCAATGCCGTCCGCTTCCAGCACCCAGTCAATTGGGAGCAATGGAAGGCGGCCGCCCGGTTGCAGCAGGCTGAATACCTCATTCTCAAGGATCGCCTCGGCAAGGGTAAACCCCAACGAAAGAAGGGAGGACAAAGCAGAGAGCAGTGGGTCCAAGCCCTCAAAGGAACCCGCGATCCCAACGCCATGGATGTTGGACGTGCCCGAGCCTCCGTGGCGCTCACCGATGCCGACAAAGCTTCCCTTCAGAAGGAGGGACGATGTTTTAGATGTCGTGCGCAAGGGCACATCTCGCGTAACTGCCCTCAAAAAGGCGTGCGAGTGGCTGCCACTACGTCTACCTTGGCGCCACCCCCCATGTCCCCGCGATCATCAGCCCCGACTCCCTCGGGTTCAAGTTTACCAACTCCCGCCGTCTCTTCTTTCGCCATACAATCTAGTCGCGTACTATCGAACGAAGAGCAGGCGGATCTACAGATCGCAGCGATGAAGGCACAAACCCAGGAGGTACGGGACCTCATGGTAGAAAAGTTATTCGGACGGGAGGATTTTCTCGACGCTTGAACCCGGCGGCCTGGGCTAGAGCATTAAACTTGAACGTGTACACTAGCAGATTTCGATCTATGCGAATCCCAGTTTTGTTCAAATCAGTACACGCAACGGCCGAACGACAAGTCCTCATCGATTCAGGAGCTACCGACAACTTCATATGCTCCTCACTGTTAAGACGACTCCAAATTGGGACGCGAGAAGTAACTCATCCCATCCGCATTTGGAATGTAGATGGCACCCACAATCAGGATGGCGCCATCACCCATTACACCGACCTCACCGTACGAACGGGAACAGAAGAAAGGACGCTTCGCTTCCTGGTTACTAACCTGGGAAGGGACGAAGTGATCCTAGGATACCCTTGGTTTACGGCCTTTGAGCCCAAGATCAAGTGGGGAGATGCAACGCTGAACGAAGAGTTTCAGCCGGTTGTGGTCTCGAGCCTTCGCTTGTCAGACGAAGCCACGCCCATGGAAGCTTCCATCCGGGCGTTGGAGACGTATGAACTTGACGAGGAAGCGTGGGAACAGCTCATGGACGACGAGCGGGAACCCCAAATTGCGTTTTTACGCAAAACTACAACCGCGTCCGAGTTAGCACAACAAGAGGCGGCAAAGAAGAAGGAGCGGACCTTCGAGGAGATGATCCCCGAAGAGTATCGATGTCACCGTAAAATTTTGAACGAAGAGGCATCTCACCGCTTCCCCCCATCTCGCTCCTGGGATCACGCTATAGACCTCCTTCCTAACGCCCCCGCATCGCTGGACTGTAAAGTCTACCCACTCGCGCAGAATGAACAAGAGGCCCTAACCACCTTCCTGAACGAGCAACTGGCAAAAGGGTATATCCGTTCGTCTAAGTCGCCATACGCATCCCCCTTCTTCTTCATCAAGAAGAAGGATGGCAAATTACGCCCCGTCCAAGATTACAGACGACTAAACGAACTCACAGTCCGGAATCACTACCCGCTCCCCCTGATCCCTGAACTCATAGATCGGATACGCGACGCACGCCTCTATACGAAACTCGACGTCAAGTGGGGGTACAATAACGTACGGATTAAGCTAGGAGACGAGTGGAAAGCCGCTTTCAAGACGAACCAAGGGTTGTACGAACCCCTCGTCATGTACTTCGGGCTTACCAACTCCCCCTCTACGTTCCAAGCAATGATGGACGACACGTTTCGACCGCTCACCCTGACAAATGAAGTGATCGTCTACATGGACGATATCTTAATCGCCACACCCCTCGACTACCCACACCATCGCGCTATAGTGCATGAAGTTCTCCGCTTGTGCGAAGAACACGACCTTTATATCAAACCCGAGAAGTGCGAATTCGAGGTATTGGAAGTCGAGTACCTCGGACTCATCATAGGCCATGGAAATCTCCGGATGGACCCTGTTAAGGTACGGGGTATCCGAGAATGGCCCGCTCCAAGGAAGTCTCCGCGAAGTACGCGCCTTCCTTGGATTTTGCAACTTCTATCGGCGATTCATCCGCGGTTTCTCCGCACTCGCGCGACCCCTACACGACCTCACCCGTAAAGACACCCCGTGGCACTGGGGGCAACGGGAGCAAGATGCGTTCGACAATGTCAGACGTAGTATCGAACGCGAACCCACACTCCTGTTTCCCGACCTCACTAAGCCATTCGAACTCGAGGTCGACGCATCCAACGTCGCCATCGGGGCCGTACTTAATCAGCTCGGCCCGGATAAAAAACTGCACCCTGTTGCGTTCCACTCCGAATCCTTTAGCCAGGCGGAACGCAACTACGACATTTATGACAGAGAACTACTGGCAGTCGTCAAGGCTCTACGAGCGTGGCGCACATATCTAGTCGGCTCCCCCCATAAGATTATTATCCACACCGACCACGCCAACCTTCAATACTGGAAGGAGCCAAGAAAGATCAGTAGACGAGTCGCGCGCGAATTCCTGGAACTCTCAGAGTACGACTTCCTTCTGAAGCACGTCTCCGGAGTCAAGAATAGTCGTGCGGACGCCTTATCGCGAAGGGCGGACTACGCAGCACACGAGGAGGACAACAATGACATTATCGTCCTCCCTGCGGAGCGCTTCCTCCGAGCGACGGAAATGTCCATGCACGATATGGACATTTGGACCCAGATATCACAAAACCTTGATGAAAAAGACGTACTACGATGGGTCGAGCCCCATAACCTGAAAAAGGTGGGGGGGCTGTGGTGGAAGAACGATGCATTAGTTGTCGTGGGCAACAACGACCTTAAACGGGGGGTAATCACCTTTTTCCACGACACGCCTGCCATGGGACACCCAGGAATCGCAAACACTTACGAGTTACTACGACGCGACTACTGGTGGCCCAACATGCGCAAAGACGTAGAAGACTACGTCAAGGGATGCGCGACATGCCAGGCAAACAAGATCAACCCTCACCGTCAAAAACCACATCTGTTCCCCATCACCACAGACCCAAATGCAGAACCATTCGAGGTCGTCGCCATGGACTTCATCACCAAACTTCCGCCGTCGACGGATACGACTCTATACTCACTATTACGGACCACGATTGCTCGAAGGCCTCAATCTTCATCCCGTGCAACGAGTCGATCACAGCAGAAGGAGTAGCGCGCCTCTACCTCCATCACGTATACCCCCACTACGGCATCCCCCGAAAAATCATCACAGATCGAGATCCCCGATTTACATCCGCCTTCATGACTAATCTCTGTAAAGTCCTCGGGATACGCCAAAACATATCGTCTGCCTATCACCCTCAAACAGACGGACAGTCGGAACGAACGAACCAATGGTTGGAACAGTACCTTCGGCACTGGAGCAATGTGCAGCAGGATAACTGGGCTGAAGCCTTACCGGTCGCCCAATTCGCGCACAACGCTTGGCCTAACGCGACCACAAAAGAATCCCCTTTTTCGCTCATCATGGGATGGGAGCCACGCACCATGTGGACACCAAAACCCACGTCATCCCCATCCGTCGAACAGCGCCTAGAAGATATGGTCATCAGACGACAACACGCGCAGGACTGCATCAAACACGCGCAAGAACTGATGGCAAAAAGGGGCAAGACGCGCTTTATCCCTTACCAAGAAGGCGCAATGGTCTGGTTAGAGGGGACGAACCTTCGGACCTTCTACCCCACCGCAAAACTCGCCCCAAAACGCCACGGCCCGTTCCGAGTGAAACGGGTCCTTTCGGATGTTTCATACGAACTTGAAGCTTCCAAGCACATGGAAGATACACCCGGTCTTCCATGCGAATCTCCTCACGCCATATAAGGAGACGGAGTTACACGGCATAAACTTCACGCGCCCACCTCCGGACCTGATTGATGGAGAAGAAGAGTTCGAAGTGGAGCGCATCCTGCAATCCCGATCACACGGACGAGGGCTGCAAACTTCAATTCCTCGTCCAGTGGAAGGGCTTCCCGATAAGCGACAGCACGTGGGAACCCCTTGAGAACGTTCGACACGCCCCTGATCTCATTACCGACTTCTATCGCCTAAATCCTACCGCCGAAGGGGCTGGACGAAAGATATAAAAAAACACTCCCCTCAACCACATCGTCGCTTCACCCCCTCTGCTCTACTCCGCCATGACGACCACCCCCATTATGTCTACTATCCAAACTCGCCGGCCCGTTGAGATCATTCTTGAGAATCTAACTGTACCTTCGCAGGACTTGGGTGTCCCCTCCGAGCCGGAGGGTCGTACACCGTACTCTGTGATCCCTGACTCTCCCCCGCTCCCCGTACTCGCACTCGCTACCTCGGCCTTGGCCTCGCTAGCAGAGGAACCCACGCCAACCACTGAGACCTCAGACCCCCCCAAACTCTCGTCGTCCCATTCTCCGTCGATACACCAGTCACCGTCCACGTTCCCGTCACTCCCACCTACCTACCCGAAACCGTCGTCCCCCTAACTCCACCTCCGCCACTCTCACCAACCGTCGTCCCTGCCGCCCATATCCCAATCCCACCATTCCCCGCCGGAATGGATCACACATTCACACCCGTCCCTCAGACCCGCATCGTCGAGCCCGACCCTGCCCTCGCCCTCCTAGACGACGAGGAGGACAAAGAGAACGAGGACCCCGGCATCCCCTTCTTCCGGAACGACCCCTCACTCCCCACCTTCTTCCCACTCCTAGTCGGGGAGACGGGTACCGTCAAGCAGACGGCACGGTACATTTACTACCGTCATAATTACCAGGAGGTCGTCGGGACCATGGGGAAGGGCCGCCCCTGCTATGCCTCGCAGGTCTTCCTAAATGAGGTCTACACCGGCCAGCTCGCACAGCATATCACAGACAATCAACTAAACATGTTCCACCCCCACGACCCCCGCACCATCGTTCTTAACGAAGTGTTAATCGAACTTCACAACCCCCGCCTCCATGCCGAGGTCTCTCGCCTCTGCGAGTGCCTCACTACGCCGGGACGCTATCCGTACCCGCCAGTCGGATATCCGACGGCTCGAGACGGAACTGACGCGGGATCAGTTCCATCTCGATATGGATTTCTCTTCGGTCCGGAAGCGTCTCCAGTACGCTCGGGCCATCCCCCTCATCGCCGACAAATACGCCGAGCTTCACGCGAAGCCCGTGCGACCCCGGGGATCACCCGAGCCCGTTCCTCTTGCCCCCCGCGACGCTGGACCCAGCGAGATGCCCCGCCTTCAAGGGGAAGGCGGTAAGCGTCGACGCAAGTGTTTCCAGTGTAAGTCGGAAGAACACCTGGTGGCGCAGTGTCCCGAGCGGCAGGCTCGGGAGCCATGCCAGTGGTGTGGGAGTCGAGCCCACCGGCTCGACGTCTGTCTCATCCGACGCCTCTCCCCGATGACGCCAGCGCATGTCGACCCGGATTCCCGCCCTCGGTGGTGCGGGAAATGCCTGAGGTACGATGCCACGCACGAGGAGATTAAGTGTCCGATGTACGAGATGTGCTGGGACTGTGGAGAAAGGGGACGTTTCATGTTCTTGCGTCGACACACGTGCCCCCGCACCCCCTCTCCTGTCCCTGCAAACATTCCTGCCGAGGAGGACTATGCCTACACCAGCGATTAGTTGAAGTCGAGGCGACTTCAATTCTGACGGGGGGGTAATGTTACGATTTATCTCGGTCTCTCACTTTGCGCCTTCTGACTCCTGTACTTTTACAATGTGTCCCCATGACTCGCGCTTCTCGGCTTCCATTCCGCACTTTGCGCCTCGGCGATAGGATGGCCAGTTTTACGCTCCGTTTCGTCCGCTGACCATTTCTGAGGCACGCGTCGTTCCGCGGGATTCCCTTGTACTACTTATGACCATCCCCTTTGTTCTCGCTTTTGCACAGTTGTATCATACTTGCGCCATATGTTTGCGTCGTGCAAACATCCTGTACTAGTATATAAGTCACGCCCTACCTAGCTTGTACGGTAGACTTGACTTCTTGTGTAATACCACATCGTCTTTGCCTCACGAACGTCTCGACTCGCCTTTGCGCTTGAGTCCCCACTTTAGCTCGCCCTTTGCGCTTGAGCCTCGTCCCTCCACTATTGCGCTCGGTACCAGGGATACCGAGTGGCACTTGTACATCACCGAACTGAGTCTTAACCGACTCGCGCTCTTCCGATCCCGTTGACTTGAACGCGGTACACGTCGTACCTAACGCCCCTGTGGTGGCGTTACAACGGACCCCCGTTTCGACCCTCTTATCCCGACGCCGGCCTCTACTGGCCGTTCGCTGACTCCGGAGTCTTTTCTAACCGGACCGGATGACGAGATCTCCCTTGATTGGGGATCTGATGAAGAAGAGTACGTCTTCTCTTCACTTTGCGCACCACATGCTGATAACGTTACAGTATTAGCCCTGCCCCCAAAAAGTCTAAGGGATGGCAGTTGTAACGGTTACGTATATCTACGGGATTCGCATGTAATAGTACCGAAGTCACTCGATATGTACAATATTAACAGCGCTCTCCTCGATTTACTTGAGTGTGAGCACAATGAGTACTTCAGTCAATGCGCAGAGTGTTTAAAGCGCACTCAAATATGTGGCTCCTTGACTCAGGAGCATCAGCACACTTCACTAATAAACTGAGTGACTTCATCGATTACAAGCAAATTGCTAAGTCTGAACGAATTCCTGTAAAGACAGCAGCTCAAATGTTGTATGTTGAAGGAACCGGAACAGTCTTGCTAGAACATTACGTCGCAGACAAACCCGTTACTACTCGGGTATATCCGGTTCTATACATACCTTCTATGAGCATGCGTCTTTTATCTATGGGAGTTTTTCTACAGCAAGGTTTGCGCGTTTTTGGGGAATTCACGGCATATTAACTTGCTACGTAAAAATAAAAAGATTGTCCAATGTAAACCCCTTCTTCACGGACAATCCCTATATTGGCTAGATGCCTCTATATCCACTCTAACTGAGTCGCATATTGCGAACCAGTCTGCGTTAATTAATGTAGACTATGACCTTATGCATCGTCGCCTCGGACACCCATCCAAAGAGGTTCTAAGACGAGCTAAGGAACACACTAAGGGCTTTCCAGAAGGGATAACAATTCCCACCTCTGATGTAATATGTCCTGGGTGCGCACAAGGCAAAATGCCTGCTGTGTTACGATCCCAGCGGGTCGTTCGGCACAATGTGCTTCGATCGATAGGGTTTGAGCACAAGCTCGAAGACTTCGGGGGTAACCCTGGTAAGGGTTGCGGCGAAGGGTTCGAGAAGGCGAGATGTGGGGGCTTTGCTCACACAAGGCAAAGGAGAGGAAAGGGAAACACTGCTAGGAATTTATCAAAGACTAGCTAAGGAGTACAAGCTAGTCTACCACATCTTATATACTCGTACAGACTGTGATTTTCGGGACAGTTTTCTATACAGACAAAACATCGATCTGCCAGCAGGATAGGTGTGCTGGCATACAGTTGCTGGCAGCCACGTCTCAGTGAGTCATCAGTCCGAATCCGGAACGCTTACGCGGCGTGTCACGTGATCGTGACATACGCCCCCTTCTTGGTTTGTTCGTCCTCGAACATTCTTAGTCGGCCTCGGTGTTAGTATGATGAGTCCAATCGATCGTGTCTGTGGTGACGGTGTTGGCAGGAGTGCTGGGTCCAGGGTTCGTCATGCGTGTAGCATGGATCGACGCGGGTCGCGGGGGAAGTGGGTGTGGGTTGCGATAAGGTTGATAGCGTGACCTCTGGCGTGTGGCGTGTCGTTCTTCCGCTTGATCTCGCCACGCGCAGAAGGTTCGTCGGTGAGCGTGTCCCATCGGTACAACGCAGCGTCGTGCTTCGTCGCATCGACCATGGGGTGTCCGACACTCGAATGAGAGGTGACGTTCGTCAGTACAGTAGACACAGGCGGGGAGCGTTGCATTCGTGAGGATGGGAGGACGTGGGAGAACCGTAGGAGGTGGGATCATTGACGGCGATGGTTCGCGGTCTACTAAGCCCCGACGCTGTTCGATGGTGTTAGTGACTATGGGTTGTCCGAGGGTGATGGGTGTGGAGAGGAATGGAGTCAGGCGTGAAGGGATGTTAGCACGCCGGAGCCTTTCGTCGATGTTCCGATTCATAGCGGCCCAGTCTGCCCAACGCTTCTCGAGTTCGCGCATCTTGCCGAGAATCTCGTACTTGCGCTTCAGGGCTTGACGATGACGCAGGACGTCGGCGCATACACCCGGGTCTGCGAGCAGGACTAACGCCTTATCGATCTCGTGGTGTGACGCGTGCTCGGGGTCATAGAGCTGTACGTCGTCATCGCATTCTTGGTGTAGCGCGACGGGTTGTTCGTGGGCGTACAGTCCCTGACTATAGGCTGGGTATCCGTATCCTTCTGACCCCAACATGATGGGCTTCTCGTCGGGGTCAAGGGCGAATCGTAGGAAGCTTGCCGGTCCTCTTCCTCCGCTACTCAACGGGATATCCATCGGATATTGTTCCTCTGCGTATGCAGCTCGCCAGGAATCTCCGGGTGACTGAGTTTCAGGGCCGTCGTTCGGAGAGCAGTAACTCAGCTATGTCTTCACCCGTGCCCTCAAGCAGCCGTTGGGCTTCTTCTGTGGCCACTCGCACTCGTTCTACGGCTTCTCGTTGGAGTCGTCATCGGCGCCGCATCCGTGCGATGGCCGGTCGCATATGGACACCGTTGAGGACGACGGTGGGTTGTCCATCCATGTCCGATCGTGATGCCGGTGAGTCGTTCGTTGCGTCGTAACTTGTTCCCATGTTGGCCCAGATCCAGACTGTGTCTTCGATCTCGCCATGGATGTCGGAGGTCAGTTCTCCTTCGTCGATGTAGGGGTAGTAGTGGGGTAGTTCGAGTGGCATGATAGAGAATTCGAGCGAGTTGATTTCGATAGTCTGTGCTCTTGCTCGTCTGAATGCTTTTATGAGGTCGGGGGCGTGTACGCCGGATGCAGGTTCCCAACTGTCGTGCGCTTGCGAAAACCCTTTCCATCGTATCAAGTATTGGTGGGCTTTGCCTCGACCATGACGTCGTTCCCCGAGTATTTCTTCGACCTCCCACTCTTCCTCTCCGTCCACGAGGTCGGGGGCAGGTTCGGTGTAATTTGGGCCGTGTATCTGGGTCTCGCGGTACGGGGTGAGAAGTCCAGCGTGGAACACGTTATGGATCTTCCACGTCTTCGGCAGAACTAGTTGATACGAGACGTTCGAGAGCTTCCGTGCTATCGTAAAGGGGCCGTATCGTTTCGGAGCTAACTTCGCAGTGGGTTGAGTTGTACGCAGGTTGGTGGCATCGAGCCAGACCTTGTCGCCCATCCGATACGGGACGAATTTGGTCGTTCGTACCCAGCTCTCTTGCGCTCGTTTCATCGACTCGTGTGCCGCGAGGCGGGCTTCCTGAAGACGTTTGAGTCTTGCGGAGGTAGTTGGGACATTCGAGTCGGCGTTTTGTGGTTGATGTACTGTCAGTACAAAACCCACGAGGAGGTCAAAGGGGCTTTCCTTCGTGGTTTCGGACTTCCATGCATTCAGCGCATACTGTGCGATGGGGAGCCAATTGGCCCAGTCGTTCTGCTGGTAGTTGACGTATATCCTTAGGTATTGTTCTAATCGTTGATTCGTCCGTTCTGATTGGCCGTCTGTTTGCGGGTGGTAAGCTGAGCTGAGTTTTGTTCGATTCGTAATTTCCTGCACAATTCCTTCATCACAGCGGCCGTGAAGCGCGGATCACGGTCGGAGATGACTTTCTGTGGAAGTCCGTAATGGGGTAGTATGAATTGGAGGTACTTTCGTGCTACTTGATCTGCCGTGATGGACTCCGTACAAGGTATAAAGATGCTCGCTTTTGAGCAGGCTTGGTCGGTGATGTAAGGATGGTGTCATACCCCCTAGATGCCAGTAAATTCGTGATGAAGTCGAGGGCGATTACCGAGAACGGAAGCTGTCGGTCGTTATGCATGATAGGTGTGAGTGGTGGCTTCGGGCGTCCGGGGAGTGTCTTCGTGCTCTGGCATACTGCGCATCCTTTTTACGTAGTCTGTGACTGATTCTTTCATACGCGGCCACCAGTAATGTTGTTGTACGTGATCTAGCGTTTTGGCGATTCCTGGGTGTCCGGCCGTTGGCGTGTCGTGAAACAGTGAAATTACCCCCCTCTTAAGGTCCAGATCGTCCACGATCACGAGACGGGAATCGCGCCAGAATAGACCGTTGGCGAGCGAGAGGGCGGCGCGCTGCGAGAGGGTTTCGAGGTCCGACCAATGAGAGAGCTGGGCGGCGCGGCAACGGTCATCCAAGGAAGTCGATGAGGTGGCGGCGATGAACAGAGATGGGGGGAGTACGAGCACGTCAGCATTGTCGGTGTCAGTGGAGGCCAGGAGGGGGTGGCGAGAGAGAGCGTCTGCCTGGAGGAGGGCGCTGGGCGATGGACGAGACGGAGGTTGTAGTCGGCGAGGAGGTTGACGAGGCGGGCCACTCGACGATTAATGCGTTGCGGTTGGCGGTAGTGTAACAAGTTGGCGTGATCCGTAAAGACGGTGACAGGGTGTCGCGCACCGACGAGGAGATGGCGCCAGTGTTCGAGGCCATGAACGAGTCCAAGGAACTCGCGATCATAGACGTCGTAATTACGTTCAGCGTCAGAGAGAGACTGGGAGAAATAACCGACGACTTGTGGCTTTCTTCGCGAGTCAACCTGGGAGAGTATGGCGCCGATAGCGAAGGCGGAGGCGTCGGTTTGGAGTTCGTACGGGGTAGAGGGATCTGGTTGCTTTAGCGCAGGGCGAGAACATGCGATTTTGATGAGGTTGTCCAAAGCTTGAGTACACTCATCGGTCCACAGAAACGGTGTGTCCTTCTTTAATAGGGCATTGAGGGGTCGGGCCATGTGTGCGTATCCCGGAATAAAAGGTCGTTGGTAGTTTAGTACTCCGAGGATGCTACGTACTTGCCATACTGTCGTTAACTGGCGTGGCCAGTCCTTGAGTCCGATGACTTTGTCTTCGCCCATTCTTATGGAACCCTTGCGGATTGTCATACCCAGGTAGTTGATCTCCGTGCGTTCGAACTCGCACTTGGACAATTTCAGGAAGTAGCTCTTGGCTGCTAATCTTGCAAGAACGAGGTTTACGATAAGTCGATGTCGCTGAACATTCGCCGTAGTTGCTATAAGAATGTCGTCCATGTAGATGTAAAGTTCGGTGGGGAATTCGTCCAAGAGATCCCGAAAATCGCGAAACATTGCTCGTACGAACGTGGCAGGTGAGTTGGTCATGCCGAAGTACATTACTAACGGTTCAAATAGTCCCCTAGGCGTTTTGAATGCCGCTTTCCAAGTGTCTTCTGGTTTGACGCGGATATTGTTATAGCCCCAACGTATGTCGAACTTAGTGAACAGTTCTTTATCTGCCAACGAATCTAATATGTTAGAGATCAGGGGTATCGGGTATTCGTCCCGAACGGTGATAGCGTTTAGGGCTTTGTAATCTTGGACGGGCCGTAGCTTTCCATCCTTCTTTTTCAGGAAGAAAAATGGAGACGCATATGGTGATTTGGACTCGCGAATGTATCCTTTGGCTAGGTGTTCCTTTAAGAATTCATCGAGCGCTTCTAGCTCGATGGGGTTCAGAGGGTATATTTTGCACTTCAGTGTACTCGGTGCGTCTGGTTTAGGATTATGGCGTGGTCGTCAGGTCTTTCCGGGGGGAATCCGCTTTGCGGCTTCTTCCGAGAAGACGATGGCGTGTTCTTTGTATACGTCCGGAAGCATGACCTTGTCCTTTTTTGCGTTTGCGGTCTCTGCCCATTGCTGTGCAATTGTCGCGGCGATTTCGTCTGATCTTTGAGCCAATTGTATTGTCGCTCCTTCGAGACATCCTCGTTCCCAATCGATACGCGGCTTCTTTTTCTGGAACCAGGGATACCCGAAGATCAGTCGGGGGCGTCCGAGGTTAGTCACATAGAGGGAAATGGATGTATTTTGTTCATCGTCGTGGTACGCTAGGGTACATTTGCGGGTGAGTCCTCCTGCCCTATTGATGGTACCGTCCACGTTTCTGATCTCGCGACCCTCTACCTTCTGCATGTCGAGTTTCAGACGTCCTACGACGCGGTAATCGATGAAGTTTTCGCTTGCCCCGGAGTCGAGGAGGGTTGCGACGTCTTCGGTGCGATCTGGACCCCGTACCGGTACTTTGATAGTGAGCGCTGATGGGGTGATACTTTCGAGGGCGTTGACTTCTTCTCCCTCTCCGTATTCCTTGACGTCTCCTTCCATCATCCAAGTCGCGATTAGATCTTGTCGTTGCTGTTTTGTCAACCCGAGGAAGGACTTCTGTGCTGTCTCTAGGGCGTTGACGGTAACTGGTGGGACTGTCGTCACCGGCGTCGCTTTCTTCTCTTTGGCGGGTGTCGTTGTGACGTCGGTCTCATTGATTCTTGCAGGTGCGTTTCCTCGCTTCTGCGGACAGAAGCGGATAGATGACCTTGCTTCTGGCAGCGGAAGCATCTGCCCTCGCGTTGACATTTCTCCTTCTCTTCGGGAGTGAGTCGCTCGGGGTATCGTGGTTTGGTCGACGTATTGGTGGTGGCGGCGTCGATGTCCATCGGGACGACGTCGCTATTTCGGTGTTGATTGACTTTTGTCGATTGCGTTGGTCCTGTTTTCGGGGGTCGTGGGGCATTCCCGGCGCAGCTCGCGATGGTGCGGTAACGCTGGGTTTCTTCCCTGGCAGTGGTTTGCCACTCGGTCATAGTGGAGGGCATGATAGTGCGCCGTAGGCAAGCCACGAGGAGTCCACGCTTCAGCCCTCGGCGGAAGAATTCGATGGTTCCTGGGGCGTTTACGTCCCATCCGGCGTGGGTAGCGAGTCGTTCGAACGTGGCAATGTAATTGTCCACGTCATCGTTGTTCATGGTAAGTGAGATCAGTTGTTGATAGGTGTTTTGCTTGCTCATGGTGTCGGTCCAGGCGTTTTAAACGCGGTTTCGAATTCGACCCATAAATCTTCGTCTGCCTCTGTCAGACGGTTGGTCGTGCGGGTCAGGGCACCATCAAGTGCATTTTCGCGACTGTCGACCCAATCGTCGACCTTGCTTCCTCATATGAGCGAAAGTGCGAGTCCGACGCGAGCGTAAGGGTTCAACATCATTTCGTGTGTCCTGTTGTTTCGTTTGTACTGCCGGAATTCCCTTAGGAATTGGTTGCTTTTTCCACGATCTCCGGTGAAGACGGTGGGTGCGCTCCCTTTGAGACTGCCAGTCAGGGGCGGTGATGCGGCCATGACGGGTACGATAGGTGCGGCGGCGTAAGCGCGAAAGATATGCGCAGTGATTGGTGCTGGGGGTTCCGGGACCGGTGTGTCTTCTTCGACTTCTTCGACTAAATCGGTGTCGACGTGTATCGGCGTTAGTTGCTGGAATGCATTCGTGAGCTGTTCGACGGATTCGTCGATGATGGGTTCATCGCTTTGGTTCTCGGGTGCAGGTACGTTCTCAGGGTTTTGTTCGTCAGTTGCTGACCACCAGCCTAGGCCGAGGTTGTTTTCTTGTTCGATGCGGAGGGAGTGCTTGGTAACAAAATCGTCGTCGCGTTTTTCCAAGAGGTACCACGCGTCGTTGATAAACTCGATGTAATGCGGGACTTCTGCGATATGGATACGGTATCCTGCTCGGGCGTCGAGGCGTTGTCCGTCTCGTACGGCGTATCTCCAAGAGGCTGTTCCGAGGACGTGTATGGGGAGGTCGTCGTTCCAACGGCGAAATACTTCAACGTATTCGTCGGTCTCTGGTAGGTCTATTTGTAGGCTAGCCACTTTGTCCTTGCTACGCGGGAATAAATCCTCTCGTCCGTGCAATGCTCGAGGTGTCTGTCGTGTCCGTCGAGTTCGTTTTGTTCGGTGTTGGGTGTCCGCGTGCGGTATGGATCACGCGGAGTCGGTAGTAGAGAGCTAGTCTTGTGTTACGATCCCAGCGGGTCGTTCGGCACAATGTGCTTCGATCGATAGGGTTTGAGCACAAGCTCGAAGACTTCGGGGGTAACCCTGGTAAGGGTTGCGGCGAAGGGTTCGAGAAGGCGAGATGTGGGGGCTTTGCTCACACAAGGCAAAGGAGAGGAAAGGGAAACACTGCTAGGAATTTATCAAAGACTAGCTAAGGAGTACAAGCTAGTCTACCACATCTTATATACTCGTACAGACTGTGATTTTCGGGACAGTTTTCTATACAGACAAAACATCGATCTGCCAGCAGGATAGGTGTGCTGGCATACAGTTGCTGGCAGCCACGTCTCAGTGAGTCATCAGTCCGAATCCAGAACGCTTACGCGGCGTGTCATGTGATCGTGACATGCTGCCTCACATCCTCCGTCCGATACAAGGGCTAAAGCCTCTTTCAATCGAATTCATTCTGATTTGAAAAGCTTCCCTATACCGTCATACCACAAATACAAGTATTTCATCGTCTTTTTTGACGATTATACTTCTTTTGCATGGATTACTCTTTTACGGGATAAGGCCTCTGCTATTACGGCACTAAAGCAGTGGCTTGCGTTAATAAAAAATCAATTTAACGCTACCATAAAAGAATGGATGTCTGATGCCGGCGGTGAATATAAATCGGACGCTTTCCTAAAGCAGCTTAAGGATGCCAGCATAACAGTGCTACAGTCTGCACCACATACGCCACAGCAAAATGGGCGCGCTGAGCGCTTTATGCGTACCATAATGGACAAAGCTCAGGCCATGCGCCTTGATGCTTGTTTACCACAGAGTTGGTGGGAATTTGCAGTACAACATGCTGCACATTGTTACAATAGAACCCCCATAAGTCGCCTCAAATGGCAGACTCCTTACAAACTATTACACAATGACGTCCCTGACATATCACATCTCAGAGTATTTGGTTGTGGCGCCTACGTACATATTCCAGAAGCTCGCCGGGTGAATAAACTTTCTCCCAAAAGCGAGCTAATGATTTACCTCGGAAGAGGAGCTGGAATGAAGGCTGATGTCTTCATGCGCACACCAAATACCTTGTTCTATTCGGACAAGGCTCTCTTTGATGAAGCGTTATTTCCTAGATGTCCTAAAGATAATTCTAGGAGTATGCCCTGTGGTGTAACTCAGTTAGATGACACAGCTCCAGATGAGCTGTCAAAAGACGATACCACTCCTGGTGATGATGACGACCTACCACCTGAGCCTCCTAATACCAAAGGGAGAAGCGCTCCCCAGCCGGCCGCTGGACCTCCTCCTAGTAGTTCTACTGGAGGATCTGGATCGCAGCTACCTCCGCCTTTACCCCCTGTTCCAGTACCTGGTCCTAGTGAACCTAGGAGATCGGGGCATATAAGGAAACCAGTTACTCGTCCTGAAAATGTCTATGGAGATAGGCCTCCTACTACGATTATTCGAGACATTGCGCGGACTCGCACATGGCGACAGTTGACTGCACCGCAGCCGGGTAGCTCCCAGCCGCGTTCGCGTCAAGATCAGACGGTCTCAGGTGTTAATCCTGACCCAGCCGATTCTGATTCTTCCAGTGCGAAGAGTGATAATCCGCATGATTCAGACGAAGTTGATCAGCAACTTCTGATCCGCCTAGCTCAGGAAGGGGGAGTCAAATTTCTAGATCTTCTGCTCGCCAAAGCAGTTTCACCAGTGGATCTAGAGTCACCTGATACCTCTAATATACGTGAATGGACCTATAAGGACATTCTTAAAATGCCAAGTGAATCCCAGGGGGAGTGGCGTAATGCCTGTGAAGAAGAGCTTGACTCTCTTCGCAAACGCAGAGTCTATGATCTTGTCAACCCGCCAAAAGGCAGAAGGGTGATCAAGAATAGATGGGTATTTGACTTAAAGTCAGATGGCCGTAAGAAAGCCAGGCTAGTCGCCAAAGGCTTCTCTCAGGTTGAAGGCATTGACTATGACGAAATATTCTCACCAGTGGTACGGTTTGAGACAGTCCGGATGATGCTCGCGCTCACAGCGCTGAAGGATTGGCACATCTCTGGACTTGACGTCAAAACTGCCTTCCTATATGGAGACCTTGATGAGGAACTCTACATGGAACAACCTGAAGGGTTTAAAGACCCTAGCCAACAAAACAAAGTCATGCGCTTGAGGAAAGCAATATACGGACTTAAACAAGCAGCACTCGCTTGGTGGAGAGCGCTGGATAAGTCCATGAGTACCCTTAGCTGCACAAGACTTCAATCAGACTCAGGTCTGTTTGTAAATGACAATAGAACTATTGTAGTCATCGTCTATGTCGATGATGTCCTCTTCCTTGGAAGAAATAAAAAGGACATAGCATCCCTGAAGAAACGCTTCATGGAGATTTGGGAATGCAGAGATTTGGGTGATACCAAAGAATTTCTACGCATGCGCATACTACGTTCTAAGGGTAGAATCCTGATAGATCAGCAGGATTACCTTCAGAAAGTGCTGCAGTGTTTTAATTTGATTAACGCCAAATCAGTACCTACCCCACTACCGGAAGGGTACCATCCAATCCCTAATAAGGGAACTGCAACCCCAGAGATCCGCGCGTCATATCAACAAGTAATAGGATCTCTCCTATACATAATGATTGGAACGCGACCGGATATTGCCTATGCTGTTACCAAAATGGCGCAGTTTGCTGCCAACCCATCTGAGGACCATATGAAGCGTGCACTTTATATTTGCCGCTACTTACTTGGTACCTCTAATTATGCGCTTGTCTTCGACGGCAAAAGCAATGGTGGGATAATAGCATATGCAGATTCTGATTGGGCCTCTGACCCAACAACCAGAAAGTCCACTACGGGCTACTTAGTAAAAATGGCAAATGGAGTGTTCTGCTGGAACTCGAGAGCGCAGAAGTCAATTGCACTCTCATCTACTGAAGCAGAATACATGTCGCTGTGTGACACAAGCAGACAATTGGTCTGGATTCGCTCGCTGTTTAGTGAGCTTGGAATAAACCTCGGACCTATTCCATTATGCGGAGATAATCAAGGCTCCATATTCTTATCTTCTAATCCTGTTCAGGAGAAACGGATCAAACACATTGATCTACATCACCATTACATTCGTGATGTGATCCGTGAGAAGAAGATAGAACTATTCTTTATTGAAGGAGCCGAGAACCCCGCAGATCTATTTACTAAGAATCTGGGTCGCATTAAGTTCCTTAAATTCAGGGAACAGCTAGGGCTAGAGTTTGGTGCGCTACCGCGCACACACACCATATCTGATGATGGTGACTCGTGAGGGGAAAGCGTGAAGGAACTTTTGTCCCTCCACTGCCACCGCACCTTCTGAAGCTGAACATATGTTTCTCTATGTTCAACAGCGTCCACCGCTTCTTCTTCAGAGGAGTGCATCACGAGCAACTGTCTCCTTAAAACGGGACAGAGTCACCTTATTCTCTTCAAGTTATGGTGTAATGTCGCTTTAACCAGCTGACAACTGGCTCCAAGCCTTTCATGAGCTACCAGAGGGGAGCTCGCATGTCCTGTCCCTAATGGGGATGACATATGACACGCCCAGTTGGAAAATGTCGTTTATAATGGACATTCACAACTTGATGAGACGTGTTAGAGACTCGGATTGGACACGACACTACTAATCGACTCTTACACAACCCTCACTCGATGCCTAGGCTCGTGAGGACGCTATCAATTGCTTAGAAGCGCTTTCGAAGCTGCACTAAGCAAGGGGGAGTGTTGCAACGTGATAAGTACGTAAGGACCTTATCTATAGCAGTTACGACATTACAGTAGTATGTTTGCCTATTACGGTAGTTGGGATACGTACTACAACGGGCGCAATACGCCCTCCAAGTGAGAGAAGCCCTATGCCTATCTCGAAGTGGTAGTTTACATCAGGCGTGTGTAAAAACGCGATATTGTGGACGCCTGTACTCATCACTTTTACGCAAATGGTCAGGGTAGGACCATAGAGTATAAAAACCCTCCTATGGGGAGGGAGGCGAATAGATATTCACTCTCTTTCTCACTTGTGCGCCCTCTCCTCTCTTGCAGTCTCTCAACCTACTCAAAGGTGAGAACACCATTCCTGTTAGCTGCGTGCATTGCTGCGCAACAGTCACCTACCATACGTTCTTCAAGTTGCATACGTTGTCACGTCGCCCCCATGGGTGCCTACTCTTACACGCACTGTGGTGCCCACAGTCACTTGGACCCCTCATTCTTTACGCTTTTCATTACTCTACGACATCTGCAAAATTGGACCCTGTCAAAGAGTCTGAGCTGTCAGGCCTGTCAGGGTCCGGCCGGTGACCGGTCCCTGACAGCTTTGACAGGGTCCAATTTTGCAGACGGAGTGCCCCGGTCTACTTACTCTCGTCGACTCACGACATACAGTATGGGCCGAAATAACTCAGTCGCGAGGATGGTAGATTAGTCAGCCACCTAACTGATGATGATATACTGTCCCAGAATATAAGTGGTTCACATTTCGATGTAAAGCTACAAGATACAATGCCCCAAGGTACACGAAAATGGAAGCAAAAAACAGGAGGGAAACACGTTCAGTAGACGACAAGGTGGACAACCAATCGTGACAGGTCAAGGTAAGGACAGGTCCACATATTAATGCATACACGAAAGAAAAAATCAGTACCTTTTCGTCTCATTCTCCAACCAAGACCACAGCCTCTCGCCAACTTGAGGTTCCAAAGCGGCCTTGTTTGGCTCACCAAGTCGTGCCCACGGAATGAAAAACTTCCCATTGGCATCTGCCGCAGAAGGTGCCGTCGCGCAGTAAAGCTGCGTAAGTGCTCCGTACGATACCGGGTACATCAACCAATACTATGCCCATCAATAAGAGTCAGCCATTTGCCACCATACGCGATGAAGGAGAACGCACGACTATAGCGTTCAGCCACCCGGGCTGGTGCCGCAGAAGATCCGTGCGAATATTTCCTGGATGAAGACTCGTGGACACGATCTTGTCGCCGTACCGCCGCGCTAGCTCGCGTGCCACAACGACGTTACCCTGCGACCGGGTTCGGCGAATAAGTTGAGAAGGTCGGGAGTATCTCGGCTCTAGTACGCACAAATTTACTCTTGTTATACAACTCATACGGGCTGTACTGTACCCGCTCAGGACCATCCGCAATGGCATAAAAGTCAAGGCCAGTTGTGAGGTAGTGAGCAGCCGATGAGACCGTCACGACGCGAGCTTTCTCGTGGGAAGGCGATGCGTCGGTAGCTGCAAACAGGGCAGGTAACAGCAGCTGTGTGAATAACCAGTGGCCTACAGCCATCGGCAATCAGTGCACCATGACGAACCCCAAGAGGACAGACGCTTACCAATGACGTTCGTGCCAAACTGGATGTCATACTTTTGTGCGGTGACCTGCTCCTTTGGCGACATCATTACACCGCTGTAATCAGCGTCCCCACGCCCGATCAGCCGCCGCAGAAAATCCACACATTCAAGAAACAACACGGGACTCACGCATTGTTGATGAGGACATGCAGTTGACTCTCTTTCCTGAAAACGCAGGCTTTGAGGAAAAGACATAAAGACAACAGATAGGAACATACGAGAGGAACTCCTGCGCCGACTTTCGGATTGCAGGAATGTCCGAGAGATCGAGCTGTAGGAAAATGGCTTCCTTGCCCGTCTCGTTCTTCAGTTCGATGATCGCGTCGTTTGCCTTTTGAGCGCTGCGTGCCGCAAGGTAAACCTTCGCGTTGTGTGCTAGAAGTTGCTGATGGCTTCGGTGAGCTATGGTCTCGTATCCAGTGTCTCTAACGTACCTTGACGGTCTCCTTTCCAACGCCGGTATTACCACCTGCGGATCAACACCACACTGAGCACCCGCACATTTATTTATTTCGATCGAAAAACGCACCCGTGACAATGACAACTTTGCCGGTAAGGTCTGGTATGTCATCGACGCCCCATGTTGGCTTCGGAGGGAAGGACTGCTGCAATACCGATAGTGTACCACCCATGTGTTAGGGGGGAGGTGGGTAAGAGGAAAGAGGGAACGATATGAGAGCAGATGAAGCAGGGTTTCGACGAAGCGCTGGAGCGTCGAGCCACTCGAGTGCCGCTCTATTGCTGTATGTGTAAGCAAAGCCTGCTTGTAAGTCCTGCTTACGACACTGTTTGAAACAGTGTCGTACTTGGTTCGATCACTAAACCCAAACGTTGCTGTGTCGTCGGGAAGCGTTACACCGTCGGACGCCGTTGGGACACGGCGATTCATCTGGACTTACTTTTATTCCAGATACTTGACGGCGATATGACTGCTCTCTCCCTGGCCGATGAAATGTGGGATTTTCGCAGTTTCTAGAAGTTTTGCGAATGCTCTCCACGCTCGCCGTGTTCGCCCGTACTTTCTCATGCTTGCCCGCGCTCTCCACGCACTCCCTAAGGGCCGCATTCCCGCGAGCTTCGCTAGCTGTGCACGTGCTCACACTACTCTGTTCTAAGTTAAGTTAGTACAGTAGTTATCCGCTTGGTTATCTGTTCTAGTGAGTCATGTGTTTCAGTCATTCCCCTGATCTTGGCTTTCCGTAGATACTACTGTAGTACTGTGCTGTAGCTCTTGTATTTACAACTTTACAAGTTGGAACGGCACAAAAGGGGCATTGACGCCTACTTTCGTCTACACCGCTTCGCAGGCCCTCTGAGATGCCTACGAACTTATTCTTCGACGCACCCTGGTACCGCGTTTCTTTACTAGGTGTCGATTTCGTCCTTGCTGGTCCCAATTTTCGGCTTTGTGTGGGGGAATTTACAGGGAGTGGTCAAGCTGGTCAAGGCCGAAATCGGTCAAGAGTTATGTAACGAGATTCAGTTTGCCTTTGTTTACGATTCAAGCGGAACGGAATACCCGCCCTGCTTACTGGCGAGCAAGGTGACCGTTCTAATCCCAATCCCGCTCCCGCCTAACTTACAGTACCTACTCTTGTCGTTCGTAAGACATTCAGCTTCACACGGCCGAAGTGGTCGTCGAGGCTAGCGCGGAAGGCTTGGCGGAGGGGATGATGATGTTTCGTGCAGAGTACAGTAAGTCGGCTCAAGAGTCAAGCGTCGACTGCCAGTCAAGCTGCCAGTGCTTCCTTCGTTTGGACTATTGGTCCTACTACTAACTGTCCTAGAATATAAATGCTTGTATAAATGATTCGAAAAAAAAAATCGCAAGGTAGCACATTACTGTAAGATGCGAAGCGAAACGACATGGTAAAATTAAAAAGGTACGGAAGGAGAGCAACGCGTTCAGTGGACAACCGATCATGACGCGTGACGGGTCAAGCCGGTCAAGGCTTGGGTCAATGTAAGGACACGTCCACGTATTATGCGCACTTGATAAATTTCAATGATCAGTACTTCTTGGTCTCATTCTCCAACCAAGACCACAACTTCTCGCCAACTTGGGGATCTAAAGCAGCCTTGTTCGGCTCCCCAAGTCGCGCCCACGGAATGAAAAACTTTCCATTGGCATCCGCCGCAGAGGGCGCCGTCGCACAGTAAAGGTGTGTAAGTGCTCCTTTTGATGGCGGATACATTATCCGATTCTATGCGCACCAGCAAGAATCAACTATCTGCCACCATAAGTTACGTGATGGAGGAACGCACGAGTATAGTGCTCTGCCACCCAGGCATGTTCCGCTGAAGCTCCGTGCGAATATTTCCTGGATTAAGACTCGTGGACACAATCTTGTCGCCATATCGTCGCGCTAGCTCGTGCGCCACAACGACGTTACCCTGCGACCGCGTTCGGCGAATAAGTTAAGAAGAAGATTGCGAGTAATGGGCTCTACGCACAAATTTACTCTTATTGTACAACTCCAACTCGCCGTACCGGGTCCTCTTAGGACCATCCGCGAGGGCATCAAAATCAAGGCCCTTTATGAAGTAGTTGACGATCGAAGAAACCGTCACAACGCGGGCTTTCTCGTGGGAAGGTGACGCGTCAGTAGCTGCGAACAGCGCAGGTAACAGCAATTCTGTGAGTAACCAGTGGCCTGGACATTGGCGGTTAGTGTACCATGATGAACCCCTAGGACGGACGCATACCGATGACGTTCGTGCCAAACTGCATATCGTACTTCTGTGCGGTGACTTGCTCCTTTGGCGGCACCATTACGCCACTGTGTTCAATATCACCGCGGTCGATCAACCGCCGCAGTAACAACACGGGACTCACGCATTGTTGATAAGGACATGCAGTTGGCTCTCTTTCCTGAAAACGCATGCATTGAGGAAAAGACACAACGATAACAGATAGGAACATACGAGAGGAACTCTTGCGCCGACTTGCGGACCGCAAGGATATCCGAGAGATCAAGCTGTAGGAAAATGGCTTCCTTGCCCGTCTCGTTCTTCAGCTCGGCGATCGCCTCGTTTGCCCTTTGAGCGCTGCGCGCCGCGAGGTAAACCTTCGCGTTGTGTACCAGGAGTTGCTGACGTTCGATGAGCCATGTCTCGTACCCAGTGTGGTGGTGAGATCCCGAAACGTACCTTGACAGTCTCCTTTCCAATGCCAGTATTTCCACCTATGGACGAGCCATCACGTTGAGCACACGGGCATTTATTTATTCTGAGAAACGCACCCGTGACAAGAATGACTTTGCCGGTAAGGTCTGGTATGTCATTCACGCCCCACTTTGGCTTCGGAGGGAAGGACTGCTGCAAAAGCGATAGTTGACCACCCATGTTTCCTTTCCTTTGTATAAAGTGGGGAGACGGAATAAGAAGGTAAGAGAAAAGAGGATAAAAGTTGACGAGGCAGGGTTTCTGTCGAGAATTTAAGCGTGGCTCCGCATCGCGGCGGCGAGCGGTTCGGCTGTAAGAGTTCACCAAATCGTTATACTGTAATGTCACCGATGCGGGGAGACCTCAGCTCGGGGGTTCGCTTGCTTGTACTATAGTGAATTAAGTCTGTTCTCGGTATCGGCGTTCACTGTTTGTCATCGTGCCAGTGTGCGCGTATGTTCGTAACCGGTCTGAGACGAAGCTCGCTTGTACTTTGGCTCTAGCCACTTCATGGAGCATGCCCATGTAGCGCCGGTTGAGGAGACATGGCGCGGGTGATGAGACCCGGCGTGGGGACACGGGGAGGGATGAAGAGACAACAAACGCTTTGCATTACCGATCGACGGGGATATGGAAGTGGAAGCGCGTGATTACTGTAAGGCGGACTAGTAGAGACGGTAGCACGAAGCACGAAGTGCTTCTCGATCGAAAAAACTGGGATTTTTGGTGTCCGAGGCGAGGTCGCGACGGCCGGGTGGGAACGACCCGAGACGCGCCGACAAGCGAGGGGCACAAAAAACCCCATTTTATCGACTTTGGCGTTTTGCAAGAGAAAGGGAGTGGTGGGCGGGCGAAAATAAAGACACGGTTCTTTGAACCGGCTGAGAGGTAGGAAAGGGATGAGCATGTACCACCCTGTTCACTCACACAAACTTCTATGCTTCAAGCCTTCCGAGTCGCTCTCATTCGTCGCAAAGATGTTGTATTCGCGTGTTTGTATTCTAGGGTCAGTTCGGCAACCAAACCTCGATTCGACGCGATTAAGAGGCTCCTAATCACGTGTGCTTTCCCACACCCCCAGCTTCCTTTTATATCCTGACTTGAAACACTTGTGTCGGCGTTTCCCGGGGCGTGACGTTACAGTGACAGTGTCGTCTCGTTTTTGTCTTTTTAATTGTAGTTGTGTGTGTCCATTTTGGGAAAATACAATTTATTTATTTGAGACCCTCGATTGTAGTGGAGTCCACTGGCATCTATATCTATACAATATATAAAGCATAGACAAAGGATTTGCTGACACACATTTTTAGTTTGCTGACACATAGAATTCTGACCAATCGTATGTGTATTGTGTCGGGTGTCTGCCCCTATTGCTGACACATAGAAATATGACCAATCGTATGTGTCTCGGAAGTCTGCCCCTATTTGCCTCACTCCGTTTAACATTGTCATCACATCAGCTCTTTTCACGCTTCACGTTTTGCCTTGCCCTCACTCTGGCTGTGTTCTATCATATGTCGTCATCACATACTTGTAATTATACCATTCCGATGACAATTCGTCCTGCTACTCTACGAATGCAAATAGAACATGCAAAACAAAGATTTTACGCACACAGACCGGCCCTTTGGGCCGGTCCGCAGTTGCTAGTCCCATTAACTGTGCACCGTCTCAAAGGATAATTACGTCTTCCCGGAGCTTGATAACGTGCTTCTGTGCCTTACTAATACGTTCTTCTACCATGTCAGACTCATTGACGCAAGCATTGACGCTTGCCTTGACGGATTCGTTGCCGGCTTGTCAAGGAGCTTGTTGCAAATTGCAATTAGCTTGAACTGCTAATGATGGGGAGGAGGTGACAGCAGGCTCCATCGGCGCAACACATATGAGAGTTACTGTAAAGGAGGGTGCGATGAGTAGGAGCCCGTAGGACAACAGACCTGAAGGAGCGGGCGGCAAAAGTGATAGAAGACTGGGAAGTACACTGACCTGTCCAGCACGCGATGATACTACTGTCGCACTGGCAGTACTGTACTGTCCAAGTTGTTCGATGGACTCCCAGAATATTTCACAATGCCATCGCGAGAATATGGACACCAATGATGTGTTTTGAGTGGGTTCGAGGGGGCTGTGAGGGTAAACTCTGAACAGTCGCCCAATGGTCGTCAATATCGGTGATCGAGCAGTCTGATTCGAACCTGTAAGGAAGGGGGACACGGTGTTGATTACCAGGGCGATTCGGGCCTGGACTCCTGGAGGTTCAGACTTACGTTCAGGTGCCATGGCCCAGTGCGTGGAATTTGCCGCCTTGTTCGTTCCGTTCACTAAGACTACACTCTATGAGTGCTCTATGCCGCCGCTCCTTCGTCGCTCCGGCAGAGACTGGCGGACTGTCCCAGAACTTGAATATGGTGCGAAAAAAAAGGTACTACATTGCCGTAAGATGTAAAGGGAAACGCTACACGATATGATACAATACACTAAAGGTACACGAAAATGAAAAGGGCACGGAAGGAGAGTAACGCATTCAGTGGACAACCAATCGTAACGGGGTAAGGTAAGTACACAACCACGCACTTGATCACGATGCATTTCAATAATCAGTACTTCTTCGTCTCATTCTCCAACCATGACCACAACCTCTCGCCAACTTGGGGATCTAAAGCAGCCTTGTTCGGCTCACCAAGCCGTGCCCACGGAATGAAAAACTTTCCATTAGCATCCGCCGCAGAAGGTGCCGTCGCGCAGTGAAGCTGTGTAAGTGCTCCGTACGATACCGGGTACAGCATCCAATTCTATGCCCACCAGCAAGGTCAGCTATCTGCCACTATACGCGATGGAGGAACGCACGAGCATAGTGCGCTGCCACCCAGGCATGTTCTGCTGAAGCTCCGTGCGAATATTTCCTGGGTTCAGGCTCGTGGACACAATCTTGTCGCCGTACCGCCGGGCTAGCTCGCGCGCCACAACAACGTTACCCTGCGATCGGGTTAGCATAAAAAGGGAGTATTTCGGTTCTACGCACAAATTTACTCTTGTTGTACAACTCCCACTCGTTGTACTGTATCCGCTCAGGACCATCCACAATGGCATCAAAGTCAATGCCCTTTGTAAGGTAATTAGCGGACGACGACACTGTCACGATGCGGGCTTTCTCATGGGAGGGCGACACCTCGGTCGCTGCGAACAGGGCAGGTAACAGCAACTGTGTGAATAACCAGTGGCCTGCGAACATCGACGATTAGTGCACCATGATGAACCCCTAGGACAGACGCTTACCGATGACGTTCGTGCCAAACTGCATGTCGTACTTTTGTATGGTGACCTGCTCCTTTGGCGACACCATTACACCACTGTGATCAATATCACCACAGTATATCAGCCGCCACAGAAAATCTAAACGTTCCGGCAACGAGACTCACGCATTGTTGATGAGGACGTGCAATTGACTCTCTTTCCTGAAAACGCATGGTTGGGTAAGACACGACGATAACAGATAGGAACGTACGAGAGGAACTCTTGCGCTGACTTCCGGACTGCGGGAATATCCGAGAGATCAAGCTGCAGGAAAATGGCTTCCTTGCCCGTCTCGTTCTTCAGTTCGGCAATCGCCTCGTTCGCCTTTTGAGCGCTACGTGCCGCGAGGTAAACCTTCGCATTGTGTGCCAGGAGTTGCTGACGTTCGATGAGCACTCGCTTGGTAGGCGTTCGGGTATACGGCACGACATGCCGGGGTATCTCTAACGCACCTTGACAGTCTCCTTTCCGATGCCGGCGTTACCACCTACGGAAGAACAACATGTTTGGCACTGTCGCACGCACATTTGTTTATTTTGAGAACGCACCTGTGACGATAATGACTCTGCCGGTAAGGTCTGGTATGTCATTGACGCCCCACGTTGGCTTTGGAGGTAAGGACTGCTGCAAAAGCGATACTGTGATACCCATTTGTTTCCTTTTCTTTCTTGAATGTAGTAGAACGTAGGGAGGATGGAGTAAGTAAGAGGGTAAGAAGAAAGGGGATGAAGTAGAGGAGGCAGGACTTCGATCGAGAATTTAAGCGAGATGAAGCGCCGTGCGCCGCAAGGTGCGCCGTGTCTTGACGTGGCGACGAGCCGTTCGGCTTTACAGTAGGCTACTACTGCAACTCTGTTTACCAAATCGCCATAATGTCACCACCACGTCACCGTGCTCAACTTCTTTATTGGCACATGCTATTGGGTGGTAATTCGCATGTCAGGCCGGTCAGGGGAGATCGTCAAGACAGCCCAGCGGACCGTCGGCGTTATGGACTGCTTATCAATCCCTGGCTCGGCGTTAGTCTGCGCAGTTTGCATCCGAGTCGTGGCAGACTGGCAGTGGCCGCAGTTAATGTAGCCGTAAGCCATCATAACGTCCTAAATGCCATACCGCACCCCAATGCACCTCAACCAACCAGCCCTCGAGCAGGAGGGAAGAATGTTGTCCTCTTATTTTTTTCTCTCTTCAGTTTGAAAACTCAGGCTGCTCGTCGGGACCTGCAACGCTTCTCAATGGAGATAATAACAAACGCTGGGGCGGGAAATCGGGATACAGATGTCTGGGGGCACCTTCTCTGAAAGCGCAGTCGCTTAAGATGTATGGTGTCTGGGGGAAATGGACGTGCGGCCGGTTTATATCTAATCAGAAGATCTCATGCTGGCAGGGAGCAGGTCGGTGCGTTAGATGACCCCAAAGATATGATTCTGTAAACATAACGTGGATACAGAGTAACAAGTACGACTACAGTAACTTAAGTGGAATCGTGACCGAAACAAGCAGTATTTTATTCAGCTCCGCGATTGGAACATACGGAACCCGCCCCCTCATCTGCAAAGCGATTACTGTCAGCGGCCTTGCTTTGTTCAAGTCTACTATCGACTTGACTATCGATGTTGGACTCTCTTAACCACTGGCAACGAATGTAAGTTACTGAGTTAGTTGACAAGGCGTCGTCATTTCTGAAACAATGCAACCAAGAATGCAACACGTACCGGGTTCTCTCAGGCTATTCCAGAGGATTCATCTCTTTGCTCCTTCGTTGGGCGTAAAACGGGGGGCTTCGGCCCACACCTTCAAGTTGGCTCACACCCACCGCGGACCACAGCGCCACATCTCTTCAGATCGCTATAGATTTGCCAACACCATCCCGGTAGTTGATGAAGAAACGTTGTTCAAGTTAATTTCGTCGGCCCAATCAAGAGCCCAACCTAAGAGTCGGAGGGGTCTTGGGAGGGGTGCTCACATGAACTGCATACCACCACCGCCTCACTATAGTCGTGTCAGAGATCGGTGTGATACTAGGCTACAGGAGCGTTATCTTATCTGTTCCTTGAGCGTCTATCATTTCCTGGCCCACGGCAAAGCACTTAATTGCCGGTGTGAGACAGCCTTAGAAAATGTTTACTATCTCCGCCCACAAAATACAATATGACGTGCAACTTGAACCATCAAAACGAGGGAACGGTTCTTCCAAGGCGACGTCTTCAAGAAATAGGAGATGTGTGGTATCTGTGGATCCACAGGAGACGCCGCAGATGCGTACACTACTAGTATTTGCTGTGGTGACCCTTGACGGATTCTGTGATCCGACGGACCGCCGGATTTAAGTTCGTAGCAGGCTCCGGGAATGTGTCCGTCGCTCCTTAAACGTCTTAACTGCAGTGCTGGGTACTACTTACGATTGTCGAGTGGCTCCAACGTCATGAAAGACATGCGAGCCTCTTGGCTTCCTCGTCATGACATTCGGGGATATCAACGGGAATATCATGCCTACTAGATATGCTCAGGCTCACACTCTTGGACCAGCGCCTTGATTTTGAAGAACGTCCTAACGCCTTTGGGTTCCAATCCGTCATAAAGCGCCTTCTCAGCCTCAGACTCTAGCATTCCGACCTCCACGTCTGCGTCACCAGATATCAAATGTAGCTCGCCCTTCACTCAGGAGCACGGCTTGAGTCGACAACGAGCGAGACATGCTCTTAGATGACGACGCATCTCATGGGGGTTCTCATTATTGTACATCCTTGCACGGATTCCATTCCGTCACCGAGCATCCACAGCACATAAATGCGTAAGCGCTAGGGTTGGTCGTGCAGGAAGAGTAGCAAGACGACAATCATTATACTCTGCTCCATTTCGTAGCGTTCATCGTATGCTTGGAACTCGCTTGTACGCTATGGAAGCACGATCGCGTGATATGTCAACACTGCGAAAAAAGACAATCACACCCCACTTCCCTTGGCATTTGAAGCAACAGCGGTGCCTCTGCCCCTTTCGGCAACGTTTCTGTGGTAATTGCGCAAAGTCAAAGAGATTTGTGGGCGGAGGACTGACGGTGAGTCAGACACCGGTACGGAACAACTCTCATGCCCTTCACGACGAACGCCGAATCTGAGCGCTCTATTTACAGACCCCGAAAGCCCGAACAATTCCACGACACAGGTAATTCAATGATGGTAAACCAGCGCGACGTCGACATGAGCACAGTGGCAGCGAGGGCCGTATGGTGTTCGGTCCTTACAAATATCAAAATTGAGTGAACGCGTCGCGCGTTGAAGCCAGCCGTAGCTTTCTAGCGCTACTGGCGAGGTGGAGCACAACAACACATTAAGTGGATATATAGATATACGCTACACAAGCAATCATATTATATACACATTACAGTAGATACCGCACATCCCCGATTAAGTGACGCTACAACTACTTGTTCTATGTAGGCACATCAGAGCACATTTAGTTTGGGTACATCTGCCGAACGTATTGCAAGGCTTCAGCAGCGGCCATGGCCTTTGCCGTACCCTTGGATAGGCCATTCCCGTAGCCAATTGCCTGTCCTTGGACTGTGGGAGCTTAGTGCACATTCCAACGTACGGCTGATGGACTTACATTTGGCAGTGGCATAGTGCGTGACTTGGTGTTGGGGGCCCTGCTGCGTCGTTTCCCACGAGAGGAAAGTGGTTAGGTTGCCCCTCGAGTGGCCTTGGAGGTAGTTGTTGAGGTCACGGACAGGATCAACTTTAATGCGCACTCAATACCCGGGGCAAGGTTACATGGCAGATTTGCTTACCTTGACGAGACATGGTGATGTGTGTATATGATTTAAAAACGAGGGGTGTAGTTGAGTGTGGGTGGTTGTTTGAATGATTATCGCAGAGCAGCCATGCAGGTTAAATAGCCAGTGTGCCCCTCGCACGCGACAATCGCTGAGGTGGATACCAGGTGCCACGTCCGACAACTTAACCTTGTGTGCCAGCACCCTAACAAACCAATGGCCCAACATCCTCAAAGTGTGGAATCCAGCAGGGTCCAAAAGAACACCCGTCATGGCGTGTCTGTTGCCCTGAGGTACCAATATATGAGAACACGCCCTCGCCAGGTGCGGAAGCGGGCCGTGCAAAGTAGTAGGTGCCTCAATCCCAGCACCCAAGGCCCAAGCCAAGGCCACAGATAGACCAAACCCAGGACCGACCGGAAACGTTCGATCCACAACTGCAGACGAAACAGTTTAGGCGCTGAAACCCAGACCAAGCAGACGAGTCATCAGAGTGTGCCCATTCTTGTGGCGTTCGGAGGCACAATCAGAAGCAAAAAAAGGGCCCACGGCCCACGGTAAAACGTTCGCTGACGAGGTCGCTATACCGTGATCACATACCGACTGTCAGAAGGCGTGCCCTAATCTTGTGAAGGGCAATTGTTTGTTGGCACAGTCAAAGCAAAAGGGGCACAGACTCCAATGTAAAACTTTCGCTAACGAGGTTGAAATGCCGTGGTCACATATCCACGGTGTCGTTGCAGTGCCACAGGGAACCCTAGGAAGCGGAATAGAGTTGCAGGCAGTACAGTAAGCGGAAAGGAACTATAGTCGTATCCACAATACTTTGAACCTGTGGCTCAGGCACAATTTGCGCAAAGGACCGGGAACCAATGCTTAATGGTCCCGACAACACAGTGTTGTACAGGTCAGGCTGACGCCGGGTCACGAGGGTCACGCAAACCGGGTCATGCAAACCTGACTGACCTTTGGCGGGTCAGTCAGATAAAGCGTGAGAAACGATAAGATAAGATCTCTTCTTTTGATTGGTGGTAGCGCCACGCTGCTTATCAAAGCACGATGATGGTGATCCCAACGTCGGAAACCAAGTCAGAAACACTCCCTACTTCACCTGGTTACCTCTCACCATTCCATCCAATTACAAGAAATCCTCCCTGAACCCTGGTTTTCGTACTTTTTAGATGTTCTCTGCACTCACCTGCGCTGTCCCGCGCTCCTTGCCGCGGCTCTCTACGCTTTCTAAGCGCCGCGTTCTCGCGCTTCGCCGCTTTCCCGTGCTCTGTGCACACTCGGCCTCTCACTTATCCCGGACCTGTCCATCACCGAGCTCTGACCTACTCAATTGAAGCTATTATGTATACAGGACAGCGAATTACTGTAATCTTAGATTTCTAATAGCAGACTTCTTCCCTCGGATTTTTGAGCTCAGTGAGGTTCGTTCATCCCTTGCGTTCCCCAGCACGCCGCACTTGCGCGCGGCCTTAGCGACTCGAACCCAACGCGTTCCCGACCCCAGCGGCCACTCATGCGAAGTTTTGCGCCGCGCCGAAGCGTGCGCGACCGTTTCCGACCACCTGCGACCAACCGACCCCATTCCCGTTCCCGACCTCGCCGCACTCGCGCGCAGCTTTAGCATTTCGACACCGACGCGTCCGGGATCGCCGCGGACCCACATACGACAGCTCGCATTCCGCGGAGGCCTGCGCGACCGCTTGCGACGCTTCACACCCCCTAGACCCTGCGCAATCTTAGATTGTTTCCTAGCGCTTAGGGACAGGGTAACGAGCTGCTGCTACCAAGATCCCCTAATCTCTGTTCATTTTCCCCGAAGACCCGAGCGTCCCTGCGGAAATGGAGTACTTCTGGAGAGGAGGGATCTGGAATTTGGACGAGGAAATGGAGGTCCATAATGTGTTGTGCTCGGGCCAGGAAAGTACCAGAGAGACGATGATAAATAATATATTGCTGCGCAGTGACCTGCTGCTTTGTCTGCGACTGCGAGACGAGACTGCGACTGCCAAAGTCTGCCATTTCCCTTTTGGGAAACTTCCCACGTACCCCTTGACGCGCCATGACTAAATGACTAAAATATAGTCAGCTGGCGCGGGTCAGAAAATGACGGGGTCAGACCCGGGTCATGACAACACTGCGACAACATGGAGCAGCATTCACTGCCAAGCGCTTCGTTATAATGATACTGCGGGAAGAACACATGACCAGGACTGAGGCTAGCGGAATTGTAAACATAGGGTGTTCGCGGCTGTAATCCGTACAATGATGTACTCGAGATCTCTGGGCTTTGACGAATGTCAGTATTGACTCGTCAAAGTTCGGTTCCGAACGTTCGAACCCGACCCTAACTGTACCAGACCCAATTTTCGGGTTCGGGTTCGGCCATCTGTCCCGAACAGGGACCGACGCCTCAGATTTTGCTGAACCGCAGGTGAACGCGCTCAGACGCTTGTTAATGATTGGCCTCGAACCCTCGGGTTTACGAAGACTATCGTACCCGTACTACGGGTTTGGGGGTTGACAGATTTGTCAAGGGTTTTGTATTCTGGGCGGGTACACTACGGGTACGGGTACACAAAGGACGGAAAGTTGGGAGTGAGACTATCGCAACGTCTGCCGCCCCTGACGCGAGTGGATGTAATGTATTAAAGCGACTCAGAATGTTAAGACAAAACGGGGGAGTAAGTACTGAAAGAAACAAAAAGGGAATGGGGATGAGCGGGAGGTTGAAGTCGAAAGGACATGAGTAGTGCTCATGTCCTTTCGACTTCAACCCCCTGCTCATCTCCATATTGACCCTTACCTGGATGTGTGCAATGTTCGCGTCATGCCCATGAGATCCAGCAGTTCTTGGTCTAATACGTCAAAACTGAGCCGGGTTTCCAGTTTATGGATTTTTATACTGCCAGGGACGGCGCCGAGTTATCATCTCCTGTCGCCGCTCACCTAGGCCAGGATATGTGTGGGAATAAATTAGCAAAGCGACCAAACCAAGTATTTGTCACGTGGTATGTACCGCCCGATACTGTAGCGCAGAATCCACAAACACATCCTCTGAGTCTCTGGCTGACTGAATGACTGCTGTACAAGATTCTCATTCTTGCTGAGGTGTATACTATAACACGAATAGGATCACAGGTCCACCTCATAACTTATCGTCCTTAGACTGGTGATTATTCTCTCTATAGGGAGCTTTTAGCGTTGACGGCACTTGTCCTTGTTCTTTTACATTGCAGGTGGCCCCTCCATTCCCACCCCTCGTCTGTACCTGCCTACACAGGTATGTGTGGGCGCCGCATTCCTCGATGAGGGGCTCTCTGCTCCTGGCCCGAGACACGAGTAGGGCAAGCACCTTATACGTATGGGAAGCACAACCTGGGCCTTCTGAGTCAGAAGGCCCACGCTACTGCTTCGCAGCATCTTTGCGAGTGTTAGTACTATTCCCAATGTAAGCGAGTCCCTTAAGTTGCAGAAGAGGCTTTTAGAACGCTACTTCGTGACTTATTCTTATCCGCAGCACATCTAATGCTTTCCACGTGCATCGTAATTTCCCCCGATCCACTGCTGGCGTTCCGCCATTCGTACTCACGGATCCCTCCCTGCTCATGCGACATGCTCCGTGCGTGTCTCCGCTACCCTGTCCCGCCTTTCTAGCCAGAAATACAAGTCATGAATTCAGCACACACGGTGAGATACGTATTTCTGGAGCGACGAAATAATTACGGTGCATGACTTAGTTTTCCTCGGAAATTCACAAATGTTTTTTCCGTCAAAAAATGGTGACCGTTTTGGCGGATATTGGCATGAACCCGCTTTCGGCGCCTTATTTGGGAGTCCAGCTGGAGGATAGGTAATGTCGTGCGTGCGTTTTGTACTCATATGCAATCTTTCTTGAGTCTTTGTCGAAGTTTTCTTTTACTACAGCGCCAAAGGAATATCCAGTGTTGAATGGCCGAATCTTGACATAATGCATCGCGGACCCCAAAGCAATGCCAGATATGCTTGTATGAACCTATTATTGAAAGGACATATTCTGAGATTTTCTACCCCTCTTACTTTTGACCACTAACTTTGACATCGCAAGGATAAACAAGACAATCACAAGACAATCAGCCGGGACATGATATAGAGACAATAACATAGAAATTTTCACGTATCCAGCTTGGTATCCAGCGCCGGGTAAGAGGATCTGAATGCCCTCGGAAAACTCCGATCACTCGTCCGATCATATAGACATTGCTGTAGAAGAAACCGAGTATACTGTAAGCTGGAGGTTTGAGTGTCGGGACCTCGCCTCGGTTACAAAATCTCTCCTTCAGGTTGAGAAGCGCTTCGCGCTACAATCTCTTACGCCTTTCCTTTTTTTACTTTCATATTAACTAGTAAGTTACTATACTACTAGTACACAGCTCTCCCCTCGTATCCTTTGAGAAATACCGACGTCTCTTCGGCGTCATCACTCATCTGTGCGCCTCCAGCGCCTCCTCGCTCTCTATCCAGCGCGGTAAGGAACTCCCATCGTAAGAGGCTAAGAGCTGAACAGAGGACGCAAAATTGTCGAAGTACCAAGTACGGCAACACCCGGGAAAGGTTTAACTAATTGAGACTCCGAAAGAAACCCTCGTAACACAACACAATGCCGTCAACGCACTCGACAACAACGAAGCGTCCCCAAGACATTCGCCATGCTTGTGAGTATCATCTCGCATACCCTCACGCTGCAGAGCGGCAGTTGTACTATCATATCAGGGCTGTGGATGCGACGTCGTATTGGATGTACCCGCTCAAGGTCGTAGGCTCCGTTTTCTGCGGCCAAGGCTTTCGATGGGCTCGATACTTGAGATCTGATAGTCCTCACAGTCGGAATACCATTTTACACGTTTCGTGGAGGTCGACCGAGGTGAGCTCCGGTGCCTCATTCCCGCAACCGCAAATTCACCAGAGTGACCCCGGTTGTGCTCAAAGCTGACCCACATACGGGCCATATAGCTGTCATTCTGAAATCATCGACCACAACATGGTAAGCGTACAAAAACCACACCATAGCACCTCACTTCCTCACCCATTTACCCAAGCAAGCGTTAACGGCCCCACCACCGGCGTTCCACGTCAAGCTTTCCCATACTGACACCTCATACTCACGTCTCTTACTGTTCCAAAACTTCCTTCCGCAGCTCTGGTACCGTGAAGAAATACTTAGAGAAGGCCGACACTGTTTCCAAATGGGAATCGTCAGCGTGGGCGAAGAAGCGCGTGGCCGCGGCGACGAACACTCACCGACTTTGAGCGCTTCTAGGTTTTATTTCACAAAAAGGCACGGTGCGATAAGGCAAGGTACTTAAATGTACAGTAAGGCCGCCGCGTAAGGAGTGGCGATGCGGTGGATGGATGGGACATAAAACCATTCCTTGTCATTGCGTTTCTATGTTTGTACACGAATGTGATATTTTGACATATAGCGTGTGCCCCGCAAGCCAAGGCACCTGATCATGGGTAACTTTACAGTAATCATTTCTGTCGCGTGCACATCAGCTCAGCCCCCAGAAAGCTACATTCCCAATTGGGGGTTGAACATCACACGCTGATGAATGTTCTCACACGGCATCGATTGACGACTTACTTTGCAAGTACTTAACTTCCCAGACGGCCTTGGGCCCGTATGCAGATTTTTCTTCCGCGGAATTAATATATAAAGCAGACCGTCACGGTGCGAGGTATGTACCGTTTTTCTTTCTCCTCCTGTTGCAGGCATGGTTTGTAATTTTGGCGTCTATACAACCCCCCATCTCGCTGATCACTCATTCCTTTTCACGTGCTGTAGGCCATCCAGCCCGGTGTCGTTCCAGCTCCCTCGCCAAGAGTGAATTACGCATTTAGGTCGCTTTCGCTCTTACAGCTCCCTGTTGAGCTCCTCGATTTGATCGCGTCATTCGTCCCAACCCACCGCGACCTCGTTTCCCTGGCATTGACGTGCCATGCTATCGCGTACATGGTAATACCCGCACACACCGCGTACCGTACTCTCCGAATACACAGTCAGCGCGGACCAGCCCCTTGGACGATTATCGCCGCACGCCCGGACCGCGCGGCGGGCGTGCGGTGCCTCGTGCTCTTTGACCAGTCGGAAGAAGGGCGCTTCCTCCCAGAGCGCGCACCAAGTATCGCCCTCGCGTCCGCCACGTCACCTGCGAAGCGCAGGCGCGGGGCGTGGAAAGCACATGGCGGCGGGTGGAATGCTGAGAGCCTGGAGGCGGCGGCGAGTGCCGTGCGAGTGATGCCAAACTTACACACGCTCGTCTTCTCCGGGTCCTTTCGGCGGGGCCGCGCGCTAGAGTGCCGCGCTGCCGAGATGAACTTCTGGGCGGCAGTCGCGGGCACCAACGGCTCCTTGAGGTGCCTCGAGTATGCCCAACCGCCGCGCGCGCCGACAATGAGATCTACGGCCGACGTGCGGTTGTACCCGGTTCGTCTCTTGACTAGGCTTAGCCGTGCCGACGCTGACGATCCGCAGTTATGGTCGGTCTCGAACCTGACGTCCCTTAGTGTGAAGCACGCCGCATTCCTCCAGCACCCGCCGAGCGTCATTCAGTTCTCTCGCGTCTTGCGTAATTCACCCTCTCTAGAGGTATTTCCCCACGACTCTTCTCTTCCTCTCAGCTGACGGCACACCAGAGCCTCACGCTCGCGGTGTACGACCCGTCATTCGATCTGCATGCTCTCCTGGACGATGTGTGCTTCCCACACCTACGAGCACTTGCGCTTGACATTCTCGCGCCCGAGGCACCGTCCAACGCGCGCGCGTTCGCCATGCTTCTCGAGCGCACGCCGGCGCTGCGGCACGCCACATGGAAGCACCTCGACCCGGACCCACTGTCTCCCGGCGCTCTACCAGCGCTACGCACCCTGCACGTGGAAGAAGTGCCGGGCAGCCCCGGCGCGGCTGGTCGCGCGCTCCTGCGAGGCGGCGCGGCTCTGGACTCGCTCGGGAGCATCCGCGTCCACGCGGATGCGCTCGAGGCGCTGGCGCACATGCGCGGGGAGGCGCTGCGCCGTCTTGAGGTTACCTCGTTCGAGAGCATCGCGGTACTCGTGCGCGCCGTGCGGCTGTTCCCGCGCCTGCGTTGTCTGCGTTTGCCCGTTGTCGACTACTGGCACGAGCACTTACCCGTCACGCCCGCGCCCGTGCACCTGGTACGTCCCCTTGCACCAATTATATTCGTGTTGCGCTGACTGGCGCTGACGGGGTTAGGGCGAGTGGGTCGAGGTGCTTGCGGCGCTGCCCGAACTTGAGGTGTTCCGTGGCGTGTCGATCTTCCGCGATCCCGAGAGCACCACGATAGAGGAGAATGACGAGCGGGCGTGCGATATCTTGAGTCTGTGTCCGCGCATGCGGCAGGTCGAGCATTGGGACCTCGACCCCGCACGAGCGATTACCTTGGCAAGGGAGGGCGACCGGGTCGTATGGCGCGTAGAAGAAGTTTCTAGGACGAACGGGTGCTTCGCGTGGAACACGTGGGAAATCGACTTCAAAGCAATGTGTTAGTGCTAGTAGGCGTTAATGATATTCTATCAAATACGGTAGGGCAACTCCCTGAGATTATAATGATAATAATGATATGTTGACGCTGAGCAAGAAATCTTGGAGGGTTGTTCTTCGAACTTCAAACAGCCGGTCTCAAATTAAAACTTCGAGGCATCCTACAAACCCGTTGACCGCTAAGTGGCCGGCCATACATAGAGTCGGATGCTCTCCTCTCGAAGTGATTACATAAGTTACTCGCCGATTCTTGCTGTCGGGCCGTGTACGGCGGGCCGCCGCGCCGCCATCACGGCCCGGGGCAAACAGGGACGTATTGTGTCCCAAAATTCCGTAGCACCTTATAATTGATTCTCCTTATGATATCATTGTAAGGACCTTATAATAATATAAGAAAATGTTACATAATCAAATGTGACCATAATCCAACCGTAAACCCCTATAAAGGTCTATTTATAATGGTACCCAAAATATTACAGAACATTATAAGTCATATTAGCAAGCGTGAACATTATAAACCCATTCCCGAATTTTCCGACATGTTACCCCTGCCTGGTGCATGTTTTCCTCTTCGATACACCATTCCTCACGCGGCCTCACGTCCGACACATCTTGCCATTCTCAATCAATTTTCTTTCTCCAATCTGCGAATTTTCGTATCAATAGGCAACAAACAAACTACGAAAGTCACAACACGTCCATTCATTCGTCCGGGCGCGGGATAGATGTCCTGGTGCACGTCTTGCTCAGCTTTCCCGTACTGTATGAGCAGTCTTATGACATAGCACTGGCTACCTGATCTGATCAATGTAAGTACTGGGGTGGTGTCAATAGTCCACCCGCTGGTACTGTGGTCACATTAGCAACTTGAGCGTCTATGACCGAATCCAAGTACCGTGAGAGTAAGGCAGTACAGTACAGTACAGCACTTCCAACATTTTCCACGGCCAGCGACTGCGTCCACGTCACCAGCGCTTGCCAGGTGTCGAATCGATCTCGTCCACCAGGATGAGTCAATCTTCCGCTCCCAGCTCGTCTTCAAAGACTCCCGCAACGACCCCGTCTAATTCCAATTTTAAAGTCATCTTTGAAACAGCCCTCAAGGAATACAATAAAAAGACTAAACAGGACCTTACCGCTCTTCCAATCGCCACCCAGCTGCAAGCATGCGACTCTCCTGCGGCCATTCTGACGATACTTCAAGAACAAGTCGACCAGTTCGAACAGTCTCGGAGCGGCGACGAGAAATTACGCAAGTGGCTTGACCCAACGATCAACGTATTGTATGCATTTTCGCAGACACTTGGCGAAGGTGTCGGTTTGGTGATTATCAATCTGTCTGTCGACGATCATTCTTTGATATCCATTCGGCAGGTTTTCTCTCCTGCTAAAGCGATATTTGCTGGCGCCGGTGTCCTCCTCTTGGTAAGTGATCTCATTTATTCAATCGTAAAAGCGATTGAAACATCGGTGGTTCCTAGGCGGCCAAGGAAACCGAAGCAAGCCAAGAAATCCTTATCGATATCTTTGAGCGCATCGAAAATTTCTTTAGACGACTTGAAATTTATACCAAGGTCCCACCAACTCCGGCGATGACGGACATGATGGTGAAGATAATGGTCGAGGTGCTGGATATCCTTGGGACGGCCACACAGGAAATGAAGCAGAGTCGAGCGAGTGGGTTCATCTTTCGCCTTAGGTTTCTCGGTGCTGATGTATATTCAGGAAAGTTTCTAAAGAAGGTAGCGGGAATAGGGAGGCTGGAAGATGGGTTGACAAAGTTGGACAAGATGACGAATGAAGAGGCTCGAATGGCGGGTGCGGAGGCACTGATGGTTGCACACGATATCGATAAAAAAGTAGAGGAGGTCGAGGCCGGCGTGAAGGACGTGGGCAAGAATGTCCAAGTGGTTAACGGAAGAGTGCAAACCATTATCAATGGTGCGTGAACAATGCTTCGTAAGTCATGGACGATCACTAATGTTGAAATATTTAGACGGACTGCAAGCGAAATTGATTATCCAAGCCACGTCCCACAATGTAGACGACCTAAAGCGTTTGTTACCATTCTGGTCATTGTTCATGTTCGAGCGTCTAACATACTTCCAGGGGGGGAATTGCTTGAGAGGCTTAGAAAATGGCAATCTCCTTCAGATCCATCCACAAACCACATCATTACGTCTGATCGTCAACACGAGGGAACAGCGGAGTGGTTCTGTAAAGGCAACATATTTGAGCAATGGAAAGCAACTGGCTCCCTGCTGTGGATACACGGGAAACGTATGCCCCTCTTGCTCTTCATAGTTTCCTTGATCTAAGGCACTGCTCATTCCGTAGCGGGCTCTGGGAAAAGCGTTCTGTGGTTCGTCGCTTCTTAACTCTTGCAAGTCAAGTAGCTGATGATTACTGAGAAGCTCCGCGATTATTAACGATATCGAAACAATGAACAATGCCGGATTGGCCTCCATGGCGTACTTTTATTTCGATTTTCGGGATGTCGCCAAGCAATCCCGTCGCGATCTACTTCGCTCACTTCTCATCCAACTCTCTGATTGTTCCGATCGCTACTGCGACATACTCTCCCAGCTCTACGAGGCATATGGCAAGGGCACGCGTCAGCCCAGTGACAACGCTTTGATGCACTGCCTCAAGGAGATGCTCACTCTTCCGGATCACCCCCCCGTTTATTTGATCATGGATGCTCTTGATGAGAGTCCCAATACCTCTGGAATCCCAACCGCTCGCGAGCAGGTCCTTGACGTCGTGAAGGAGCTCGTCGACCTGCGCCTTCCAAGTCTTCGTATCTGCGCGACCAGTCGTCCGGAGGTCGACATCCAGTACGCGATCGAGCCCCTCGCGTTTCGTTCGGTGTCCCTTCACAATGAAAGCGGACAAGAGAACGATATTGCCGAATATATCAAATCTGCGGTCCACTCTCCCTCAAATACGATTATGAAGCGATGGAGGGACGAGGAGAAAGACATGGTGGTGCAGGCGCTCTCGGAACGAGCTGACGGAATGTAAGAGCGATTACAGTGAGGAATATCAGCGATGCTTACTCATTCATATAAGGTTCCGATGGGTTTTTTGCCAGCTGGAGATGCTGCGACGTTGCCTCCCACAGAACATCCCGCGCGTACTGAGCCAACTTCCTGACACATTGGACGAGACATATGCGCGGGTGCTGAAGGAAATCGGGAAGACCAACCAAAAATATGCACATCGTCTATTACAATGTCTCACCATGGCGATGCGCCCACTTCGTGTCGAAGAGCTGGCAGAGATTCTTGCTCTCGACTTTTCGGCCAAAGGGATCCCGGAGCTGAAAGAGAATTGGCGGTGGAATGATCAGCAAGATGCGGTGCTGTCTACCTGCTCCAGCCTGATTTCTGTTGTCGGTGATGGCTTTAACCGCGTGGTTCAATTTTCACACTTTTCGGTCCAAGAATTCCTGACCTCGGATCGCCTGGCTATTTCAAGTGCAGATATTTCACCCTTTCATATCCTTCCCGAGCCAGCACACACCGTCATTGTCAAGGGCTGTTTGGGGGTCCTACTCCAGCAGCGCGTTGGCGATGCCAAGGCTGGGCATCTTTCTCCTCTGGCTGGATATGCTGCCATGCACTGGGCGGACCATGCCCGGTTCGAGAATGTATGGACGCGTGTAGAAGATGGGATTCGACGTCTCTTTGACCGCGCGAAACCACATCTCAAAGTGTGGCTCCGGTTAAACCCTCGTTCATCCTTCTCGTTCTTCCCGAATTATGACTGGAATAAAGATCTCGGCTCTCCCCTATACTATGCTTCACTGTGCGGCCTCCGCGACCTGGCGGCACGTCTCGTCGCTGAGAATCCCCAATGGCTAACTGGTCTAGTTGGTCAAAATCCCAGCCCACTGGTGGCGGCGTTGCGCAACCAACATTTCGACATCGCGGAGCTACTTTATCAGCACGGCATAGATATGGATATTAGAGCCGGTAACAAGCAGACCCTACTACATGCTGCATCTGCGGGAGGATATGTGGATATTGCTAAGTGGCTATTCGAACATGGTGTACCCTCAAATTCACAACAGGGCAACCACGAGACTCCGCTCTATCCGCCAGAGGTGAATGGACATGGGGGGTACGGCGTAACTGTCGATGCCGCAGACAATGCTGACCATACCCGGTTGCACTGGGCCTCACAAGGTGGACACGCCGACATTGCGCGCGAGTTGTTAATGCGAGGGGTAGATGTCGCCACGAAGGATCGGAGTTATCGGACGCCTTTGCACCTAGCGTCCCTCTTCGGGCATGCCAAAACTGTGCGGCTCCTGATCGAGCATGGCGCGGATGTCACCCTGCGGGATCTGGAGCATAAGACGCCGTTACATCTAGCGTCGAATTTTGAGGTGGGTGCCGGACTACGTCACCATCGATCGGCATAGGGCTGATGCAACTGGACAGTCTCCCGTCATCTGGCCACGAGAACCGGAAGAGTTGTCCTCAGCGCCTGGAATTGTGCGGCTCTTGATCGACCATGGCGCAGACGTGACCGCGCTAGATATGACCCTCTCGACGCCTTTGCATCTGGCCTCGTCCTCGCGAAATCTTGAGATTGTGCGGATATTGATAGAGAATGGCGCAGACGTAAATGCGCAAAATGAGACACACTCAACCCCTTTGCATTCGGCGGCGTCCAAAGCTCGGAATGCTCAAATTTTGGGGCTTTTGATCGAGCACGGCGCGGATGTCACCGCAGAGGATTGGAATCACGAGACGCCTCTGCATTTTGTATCGTCCTGGGTGAGTTCCGAAGCTCGTCGTTCTGTTCCATCTCAGGCTGATGTATGCGGACAGTACGACAGCTGGATCTCGGACTACTCAGAGATAACGCCGAAGACCAAGGCCGACGCTTTACGGCTATTGATCGAGCACGGGGCTAACGTGACTGCGCAGAATAAGACCCACTCTACGCCTTTGCATAAGGCATCGTCCTCGGGGAGTGCCGAAGCCGTACGGATATTGATTGAGCACGGCGCAGACGTCACCGCTCAAAATGAGTTCCACTGGACGCCTTTGCATATGGCGTCGTCCTCGGTGAGTGCTGAGACTGTGCGGTTGTTGATCGAGCACGGCGCGGGTGTCACCGCACAAGATGCTCGCCACACCATGCCTTTGCACCTGGCGTCGTCCTCGGTGAGTGCTAAGACTGCGTCACTCTTGATCCATCACAGGACTGATGTAAGTCGACATCATCCTTCAGGGACTGACAAATGCACACGAGACCGTGCGACTATTGATCGAGCACGGTGCGGACGTCAACGCGCAAGATGGGGACCACTCGACGCCTTTGCATCTGGGGGCGTTCTCGGGTAGTACTGAAACCATGCGGCTATTGATAGAGCACGGCGCGGATGTCACCGCACATGACGGGGACCACAGGACGCCTTTGCATCTGGCGGCGTCACGGTTTTCGTCGGGCCCGGAGTCTTCCGAAATTGTGCGTCTATTAGTCGAACACGGTGCGGATGTCACCGTACTAGATGGGAGCCGTAAGACGCCGTTGCATCTGGCGTCGTCTTGGGTGAGTCCCACAACTTCTCGCTACTGACCTGGAAAGTGTGGGGTTGATGTCAGTGGACAGCGCTTCCGTCCCGTGATGGTCGATCCACGCCTGTCCAAGGAGAAGGCCGAAATTGTACGGCGATTGATCGAGTACGGGGTAGATGTGACAGCACAAGACGAGGATCACTCAACTCCTTTGCATCTGGCTTCGTCTTGGGGGAATCTTGATATTATGCGGGTATTGATAGAGCACGGCGCCGGTGTCATGGCCCAGGATCGGAGACGCAAAACACCTTTGCATATGGCGTCGTCTTGGGTGAGTACCAAAGCTACGTCATTCTTGTTCCCTCACATGCCTGATGAAAAAAATCGACAGGATGATCAGCACATGTCACATTGGCCCAACGTGAAACCCGACGCTGTGAGGCTATTGATTGATCATGGGGCGGACGTGATGGTGCAAGATGAGAACCACTCGACGCCTTTGCATCTGGCGGCATTCTCGGGGAGTACCGAAACCGTGCGGTTATTGATAGAGCACGGCGCGGATGTCACTGCACAGGATCGGGTCCACAGGACGCCTTTGCATATGGCGTCGTCTTGGGTGAGCGCGCGTCACTCTTGATCCAGCATAGGGCTAACGTAAATGACAGGATGATACTACTAGCGCCGATCGACCGCTCCACGATGATGAGATGTTCGATGAGAAGTTCAACGAGAAGGGCGACACTGTGAGGTTATTGATTGATCATGGGGCAAATGTGGCCGCGCAGGATGACAACAACTTAACGCCTTTGCATCTGGCATCATCCTATGGAAATGCCGAAACGATGTTGCTATTGATCGAGCGCGGCGCCGATGTCTCCGCGCAAGATAGGAACCACACGACGCCTTTGCATATGGCGTCGTCTTGGGTGAGTGCCAAAGCCATGTTACTCTTGATCCGGCGCAGGGCCGATGTAAATGGACAGGAGGACGCACACAATCTTGGGAAGTTCCGCGCGAAGGCAGATGCCGTGAGGCTATTGATCGATCATGGGGCAGACGTGACTGCGCGGGATGACAACCACTCGATGCCTTTGCATCTGGCGTCGTCTTTTGGGAGTGTTGATACGGTGCAGCTATTGATCGAGCACGGTGCAGATGTCACCGCACACGATGGGAATCACAGGACGCCTTTGCATCTGGCGTCATCTCGAGTGAGTACAGAGACCGTGCGACTCCTTATCCGGAACGCACTAATGTTAACGCACTCGACTTGGCACAGGAGGAGGGGCGCAAGTGGCGCCACGAGGAATTGATTGAGGTGATCCCGGTGATGCCCATCAACAAGGCCGATACAGTGCAGCTATTGATCCGGCATGGAGCGGACGTGATGGCACGAGACAACACCCACTCGACGCCTTTACATCTGGCATCGTCCATGTGGAGTGTCGAAACTATCGAGCTACTGATCGGGCATGGGGCAGATGTGAATGCACAGAACGGGAACCAATCAACACCGCTGCACCTGGCCGCATCATCCCGTCTGGCCGTGGAAGGCAATGTCGTGCGCTCTCTACTTAAACATGGCGCAAATATCGATGCGAAAGACGCTGAAGGCCGGACTCCGGTTCAGATAGCGTCGTCGGAAGGTCACTTTTGGATTGCAAAGTTGTTGTCAGACCACCTTGCGAGTAGAGGATAGAATGTATTTCCTGTATTGTTTCTAACTCGTTACGGATACAGTGTTGATAAAAAGAAACTTTTTTTTGATTATTGGACCCATCACGGCCTGATGCAAACACGGTTTCCCACTGGTACAGAAACGCAGTGATAGCGGTCGATATGTAAGGACAACGCTGTGCTGCATACGCAACACCGTCGATTTGCGAGTGATTACCGCCGAACATCCGAGGTTGCTCGCAAAAAACTCGGCCATTATCTGCAAAACTGCTAGGGTGAATGTTTAGAGCTATAACATGGTTGCGATCAGTGCGAACCGATATCAGTATGCTATTAGACTGGGGCTGAGGCGACGACAGCAGACGCAGCTGCGCAGACGACGTACGCCTGCGACATCTTACCTCCTTATCCAATACTAGACAACCATTGACCTTCACTTAAATTGCTTTCGTATAACAGCTGCTTCGCCGGCAGCTGTGGTGACCGGCGGTGCAACAACAGCAGCGATGACAGCAACAGCCGCCGCCGACCTGCCTATACACTACCTTACTCTCCTACATATCGGGACCCTATCGACCTCGACACAGCCCCGAACCATTAATGGCCACGCCATCTCCCAGGGTCTTGGGTCATTCAAAGACGACACTATGCATAATATATTGGTGACAACAGCTGAGGTGGCGGCAGCTGCCAGTGCAGCGATGGCATATTCGACGGAATATCGGACGACATGTTCCTCCAAGCAGTAGATTCGGCGAAGGGAAAGGGGGGCGAGGGGAGCGAGAGTTCACGGATGAGGACGACCCGATGATGCCGCATAGGACGATGCCTCTGACGATCTAGTTATTTTCCCAAACACCTCCGTGAGCTACTACGCCATCTTGCTTATCTGATGATAGCGGGATCAGCGCCTGCTTGCCCAAGCATAGCTCTCAGGAACACCTGTACAGGCCCAAGAGAGCGCCTCGACGTGATCGAGAGTTTGGGTGGTGACAGGAAAAGACGAAGGTGATGTATTCGTTGAATTGAGCGTCAGGTGCACGGCGGCCTAAGTGAACCCTCAAACTTGAAGGTGAAATGCCAACCATTAATAGGGGAAGCGCGAATGGGAGAAACATCGGAATGCAGTCGACCCTCCCAAAGTTGATAGATTTGTCGTGTTCGGGCTCTTGCAACGATCCGGCGTTCTTTCTTTGGTTGAATACTACATTCCAGCTAAGAAGCCCGGTATGGCGACGGATTCGGATGGAGCATGACATTACCTGAATTAGTTCATCCTTTTAACTCTCCACAGCGACTCCTGATTCCTGAAAGGCATTGACAGGTGCTGCGTCCTGAAGGGTTTCAGGAGCTTGGACGACTCGGACGTGATTTTCAGTGAAACGAGGTTGGTGTAAAGTCTGGGATCTGATTCCGCTGGTGAGGGAAACGGCGCAACGACGTGACAGTGTTTCTAGGTGTTGACGCGTTGACGCGACGCTACGTGAGGTGAGAGACTGGGGGCCGTCAGCCCCGAGTGAAGAGGAAGCTCTAGTCGGGCCGGCCCTGCCTCTACGGGCGGCCCGGCACCACTCCCTTGGGCACGGTTCTCTCGCTCTTATCCGTGACTCTTCTACTGTTGACATTGACACACATATACGTCCCTGCGTCGCGGTGATCACCAGGGTGACGCTGGTGCCCATGACGGTAACGTTGTGACACACTGTACGTGGGCGTCAATACATCTGTAAAATAGGAGTGGGGCCTAAGCGAGCCTGAACGGTCTGAACACCTCTGAACACTTCTGAACACTTGCCGAATGATCAAATAATTAATTCCGTGCTAAATCGAGATTCGGATCATGTCCCCTTGATGCCGCCTTGCCGGACTGTCAGACAGGAATAAAAAATATTGAATCTAGATTCACACCGCAAAATCAGGAAAAAATAATATTTATTGAGGTGCAAATGCAAAGAGTATAATACAGCAGCGACACTACTACTTGCTAGGTATGCTACAAACTGACGTCGCTACCCTCGCCATTGGGTTGAAGCGGCGGTCGCTGTCCCCTCCGTCGTCGTCGTAGGGGGTGCGCGCCGCAGGGGACCGCGGGTGCGCAGAGCTGGCATGAGTGAAGTGCATCACTGTCGTCGTCGTCGTCGATGGAGCACGTGGCAGGTGGTGGGTAGTCCTGTGGTTGCCGGGTGTGTGTGGGGCCAGGGGTCGGTAGCGGAATGCCCTCCATCGCAGCCCTTGTCGTTGCCATTGCCGTCGTCGGGGGTGTGCGGGACCAACGTCGGTGCGGAGTGCCCTCCGCAAGGCCCATGTCATCGCCATCGTCGGGAGTGTGCACTGACGGGGACTGCGTTGGCGGGTGGTCCCGTCTACTGTAGTCGTCGCAGTCCGTCGTTGTTGGGGCGACGTGGGTGGGTGGTTCCATCGCTATCCCTGCCGTCGTTGCCACTGAGGGGGCGCGGGGCTGATGATGGCAGCGGACTGCCTGTTGCAGTACCCGTCGTTGTCGTCGCTGTCGAAGGCGCGTGGGGGCGGCGCTCGGGCGCGTCTCCCAAGTTGTTGTCAGAGGTGCCTTGGTATCCGGGCTGCATAGGGCTTCACCTGGGTGCTTACAGTCATCAGAAAGTCCAAAGTCATAAATAAAATTATTAACTTACTGAGTGTCTTGATCTACTGTACGAGTTATAATCATGATAATACGCTGGCGACTCGCGGCAGTTGAGTCGTTTCCATTGTTATTGTTTGTTCCGGGCGTGGGAAACGTTCTTTCCGCTTGCAGTGTGAATGCTCGCACATTTTTTCTTGTCTAAGTCGATCTTTCAGTGGTTGTTAACCCGTCGTGCCTCAAAGCCTCAAGCAACGAAGAAAAAACAATTTTGGTGAGTACATGTACATTTATAACACCCTGAGCAGGGCCACCACACAACCTCTCCCACCACCCCAAGCCGTGCCCACCCGCTACTGCCAACAGACTGCGTTGGTCTCGCCTTTCTCAGTCTTCGCTCACAGACGCTCCATCAAGTCTCTCTGTAAACGCATTCTCGAGAACAAGTTGCTACAACCGCCCGGATTTGCGCCATCCGTGCCGAGTTTGAGTGCAATTGGTACGTCGTTTTTCCATTCACCCTTTCTCCCAGTCGACTCACCCTTCCCTCCCCCTTTCTTACATACGCTTCTCCTGCTGTGTTCCTGGGATGACGACGACGACGAACGGGCTGCGACAGAGGGCACCCTGCCCGACTGTGCTCACCCCGGCGGCCGACGACGGCGACGATCGACGACGACACGGGCTGTGACGGAGGGCACTTCTCCCCAGCACCGGTCCCTCGCACTCGCGCAGTCGCCTGCCACGTGCACCCCCTACGACGACGATGAAGGGGACACAACCCCGTTGCAGCCGCCCCGAACCGTGCGGCCCAACGACGATTACAGCGACGATGGTAGTGACGGCGACAAAGGCGACAACCGGCGGTGCGAATGGCAGCGATGGCGACGCTGTTGCTGCTGCCCCGAATCCCGTGCGCTTTGACGACAATTCGGCCGTAGAATATCTAGAAAACACTATTGTTTGTAGCTCATAATAGATTTATTATTTCCTTATTTCATGACGGAGAGTCTAAATTCAAATAGAAAAAAATATACAGGGAAGTGATGTCCATATCGAGAAGCGGCAAGGGTGCGGTGTCAGTGCCTGTCGCCGAATACGGGTTAGGCTGACAGGTGTCAACCAAATTGGGTGTTCAGAAGTGTTTGAGAACGGGCTAGGTGTTCAAAGTGTTCAGAGGTGTTCAGAGTGTCCTCAAACACTTCTGAACACCTCCCTAACTTACTGATGCTATATTCGTGGTGACGCCACCACTGGGTGGAGTACATCGTATACGGTGTGTGATCATTTTGGGTCCTTGGCCCTCAATCCAATCTTGCTGCACCCACCGAATCCGTCAATCAACTGGAAAGAGTTAAAACATCAATAAACCAGTACCCTGAACCATCCCTGATCACTAGGGAACGCGTCTAAGACGCACAGGATTGTTGGGGTGTGGGGCGGCACATGTGAGTGTGCAGGCCTCCGCGGGGCGCGAGGTGTCGTAGGTAGGTCCGTGATGGTGGCAGTCGCATCTGTGTCGAATGGCTAAGGCTGCGCGCAAGTGCAACGCGGTCTGGAAAGGGAACGGTGGGCTACACTGAGCCCTGCTGGGCCAGGTGGTTGCAGATGATCGCAAATGGCCGTGCACGCTTATGCAGGACGCGAAACTTTGCAGAGCTGGCCGACCTGGTCGGAAACGCAGCGTGTTTGCGTGGCTAAAGCCGCACGCACGTGCGGCGAGGTCGGGAATAGGAACGGTGGGCTGCTTGGAGCTGTGCTGGTCTGGGTGGTCGGAAATGGTCGCGCACGCTTCCGCAGGACGCGAAACTTCACAGAGGTGGTCGCCTCTGTCGGCGATGCGTCGTGCTTGAGTTACCAAGACCGCACGCAAGTGCTGCACACTGGGGGAACCTGGGGAACGAGAGGGGGGACGTTGAAATGTGCAAAATGTGCAAAGTGTCCTAAGGACGCTAAGGACAAAAATTGAGAGCACGCGAAACGATCGAAAGCAGAAGAGGTGCGAAACGTACAAAGTGTACTAAGGATACTATGAGTTTGCAAAGGCTTGAGTGCGCATATAGCACAGGATTCGGGGGTGTGAAGCGGCGCAAGTAAGCGCGCAGGCCTCCGCGGGGTGCGAGGTGTCAAAAGTAGGTCCGTGGCGGTCGCGGTCGCGTCTCTGTCGAAGAGCTAAGGCTGCGCGCAAGTGCGGCGCGATCGGGAACAGGAATGGTGGGGTACACTGAGCCCTGCTGGGTCGGGTGGTCGCAGGCGATCGCAGACGGTCGCGCACGCTTCCGCGCGACGCGAAACTTCTCAGAGGTGGCCACCTTAGTCTGCGACGCGTTTTACTTGAGTTGTTAAGGCCGCGCAAGTGTGCAGCGAGGTCGGGAATAGGGACAGTGGGCTGCATGGAGCCCTGCTGGTCTGGGTAGTCACAGGCGATCGCAAACGGTCGTGCACGCTTCCGCGCGGCACGAAACTTTGTAGAGGTGGCCATCATGGCCGGCGACACATTGCGCTCGAGTCACCAAGGGCGCGCGTGGGTGCGGCACGCTGGGGGAACACGAGGGGGCGAGTCGGAATTGTGTGAAGGGGACCTATAACCAAAAGCGGAAAGCGTTCGACATACGAACCGTCCGAACCGTCCGAAGCGCACTAAGGGCACTATGAGTCATCCGGAGGCTTGGGGGCACGTATATTTCGGGTACTGCGCTGGTGACGGCTCGGTGACGTGACCGGGCGTCACCAGCGCCGTCACCGACCAGGACGTACACTCTATTGATCTGGCCGACTCGAACTTCGGATATGACTGTTATGTTATGTTTGTTTTTTACGCCTTTACTCTGCGTCTCCATTTCGTCTCACTCAAGCGCCGTCTCAGTCTCATAGGGGCTCACGCACCCCTCTTTCCCCTCCTATTTCGTCATCGCCTTCGTACTTTCGACCCCTGTTTCATGGCCCGTGCGTATTTGCTTTGCTTTACCTTTATTGCTCAGAAAATGTAGATAAACTGTATAAAAAGCGCTTCTATGTATCGAATATAACTATCCAGCTGTTTTCCCTTCCGCCCTCGTGTGTCTCTAAGGCTCTGAAATCCCCCTCTCCAGAGCGAGCGAAGTCTTCTATCGGCTTCCCGTGTTCTCGTTCGCCAACCGAACCGGCTACTCCGAGTCGTCCCCTGACCAGCAAGACTTAGCCGGATCGCCTTTACCCGACCTTTACACCACAGACATGGATTCGAAGTCTCAAGCTTGTTCACCTAAACACTCAGACTCGTTACCGCCATCATACCCGTCCCCAAACCCGTCATCATCACCCCCATTCCCAGTCCCACCACCACCCGTGCACAAAGCTTCGCACAGAGCTCATTTTGGCGGGCATTTTCAAGGGGATTCTGGTAAATCCAAGTCAGCGTCAGCTGGCAGCCCCTCAAAGCCTCCCATTTGTTTTTTTGTTATCCCCATTCTTCTTGGAATTGTCGTACTTACGGTGTTCGTGTGGGGCTTGACTCACCGAGAAAGAGGCAACGCTGGGGCAACTTGAAATTTCAAGTTACACCCCCTTGACCTGTCTTCCCACGCCAATCGTACTTCGCCCTTGCTTCGTTATCCTCTCTTCTCAAAATGAGTGGATAGCTGAATTAGGACGTTCGCCAATCCGTGCATCTCGATAGTTTATGTCTCCTTTTGTTTCTTCAAAACCATTCCAACAATTCTGCCTGTAGTAGCAATACTGCTTCTAGTCTGCGTATCCCAAAATAAATACTGTATTCCCTGACGTTTGGGGATTGTCAGGGGTTGGCAAAACCCGTACGGGTCATGGGTATGGTTAGTAATCTCCCAGTCCGTGCAAAACGCGTACCCGTGCCACATTTTTTCCACCATCACAATCTCTCAGGCTGCCGGTGGTTATGATCTTACACTACTCACAGTTTCCGTTCACAACCCCTTGGGTGCGAGGTGAGCACAGGCGCTGCCAGTGGGCCGAACCCACAGTGTCGCCAAATCGGACTCAATGGACTCATTCCCACGGCGTCACACCATGCTATTGATCCTCTAGTTGGTCAGTGTTTCCCCCCATCCGTACATTCTTCCATCTATAGTCATCAGCAATTGGGCAATTTAGTTTCCCATGTATCATTGGTTATTCATGTTTTTTGCTGTTTTCCCAGTCTCTGGAAACTTGGACTTGGACCCACTAGTGTATTGTATAGTGGGTGACTTTCTGTAGGATCTGGAGCCTCTAGATAATTCTCCAGACTGGCTGTACCTGGATTTTGTAATCAGGAAAATAAATTTTAGAGAGGCTGTTTTTCCCATAGACTGACAGAAAAAATATAGGGCTAGAGAATTACAAAGCAAGAACCAGAACTATGGTGAGGCTCAGAGCACTTGTGGGCCATTGACTGCATCTTCCCTCCCCTGTGGCCATTGCCCCTCATCTTACCTGTATGCATCAGCTACAGTACACAAGCTGTCATGGACGTGTATTATTTTCCCTTATTTTTGGGTATTTTTATGCATTTATTCGGTGAAGATATAAAGGGCTGAAGTACTGACACAAGTTAGTCACATGGGTCACCACCCATGTGCACATGATCATGGGACAAGAGTCCCTTATATGCTTAACTAGTTCTGATTGGATGGAAGGAGATGGAAGACTCTAGAAGGATCTAGAACATACATACATCATGATTAGTAGTATATGCTTACTCGCTGTATTAGGTTTTACTCAGCACTTGGCAAGTGGAGCTGCTCATAAGCGCGATGACATGTGCATCAGTCAGCACAATAAGATGCACTATTAATAGATATGATGCGTCAGCTCCTGAGTCAAGGAGTCTTACTGTACACTTAGTAATAGTGTTCAGACTCAGTTCAAGGTCAGCTGTAGTAGTGTATATAAATGTAACGCCACCACAGAGGCATTAGGTATGATGTGTACCGTGTAAGTCAACAGGATCAGAAGAGTGTGAGTCAGTTAAGACTCAGTTCGGTGATGCACAAGTATCACTTGGCCTCCCAGGGACACGAGGATAATAGTAGGAAAACAAGGCTTACGCGTAGATGCAAGCGAAGACAGGGACTCAAGTGCAACAGCAAGTCAAGACAATTCACGAGGCCAAGACAATGTGGTATTACACAAGAAGTCAAGTCTACCATACAAGCTAGGTAGTGCATGACTTATATACTCATACAGGGTGTTTGCGACACGCAAACACATGGCGCAATCATGAGTCGTCAGTCTCAAAGAGTAAACAAGGGGAAGAGTCAAATGTGGTACAAGGGAATTCCGTGGGACGACATGTGCCTCAGAGATGGTCAGCAGGCGAAAGGAAGCATAAAACTGGCCATCCTATCGCCGAGGTGCAAGGTGCGAAATGGAAGCCGAGAAGTGCAAAATGCAGAATTGTATCGTAAAAGTACGGTGAACACGAAAGGCAGGATAACAATGTCATAAGGAAAGCATAATGGGTGAAAATTGTAACACTACCCCCCCGTCAGAATTGGAGTCGCCACGACTTTGACTAATCGCTGGTGTAAGTGTAGTCCTCCTCAGTGGGGACGTTAGATGGCACGGGGGATGGGGTGCGCGGGCATGTGTGTTGCCGCAGGAACATGAATCGCCCCCGCTCTCCACAGTCCCAACACATCTCGTACATCAGACACTTGATCTCCTCATGAGTGGCATCGTACCTCAGACACTTCCCGCACCATCGGGGGCAAGCATCTGGGTCTGCGTGTGCAGGTGTCATGGGGGAAAGTCGACGGATGAGGCAGGCATCGAGCTTATGGGCTTGACTCCCACACCACTGACACGGCTCCCTAACCCGCCGCTCTGGGCACTGAGCCACCAAATGCTCCGTCAACCTGCACTGGAAACACCTGCGCTTATGCCCGCTGCCTTCCCCATGAAGGCGGGGCATCTCACTAGGTCCAGTGTCACGAGGAGCAAGGGGAATAGACTCTGGCGAGCCTTGGGGGCACATGGGCTTCGCGTGAAGCTCGGCGTATTGTCGGCGATGAGGGGAATAGCCTGTGTGTATTGAAGATGCTTCTGGACCGATGAAAAGTCCATATCTAAGTGAAATTGGTCCCGCATCAACTCCGCCTCCAACTGCCGAATGTCCGACTGGCGGATGCGGATTGCGTCCCGACGCGTGAGACATTCCCGGAGGCAGGAGACCTCAGCGTGCAGGTGAGGGTTATGAAGTTCCACTAGTACTTCGTTTAGGACAATGGTGCGAGAGTCGTGGGGATGGAACATGTTCAACTGGTTGTCCATTATATGCTGTGCCAGCTGACCGGTATAGACCTTGTTGAGGAAGACCTGCGAGGCATAGCAGGGGTGGCCCTTCCCCATGGTCCTGACGACCTCCTGGTAGTTGTGGCAGTAATAGATATACTGCGCCGTCTGTTTAGTAGTGCCTGTCTCCCCAATGAGGAGCGGGAAGAAGGCAGGGGAAGCGGGGTCGTTGTAGAAGAAGGGGATGCCTGGGTTGTTGTTTTCTTTGTCCTCCTCATCGTCTAGGAGGGTGAGAGTGGGGTTGGGCTCGACTACTCGAGTCCGAGGGATGGGCATGAAGGTGTGATCCATCCCGGCAGGGAATGATGGGGTCGGGATGTGGGCAGCAAGGACAGCGGGAGGTGACAATGGTGGTGGTGGGGTCATAGGGACGGAGATCTCAGGTGGATAGGTGGGCGTGGCAGGTACGTGGACAGTGATGGGGGTGTCGACAGAATGGGACGCAATGATAGGTAGGGATTGGGATGGTCGTGGGGGCTGGGGAGACTTCGGGGATTTGTCAGTCAGCACAGCGAGGGCAGATGTAGCGAGGGCAAGGACAGGGAGAGGGGGTGAGTCCAGGATCACTGAGTACGGCGTGCGACCCTCTGGTTCTGAGGGGACACCATAATCCTGTGAAGGTACAGTCAGATTCTCGAGAATGATCTCGACAGGGTGACGGGTTTGGATGGTGGAGATGATTGGTGTGGTCGACATGGTAAAGCAGAAGGGGGATGGATGGGTGTGGCATTTCTAGGGTGCATTTTATATCTTTCATCCAGCCCCTTTGGCGGTAGGATTTAAGCGATAGAAGTTGGTGATGAGGTCAGGCGTGTGTTGAACATTTTCAACGGGTTCCCATGTGCTATCGCTTATCGGGAAGCCCTTCCATTGAACGAGGAATTGAAGTTTGCGCCCTCGTCCATGTGATTGGGACTGTAAGATATGCTCCACTTCAAACTCTTCTTCTCCATCAATCAGGTCAGGAGGTGGGCGCGTGAAGTTTGCACCATGTAGTTCCGTCTCCTTATATGGCGTGAGGAGATTTGCATGGAAGACCAGGTGTATGATGTGTATCTTCCACGTGGTTGGAAGTTCTAATTCATACGAGACATCTGAGAGAACTCGTTTCACTCAGAATGGGCCGTGGCGCTTTGCAGTGAGCTTTGCGGTGGGGTAGAATGTTCGGAGGTTCGTGCCTTCCAGCCAGACCATTGCGCCTTCTTGATAGGGGATAAACTGTGTCTTGCCCTGTCTTCCCATCAGTTCTTGCACGTGTTTGATGCAGTCTTGTGTGTGTTGCTGTCTGATGACCATTTCTTCTAGATGCTGTTCAACGGATGGGGATGATGTGGGTTTTGGCGTCCACATGGTGCATGGTTCCCATCCCATGATTAGCAAGAAGGGTGATTCCTTTGTGGTCGCATTGGGCCAGGCATTGTGCACAAATTGGGTGATCGGTAAGGCCTCGGCCCAATTATCCTGCTGCATGTTGCTCCAATGCCGAAGGTACTGCTCTAACCACTGGTTTGTTCGTTCTGACTGCCTGTCAGTCTGGGGGTGGTAGGCGGAGGATATGTTCTGGCGGATGCCTAGGACCTTGCAGAGATTGGTCATAAAGGCGGATGTGAATCGGGGGTCTCGGTCTGTGATGATTTTTCGAGGGATGCCACAGTGTGGGTACACATGATGGAGGTAAAGTTGTGCTACCCCTTCTGCGGTGATCGACTCCTTACAGGGGATGAAGATCGAGGCTTTCGAGCAGTCGTGGTCAGTGATGGTGAGTATAGAGTCATATCCGTTCAATGGGGGGAGTTTGGTGATGAAGTCCATTGCGATGACCTCAAATGGTTCAGCGTGTGGGTCTGTGGTGATGGGAAAGAGGTGCGGTTTCTGACGGTGGGGGTTGATCTTGTTTGCCTGGCACATTGCGCATCCTTTGACATAGTTTTCCACGTCTTTGTGCATGTTAGGCCACCAGTAGTCGCGTCGTAATAGTTCACAAGTGTTTGTGATTCTAGGGTGTCCCATAGCTGGTGTGTCGTGGAAAAAGGTAATTACCCCCCGTTTAAGGTTGTTGTTGCCCACAACAACTGATGCATCATTCTTCCACCACAGCCCCCCCACTTTTCTTAGGTTATGGGGCTTGACCCATTGCAACACTTCCTTCTCGTCAAGGTTTTATGATATCTGGGTCCAGATATCCATGTTGTGCATGGACATCTCTGTCGCTCGAAGGAAACGCTCGGCGGGGAGGACAATAATGTCATTGTTGTCCTCTCCGTCGACTGTGTAATCCACCCTTCGTGATAAGGCATCTGTGTGATTGTTCCTGGTTCCGGGGATGTGTTTTAGGAGGAAGTCATATTCTGAGAGTTCCAGGAATTCGTGGGCCACTCGTCAGCTGATCTTTCTGGGCTCCTTCCAGTATTGGAGGTTGGCATGGTCGGTGTGAATGATGATTTTATGAGGAGAGCCAACTAGGTACGTGCGCCATGTGCACAGAGATCTAACGACGGCTAGTAGTTCTCGGTCGTAAATATCATAGTTGCGTTCTGCCTGACTGAAGGATTCGGAGTGGAACGCAACCAGATGTAATTTTTGATCCGGGCTGAGCTGGTTAAGTACTGCTCCAATGGCAACATTGGATGCGTCGACTTCCAATTCAAATGGTTTTGTGAGGTCAGGGAATAGTAATGTGGGTTCTCATTCGATGCTGCGTTTGACGCTGTTGAAGGTGTCCTGTTCCCTCTGTCCCCAATGCCATGGTGTGTCCTTACGGGTGAGGTCGTGTAAGGGGCGTGCGAGTGTGGAGAAGCCGCGGATGAATCGCCGGTAGAAGTTGCAAAAACTGAGGAAGGCGTGTACTTCACGGAGGTTCCTTGGGGCTGGCCATTCCCAGATGCCTCGTACTTTAACAGGGTCCATCTGCAGGTTTCTGTGACCGATTATCAGCCCAAGGTATTCCACTTCGAGTACCTCAAATTTGCACTTCTCTGGTTTGATGTAGAGATCGCATTCCTCGCATAAGCGGAGAACTTCGTGTACAATGGCATGATGATGGGGGTGTGGCGATTAAAATGTTGTCCATGTAAACAATTACTTCGTTGGTGAGAACGAGAGGTTGAAAGGTTGCGTCCACATCAGGAAAATATCCCAAATCTTAGTGGGCTTAGAGTGCTTATTGACCGCTTCTTTACTCTAAGCCCTTTCTAAGCCTCTCAAGCAGCTTATTTTCTGCTTAGTGAACCAGTCATTAAGCACAAGTAAAATCTAAGGACACATAAGTTTATCAAGTAGCTAAAAAAGTACAGCATCAAGCAAGTAGAAAAATATGTTGATAAGTGACCCTTGCGCACTTAGCAGCTCAAAGGACAATCAGATATGGACTGCTGTAGATAAGATATACAGGACTCATGTAGATTAGATTATTATGATCACACAATCTCGGACTTATTGTACTTACTTATCTATGACATCACTGTATGATATGACATCATAGGATCTGGACTTTGCGTTGTATTTAACGCTCTTGTACTCTCCCTTTGTTCTATCTTTATCATGATGTCAGTATGATATCATTAGTCTAGATTCTTCTTGTATTCTTGTCCCTTGTTCTCAGAACATCCACTCCTTTGTCCGTCTGCAGAACAACAGTCCTTGTATTTACTGTGACCCTGTGTTACCAGCGTCACCCTGTATTTTGTATAAGTAGTGCAGCTTGTACACTCCTGGTCCACATCAGTTCTCATCTGTTGTGTGCCAGGTATGTCTCCACCCTTCCAATGTAACATCAGTTCTCATCTGTTGTGTGCCAGACACCCCATCTGCTTCACCTGCAAGATTACTCTGTTGCTGCTTCCAGTCACCTTCTGTATCTCACCACAGTCTACCCAGTCACTGTGAGTATAGTCCCTTATGTGCACTGTTCATCAAAATATCAAGTAGGACTGCTGCCTCTGCCGTTGCCAATCCCACCACGTTGCCATTCCCGTTGTCCCCCGCTGTCCCTACCCGCATCCCCTCTGCCCCCGCTTCGTCACCGGCCACTTCACCGCAGTCGTGGTCGCGGTAGTTGATGTGGTCGCGGTCACGGTAGTTGAGTGGTCGCAGTCGTGGTTGCATGGCCATCGGCGTCGTTTTCACGCAGCCGACTCGCACCATTATTGTGCTGTGGTCGTGTCGTTGTTGCGCTGTGGTTGTACCGTCGCGCCGTTGTCACACCATCTTCGTGCCATCGGTTGGAGTCGTGCGAGGAGTCGTCGTGCGGCTTGCACCACGCCACATGCTGCATGCGTCGTCGCGTAGGGCTTGCATTGGAGTGGTGGTGGTGGCTTGCAGTCCGAGTCCACATGTGGGAGTGGCGGTGGTGGGCATCGGTGGAGGTTGGTGGCGGTCACGGTGGACAGAGGCACTGTCACGAACCTAGAAACTTGGTCGTGACTCAGGCGTCTAAGACCGGTCTGCACCGGACCAGTCTTATGTAATCTCCTTCCTAAAGGGGAAATCCGAAATCGGAGTTTGAATTTCATACTCCGACGATCACGTGATCGGTCATGTGATCTCTCATCGTTTATCAAGTCACCTGACGACTCCAAATCATACCACTCCTTGGATTTATCTGATTGGACTGCGGAGTGCAGTCGTACCACTTTTATGATTATTCCCATTGGATGTTATATTTAGATATCTCTAGAATGTTCCATTCCACAGTATTCCGCAGCACCCATGGGCGGCCCTAAGCCTGCCCTAAACCTACGCACAGACCATCTCTATAGGTATATAAGCTAGCGCAATAGAACGGACAGTCCCTCAGACTGTCCACTTGTGACATTCCCCACTTGCCTCTTCCCCTGCACCAGCGCCCCTTCAGCTAGAAGACACGATCTTCTACTTAGCGACGCCTCCTTGATCCAAGTCGAGCCAAGCGTCCCCTGCGCGTCTTCCCCCCCGAGTTCTCTATCACCCCCGGTCTTCCGCCCCTGTCGTGATTCCCTGTCAAGTGACAGTGAGTCATCACACTTGGACAGTCTAACCCAATTAGACCTGACCCTGGGTGTTCCCTTTAAGTGTCAGACTACGACTTCTCGCAGTTTGGCCAGTGGGACGGAGATTCTGCCTCGTATTATGAGGACAACGATAACGACTCCCCCCTCGACCACCTCCTTCCCCGTCGCTCCACTGTCTCCCCCCTTCGTCTCCCGTCGCCCCTCACTCCCATCGCGTCCCCTTCCGCCTTCATACAAGAGTTTGTAGAAGGCTCGTCCACTTCCGGTGTACAGTACGAGTACACCCTCACCGACATCCACGGTGAACCCTTGTCTGGGCTCCCATCGCCCATCACCCGCCCTGAGACTCCGCTTGAATACGTGGAGGAGTACCCCCCTGACTTCGACAGCCGGACGCAAGTAGCAGTCCGTTCCCGCCCCCTTCGCTCCCCCTACACCAGAGTTGGTGTACCCTGACCCCCCTTCTGAGTCCCCCGTTGAGGCTGCCCCCGAGCGCCCTACCTCTGCCCCCCCTCGCGTCCCCTCTCGTATCCCCTCGACCCCCCCTCGCGTCCCGACCCCTGACTCCCCCATCAACTACGAGCGTGTAGCCGACCAATCCCCTCTCGCCCCGCACGATGAACAAGAGAACGTTCATCCTGCCGTCCCCCTCTACCGCGCCCCTTCGTGCATAAACAGCGCGGAGCATCCCCACGTTTATACTGCCGTCTTTACTCCAGAAGGAGAGTCTTGGCGGCTTGCCTCGGAGAGTATCCGAGAGAACCTTCACTGCATCCCCCTCGCACCTGCCCTTTTTGGGGCTTTTTACACCTTCCCGTCGGTCACCCCCTTCCGTATTCCCCCACCTCATATCTATTCCATTCTCCCCCGCACCATCAACCCCGCCACCCATCCCAATTTTCCCCCCTTGTATATCTGCTCAAAAGCCATCATCAACCTTCCTTCGGTCGACCTCCCACTCGGTACCATCAGGTACGACTTCTGCGAAGGGCTTCGAGAACGGTTTGGCCCCCTCCCGAACATCATCAAGGCGGGATATTTGGACTCTCTAGTGACGTTAGAGATCCAGGACTTCCTGGACGGACGAATCATCACTACTTACGGACATTTACGCTTTTCTGTTAACGGACAGGTTTTCGCTTACAATCAGGGTTACTTCTTTGAAGACATCGTTAGATCTAACCCTTCCCTCCTTTTCCACTGCCTCACCCCCCGTGTACCTGCCGATCCATTTTCTTTTGTCCCGGCTATCCCTGACTCCACGCCACTTTAAGTAGTGGATATAGATTTGTTGCCTTGATTCTTGAATCGAGTGGTTCAATTCAACGCAACAGTAAGTCACTCTTTGTTTGGTTCATTGGACTGTAAAACCGAGCGGTTTTAAGTGCCTCCACCACCCCCTCCTTACGCCCTAACCAAAAGAGAACATGACGCGAGAGCTCGCGCCCTCTTTAACACCCACAGGAACCGACAAGTCCGTCGGTACTACCCCTCGTCCTCCTATTACGAGCTTTCCGAGTCTTCCCGTATCGACTGTTGGACGGACCCCCCTTTGGTGCTCAAAAATCTAGTCAACCTCTTCGAGTTTGGAGAGCTCATAGATCACGACAACTACAACAACTTTGTAGACGATCTCTCTGCTGTGGTCGACGCCTGCAACGACCAACTCCTGTTTTGGCACCTCTCCGACATTGTTACCGACCAACTCCTCCTTTGGACCAAAAGCGACTATCTTTGGTTCAATTACATTCCCCCTCGACGCGACTACCTCATCCGACAACTCCAGGTCGGACACTCCCAGCGATATATAGATCGCTTCCGTCTTTCCTACGAGGAAATCCAATTATCCTTCTGCGAAGTCCGCGTAGTGGATAGAGAAGGACCCGCTCGGTTGGTTATAACCGAAGGAACCGAGCTAACCTATTCCTGGAGTCGAGAGACTTGGGAAACTACCCTGACAAACCCGGACCATGACTTGGTCAACCCCCGCGTCTTCCACGACCCTCCCCCCGAGCCCAACGACCCCGAGCTTGTAGAGCTCCTAGTAGGACGAGTCAACAATCCAATCAACCTACTAGCCTGCCTGTCCCTCCCCGCAAGTAGCCCAGAAACAGAAGAGACCAACACCACCGACGGTTGGGGAGAAGAACCAACCCTCATAGGACCCTGTTGGTGCACTCAAGAAGTGTGCATCTGCAGCTACCGACCCAACACCCCGCCTACACCAGAAGGAGTAGTACTCTGGTCCCCTGGAATTAACTACCTACCTTATAGAGGAGTAGTTGATTAAATTTGATGTGAAGCTACTTTTGAGTAAAAGTGTGCTAAGTCGAATATCCCGAGCATTTTACGAGTGTAAAATTGGACACCCTGGAACCCATTACGAATTGGGCTATCACTCTGGCATCATCCCACACAGTACGAAGACAACCCCGACGTCGCTTCCAAGTAAGAAATTCCCACATTTCTTCCCAAGAAGAATCTCCAGTAATCCCGAGAAGACCTACAGGACCCCGACACCCCCTGCACGAAACTATTCCAATAGTTCCTGACCCGGTCATTCCAAGGACCAACCAAGCTAGACCAGGCGAACCGGTCTATCCGAGCATCTACCCAGCCGGACCGAGTAATCCGACTATCTCGAGTAACCCAGTTGCAAGACAACATTCGACCAGCAGTGACGAAGCTCACTTCCTAGAGACCCAACCCCGAGACCTTCATTGTCACCTACCCGAAGCCATCTTTGTTTCCGAACAGCTGCCTACTAGGACCCCCTGAGAGCTTGACGTTTTCAAGCATCACTGTCGTCTCCAGTACGAACAGTTTCTGCAAGAGACGTTACTTCTTGCATCACCCCTAACCCGAGCATGGGACATTACGACAAGCCCATTGAACTTCCAGAACTTCTTGTGGAGAAGTAAAACTACCCTGACCTATTTTGGTATTCTCGAGGAATACCAGTGGATTCGTCGTCAGCAAAGAACGAATCAACCCGATCGGGCAATCCTCCGCCCCGCGTACGAAGTATTCTATCCGTGGAACGAGACCACGTGGAAAGTCACCCTGGTACATCGACAACCAGTGAATGAGCGACAAATGAGACCTCACTGAAGAAGAAGAACTTCAAATCCCTGTGTACTTCGAGCAGCCCTTCTTTTCCCTCGTCGACAATTCCTTCTACGCCCAATTCGGTCCTCACAGAATTACAAGTGACGACGGACGATTTCCGTGGGTAAACGTAACTACCCAGAAGTGCCTCAGTGTTAAAGATTTTGAGGAAATCTTCCCAAGCATCCGGAAAGTTAGGAAACTTAACTGGATAACCCTCTCTGGTTCTTTCAAGAAGAAAAATGTTTCCTGGTCCTTCACCCAAGCGTGTTGGGTATACGGCAATAACCGAGCAGTTCGGTTTTCTGATTCGGAAGAGCAATCCGAAAGCGAACAATCCATTGACCCTATTAGTCCCGAAAACGCCCCAGATTCCGATAGCGAACAAGAAGAGGTTTTGCGAATCCTAGACGACACCACTAAGCGTCTTACTGGTCTCGTATCTCGAGTAACCTCTCAACCACCTTCCCCTCGCGTATCTCCTGGATCACTCCCCAGTGCACCTGGTCCTAGTCGACTTCAAGTAGTTGCAAGTACCTCAATAAACTCCCCCCCGAGACTACCGTCCCCACCTCTCACGCACCAACCTTCTGTACCTCCGCGTTCTTCATCTTCCCCTATACTCCCCCTTGCAATACCACCCATACCGCACCCAGGACCACCCCCTATCCGAGTAATGGCTGCAAACCCCGCAAAGATCCTTGGTGCAGCACCTGAACCCTTTGATGGAAAACCTGACAAAGCCCAGGGATTCTGGAATAATTTGGCTAATTATTTCCACCTCAATGCAACTGTCTTCGACACCGATGAGAAGAGAATATCTGCAGCCCTAACATACTTCAAAGCAGGTACTTCTGCAGGCGATTGGGCTCAGGATCGGCAATACAAAGCTCTGAACCCAACTGCTGCTGGTGCAGCAATTTCCTTCGGAACCTGGGCTGCATTCAAGACCAACTTCGATAAACATTTCATCCCTGCACATACAGCTTTGGAGGCCACCAACCAAATGTACACCCTAAAGATGGGTACCTGACCCTTTAACGAGTGGTACCAAGAATGGTCCACCTACGCCAAGCGAAGTGGTGCGAATGAACAAACCCAGATGCATGCCTTTAGAAAGGCAATCCCCACAGCCCTGCATATGAAACTTATGGGCATATCTCCACTTCCTACAACACTCGAATCCCTGGTAGACAAAGCCAGAGAGTTCGACCGCGTATACAAATTATACACCAACTCCATCCCGAGGAATCCCCCTTCGCGTAACCAAGCAAGAAAACCTACTTTCGGACGAGCTGTCCTGACCGAAGACAATAGCGTTAACGTCAACACTTCTTCATCCCACCCCGAGACATCCCGAGGAAAGCTTACCAAGGCGGAACGAGACCGCCGGTTCCAGAACAAGCTTTGCCTATACTGTGGTAGCCCAGGCCACATCCTCCGAGAATGCAAGCTAAAGACGCAAAGCATGAGGGCCAGAGGTGGCCGACCTTCAAACAATAACACTAGAGCACAAGGCACTTTTATTGATGAAGACCTGGATCACGAGGAAGCACCTTCTGATCACCCAGCTCAAATTGGAGCCATGTATTGAGAGATACTCCCATTCTCACCGGACACGCATCCAAGTTCTGCACCTATTACACAGGATTTTTAGGTCCTTCCACTGCAGCACTGTCAGTTGGAAGTTTAATCGCCAGTTGCACTGTTAGCGGCTGTTCCTTACTAGAAACGCTCGGAGCCGAGCCTGTACCAGTAGAGACAATACGAAATAGGAGAGCTCCTTCTATTGTTCTCAGGGTGACACTAGTAGGAAAAAGATATGGCAGAGAAATCAGTGCCCGCGCCTTGCTTGATAGCAGCGCGGAGGGCATCATCATGGATGATGGGTTTGCGCGTGCAAACAACTTGACCCTTCGAACCCTAGTGAAACCATTACCAGTCAGAAATGTGGATGGTTCGCCCAATAAGACCGGCTCCGTCAAGCATACCACGATCCAGAAGTTACGGATCAGGACAACAGAAGATGCTTACCACGACGAATTCGTGGAACTGTATATCACCACCCTTGGGGAGCACGACATAATCCTAGGAACGGATTGGCTCCGAGCACATAATCCCAAGATCAATTGGGCAAGGCCCCAAATTGCCTTCACGCGGTGCCCAACCAGTTGCACCTTGTCTACAAAGACCATAGTCCTTTCTTCCCGAGTACCCCAAACCCGAGACACAACGATCAACATTCTAGAGCTAGAATCGACACCTGAAGTGGAAGAACCACTGGAACCAACGTTTACGCAAGAGGTCGAGGAACCTTTCCTGTGGAGTCACAGCTGGCACAAGTATGATCACTTGGCCATCCGAGCAAAACTCACGATGAGTACCAAGATAGCAGCGAAGAATGCCCCTATTCCTTCCAAGGATCACATTCCAAGTCATTTCCAACGTTACACACGAGTCTTCAGCGAGGAAGTGTCCCACCGCTTGCCTGCGCACAAACCCTGGGATCATGCAATTGACCTAAAGCCTGGAGCGAGTATGAAGAACTGCTCCATCTACCGCCTGACGCCTAAAGAGGCGGATGCACTCAAGGAGTACATCTCTGAACACCTGCGGAAAGGATATATCTGCCCTTCCAAGTCTCCCATGGCCAGCCCCTTCTTTTTCGTGGATAAGAAGGACAGAAAGCTCCGCCCGGTTCAGGATTACCGGGCTCTGAACGACGTCACCATCAAAAACGCAGCACCTCTCCCCCTCATTCCTGAGTTGATCGACAAGCTTCATGGCACGCGTTATTTCACCAAGTTGGATATTCGTTGGGGGTACAACAATATCCGGATTTGTCCAGGGGATGAATACAAAGCTGCTTTCAAGACCTCCCTAGGACTTTTCAAGCCGACTGTAATGCCCTTCGGTCTATGCAACGCCCTGGCCACGTTCCAAACATGTATGAACCAAATCTTCGAACCCGAGATCGATGGTGGCCATGTTGTGGTCTACTGTAACGTTCCACCGGACGTTCTTCTAGCAGCGTGTCTTGAAAGAGGCTCTAGGAATAGGAGGCGACCTAACGATCACGGGAGATGTCGAAGTTACGTACATGATCGCCTATTAGCTTACAAGTGAGACGTAATAGGGTGGCCCAAAGGATATGGACGGAAAGATACGCGAGATAGTAGAGGACCTCTGGCGAATACAGCACAGAGATATGAGAGAGGAGGCGACGGCAACGCAGCACATCAATGACAAAGGAATAGAGAGGGGATGCCAGGGATCACTCGCACTGGCCAGCTAAGGACAAACAAAGATGTATAGGCACCAAAGGCACTAGGCAGCACACTACAGGCAGACAGCGCAGTAGAGGCAAGTACAATGGGTGGTATAATCCAAGAAGTCAAGCTTAGGTCTTCAGCGACCATAAGCCCATCTACTTATACAAGTCCAAGGAGGTTTGAACCCCAGCTTGGAACTCCGAAACTCTAGTAAGGGGATCCTAGGAATGAGTCACAACGAGTCAGAGATGAGCAATCGACCAATGGCAGTAAGGCACAAAGGTATGAGTCAGAGATAAGGGAATCAGCGAATCAGAGAAGAGAAGCATATCGCAATCCATCAGAATCAAGGCACTATCGATAGGAACGTACGAGTCATCAAACATGAGGCAGTCAAGGCCGGTCCAGGCACAAGCTCATCTGGACCCATCTGGTGCGAGTCTAGCCAGGTCACGTGCCAGGGTCACATGACGGGCGGGCACTAAAGTCACGTGCGCGTATCACATGGTTGGTGAGCGTTTATTGGTCACGTGATCAGAGTCGGGTGACTTAGCGATTAGGGGATATCCCATAACTTCCATTCGGCTTCCTCCTATCTTGTTGAAGTTGAACCGAATGTGTCGTCCTACGGTGTTCGGGTCTCGGCCAGGGGTGTTCGAGGGGGTGGTGAAGGCGAAAACGTAACATCTACCTCGATGACATCCTCATCTTCACGGAAGATATCGACTCTCTGACCGCGTTGACGCACGCGGTGCTCCAGCGTTTGGAGCAACACGACCTATACCTGAAACCGGAGAAATGCGCATTTGCTCAGACCTCCGTCGAATACCTTGGCATATTGATTTCCAACAGCCAAGTTTCCATGGACCCAGCCAAGGTGGCTGGTATTTCTGAGTGGCCTGTCCCGCGTACAGTTAAGCAAGTCCAAGCGTTTTTGGGCTTCTGTAACTTCTATCGACGATTCATCAAAGACTATTCTACCGTCGCCCCGCCACTCTTCGACCTAACCAAGAAGGATGTGCTCTTTTCTTGGGATGCCGCGGCGGAAAACGCTTTCTGCAGCCTGATCAAAGCCTTCATGACAGCCCCTGTTTTAGCCCTCCCTGACCATTCCAAGCCATTCCGACTCATCACCGATGCCAGTGACTTCGCAACTGGGGCTATTCTGGAACAACCCGATGCCTTCGATCATTGGCACCCGGTTGCTTATCTATCGAAATCTCTTCTCCCAGCGGAGCGCAACTACGAGATTTGCGATAAGGAACTCCTTGCAATCATCCATGCTTTCCACGCATTCCGACACTACCTCGAGGGACGTAGTGATACCACAGAAGTGTGGTCTGACCACAGCAATCTGGCTTACTTTATGAAGAAGCAGAAACTTTCCTGACAACAGGCCCGATGGGCGCTGTTTCTTTCCCAGTTCCAGTTCATCATCATCCACAAACCGGGCAGTCAGAACAAGTCTGATGCTCTGTCCAGGCATCCAGATCATAAAAAGGGGATAGCGGATGAAGATGAACAGAGAATTCTCCTGGATACAAAATATTTTCAAGTCAATGCAGTGCAGAGAGCAGCCGTTACAGTGTTAGGAGACACCACCCTGCGACAACGAATCTGAGACACGCAGACATACGACAGAGAAGTCAGTATGGCGTTGGAAACCCTCTTAAAGAGTGGCCCCCGTTCACTCACCAAAGGATTGGAAGAGTGGAATCTAGAAGATGGAGTCATCTTATTCCTGAGGACAAATCTACGTTCCCAAGAACGACGATCTTCGAAGAGACATCGTTAAGCAATACCACGACCACATCGCTATAGGACATCCAGGAAGATGGAAAACCTATGAGCTGGTATCCCGAGATTTCTGGTGGCCAGGGATGTCCACCTTCGTCAAGAGTTACGTTGATGGATGTGCTGTCTGTCAATCAACAAAGATCAAACCCCGAACCCAAGTACCTTTGCAACCCAACCCGATTCCTACAGAGGTGTGGGAAATTATAACCATGGACTTCATCACCGATCTCCCCGTGTCCCTCGGTTACGACACATTATTTGTGGTCGTAGATCACCTCAGCAAAGCAATGGTCATCGCTCCCTGTAACAAGACTATAACAGCTGATGAAACTGCCAAGTTATACCTGGAACAAGTCTGGAGAAGAACCGGACTACCCCAACAAGTGATTTCGGACAGAGGACCCCAATTCGCATCTAAAGTGATGCAGGAAGTTTGGAGCAAACTGGGAGTCAAGTCCACCATGTCAACCGCCTTCCATCCACAGACCGATGGAGAAACCGAAGCGAGTCAATCAAGAGCTTGAGCAATACCTTCGCGTTTTCTGCAATTTCCAAGCAGATAATTGGGCAGAGTTGATCCCATTCATGGAGTTCGCGCACAACATTCAGCAACATAGCGCAAGCAAGAAGTCACCCTTTGAAGTGTGGTATGGGTTCAAACCCGAGTTCATTCCCCCCATCCACTTCACGACAAGGATCCCCACAGCCGAAGACCGGCTGAAAACCCTGAACCAAATCTGATCCTGAGGTCTCCGCAGCGCTAAAAGTAGCGGCGGAGGTTATGAGAAATTCCAAGTCACAAGTCCCATCCCGAGAATTCAAGCCTGGCGACTTAGTCTGGTTGGAAGGAACCAACATCCATACTACGCACCCAAAGCCCAAGCTTGCCCCAAGACGCCATGGTCCATTCAAAGTCCTATCCACTTGGGGAGTTAACTGTAAACTCCAACTCCCAAAGACATGGCGCATCCATCCAGTCTTCCACAATTCCCTGATCTCTCCATATCATGAGAATGATATCCATGGACCAAACTTCACCCGACCCCCTCCCGAGATTGTTCATGGCGAAGATGAACACTACGAAGTTGAAGCGGTTCTCCAGTCCAAAGTATCACCCAACAGAAAGGGAATACTTTACCTGATCAAGTGGAAGGGATATCCCAATTCCGAGAATTCCTGGCTCCCCACATCCCAGATGACCCATTCCCGAGAACTGGTCCAGAAGTTCCACAAGGACCACCCCAGTGCCCCTAGATCAAAATTAACCAGTGCTGTCGGTGCAGCACTGGTGTTAAAAAGGGGATACTGTCACGAACCTAGAAACTTGGTCGTGACTCAGGCGTCTAAGACCGGTCCGCACCGGACCGGTCTTATGTAATCTCCTTCCTAAAGGGGAAATCCGAAATCGGAGTTTGAATTTCATACTCCGACGATCACGTGATCGGTCATGTGATCTCTCATCGTTTATCAAGTCACCTGATGACTCCAAATCATACCACTCCTTGGATTTATCTGATTGGACTGCAGAGAGTTGCGTCTTTTTCGCAGACTTCCCACGCGCCGGTCCGTTTTCCCGTCGGAGTTAAATTAAGTCTCCTGCTTCAACACATTGTTTTCTTGATTACACAATCGAAGTAAAGTCGAATAGTTAATAAATGTGATTACAAAAAAGGAATTACATTAACTAATCAAAACAAGTACGCGTTTTTTTTTTACAAGTCGACATTCTAGTGTGTAATCTACTGTGTGCTTGGGTAGTAAGGTTGGGAGGGGGGGAAGTGGCCATAATGCCAGTACATTGGGTATGTCGCGTGATATGGAACCTGAGGATACGCAGCCAGAGGGGTAAGCAGCATTTGTGGTACCCCACGCGAACGGAGCTGATGGCCCTGGCACTGGCGCAGAAGAGGGGGGCGGGGGTGGGGTGCTAGCGCGTTTGCGACGCCGTTTGGTGGGCTGGGAGGGAGGCGCCTCCGTGGCATCGGTCGTGGTAGAGACGCGGGCACGTGCATCCGCGTTCTGAGCAGCAGTCTGCGCGTCTGGGGCAGCGTCCTTGCCAGACCGAAGCCCTCCGCTGTAGGGATCGGTGTTCTTCATGCGGGGTTGCTTGCGATTGAGCTTCCCAATTCGTTCAGCTGCTGGGGCGCTGGGCAATGAGTTCTTGGTGGGATGCAACCTCTTCTGTCGCTTTGCCCCCATTCGCTCGGCGGTCTCGGTCCAGGTATGTTGATTAGGTGGGAGGTCTTCCCTATCTGGGAGTGGACTCTGGGAGGCGCGCAAGTTCTGAATTACCGCCTGTGAGATGCGACTCCACCAGCCGAAGACTCCGGACAGTCCCTGGTGATGAAGGCAGGCCATCGCTTAGGTATTCCCTAGACACTGTAATCAAATTTTCCAAAATTGCCGCGCTTGCATTGGAGGGCGGGCTCACGTCGCTCTGTGTGTCTTGGGGGCTCTCATAGACCTCAGGTTCAGCCTTATCAGGCTCTGGTGCTGCGCGCGTGATCTGAATGGTACCATCCGAAGAGAAATGTGTGATGGCAGCAATGTGCTTGCATAGTCGGGCTCTGGGCCAGTCCGGACAGTCGCACTTGTCCTTGCCATGTTCAATCATGTAATCTTCTGACAGGTCCGATGAAGTGTCCTTGCCAAGATCGACCAGATACATCTTTGACAGGTCCGATAGTGATCGCACATAGAAGTGCTCGTTACCAAGACACTGGATGGAGTTGGTGTCCATTTCCGGTGCTCACGCAAAAATTTCCTTGCACCGCTTCTTGGCTAGATCCGCGCCTTCAAATTGTTTTTTCTGCCGAAGAGCGTGGATCTCGTATTGAGGGAGCATATCGACCACTAGCGTGTGGACCAGGTGGTCGGCACGCCGATTTCTTTTCCCATCCAGCCAGTGTGATTTCAGCACATGGTGATAGCTAGATAAAAAAGATAATGAGCGATCTCGCTGATCTCTGGTGCGATGAGATCACTTACGATTCAATAAGCATATTGGTGTCCCCCTCTTGATAGATCGTCCTTTGCTGTCTTAGTGTTCCTGACCAAAGCGGCACGATGTTCATCCAGTTTGTCTTCAGATAATCCACCAGGCTCTGTGGGACCGAGGAATTGGTCTGAAGCCACTCCCAGATGGAATCAAACTCTGACTGATCTGAGGTCTTCACCCATTCCCGGACGCGTTCCCAAACTTTGGGGAATTCTTCTGTGCGGAAGTGCATCTGGATTGCGCGCAGCACATGCCACCAACACAGTAGCAATTTTGATTCCAGGTATACGGTATTGATTGCGTTCATCTGTGCCTTGTTGCGATCGCTCATGATAATCGCCGGCGTTACGTCGGGACTACGTGTCTTTACAAATTCAAGAAAAAATTCTACCGTCGCTTCTGTGCCACTCGATGACAGCATCCAGGCGACGGGGACGCCTGTCAAACGGAATTAGCGAATTTCATAAGCGGAAGTGACGCAACGCGTACCATGTCCCCAGCAATCCCTGGCCACCAGACTGTATAGCTGCAGCCCAACATATTGTGTAGTGTTATGGGTCGCATCAATAGAGATAAAATTATTTCCGATTTCTCTGAATTGAGACTTCTGGAACTCAGTTTGTATGCACATGATAAAGGTTTCTGGAGATAGCCTAGATCCAGCAGGGGGCGCGTCGATCTTATCCTTCAAGACTACCTCAGCACCAGCTTGTTGAAGCTGGGTGGCCCAGACTTTGATTGAGACTGCATCGTTCTCATCAAGACGGATGTCCTCATTCTCGACGATCCGGCGGATGCGATTGATGTCCCGCGTCGTAATGTAATGATCACGATCTGTACGCTTACTAGACTCGCGCACGCGCTTCAGCTAGTGGGTAGTGGGTAGTCAACTAACGGGCGGGATTGGGATAGGTGGTGCATTACTTACGATTGCCTTGGTATCTACCCCAATGTGAACTAACTGCATGACCAGGTCTCTGGACTTGTCTGACAGCCGAGTGAATTGCAGATTTTCGTCGCCGAGTGGGTGATCGTGCTCGTTCTCGTACTTCCCAAGAATGGTCTCAGTGTGCCGATAAAGTTTGATGGTTAGCTGACACTGGCAACCAGTCTTCTTTGATGGGATCTTCCTTTCCCGCCCCTCGGATACAGTGGCACCAGATTTGCTCTGGCCACCCGTCCATTCCCGCGAGCACTTCAGGATACGTCGTGCACGCCAGAGAGGTGAATCAGAATGCGTGACATGACTCACAATGAGCTCAATAGTCTGATCCTGACTCTTCAGCTGCAAGCCAAGCGAGGAACTCCTCCTCATTCGCCCACTCTAGTGTCATATTCCCGCGCTTCCGGTCATGCGTAATGCTCCCGCACCGGTGTGACGTAGCGGGGTCTTTGGTTAGCCGCCTGTCGGATCCAGGAGTCCAGAACGTGCGAAGGTTTTCGGTAATAGAGGGACCAACGGGGATTTCGAAAGTGGCGGGCATGTCAAATTGGGAGGAGGAGGAGGATGTGTCCCCCCTCCCTCGCGTTCCCCTCACATTCCACAATTCCACAACGAAACGCGTTGTTTACGCGTTATTTACTACAGTACGTTACATAATAGAAAAGACACAAAACAATATTTAAAAGTAGAGATTTCGGAGGTTGAAGTTGAGTTGCGGTAGAGCGGTCCATTCTCGCCGGCGCGTGAGAAGTCTGCGATTAGTCAATCGCTACTGCGGAGTGCAGTCGTACCACTTTTATGATTATTCCCATTGGATGTTATATTTAGATATCTCTAGAATGTTCCATTCCACAGTATTCTGCAGCACCCATGGGCGGCCCTAAGCCTGCCCTAAACCTACACACAGACCATCTCTATAGGTATATAAGCTAGCGCAATAGAACGGACAGTCCCTCAGACTGTCCACTTGTGACATTCCCCACTTGCCTCTTCCCCTGCACCAGTGCCCCTTCAGCTAGAAGACATGATCTTCTACTTAGCGACACCTCCTTGATCCAAGTCGAGCCAAGCGTCCCCTGCGCGTCTTCCCCCCCAAGTTCTCTATCACCCCCGGTCTTCCACCCCTGTTGTGATTCCCTGTCGAGTGACAGTGAGTCATCACAGGCACACTCGACTTAGAAAGAAAAAAGGGTCTGGCGGAGGCTGAATCTGGGGCATGGGAAACGGTGCTCTGTGGTGTGGGAAAGTGTGCCTTGACACGTCGACGCATCGACACTGGGCACCCTTCTACTTATGTACTTCAACACTTCAAGCTTCAAGCTTCAAAGTTCAACATTCAACGTTCAACGCTTCAACGTTTCAACAACTGAACAACTGAACTGATGTGTTGTTCTTTTCTTTTTTTCTTTTTTCCTTCTAACTATTCTGCTAACAGGTCGTCTTCCAGGTATCGCCTTGCATGCGGGCCACCCCCTCTACTCCAGGGAAAACACCATTGTGGGCACGCAATCTGCCACACCACCACGCCCTATCCCTTGGCCCTCACCCCCCCACCGCGATGTTGGGCTTGGCCCACTATATTAAGTTCTTTTCTTTTCTTTTCTTCCTTCTAACTATTCTTCTAACGATTGTCTTCCAGGTATTGCCTTGCATGCGGGCCACCCCTCTACTCCAGGGAAAACATCGTCGCAGGCACGCAATCCACCACACCACCACACCCTGTCCCTTGGCCCCCACCTTCCCCCCCCTGCTGCGACGTTGGGCTTCGGCCCACTATATTAAGATAAGTTTTTTCATTTTGTTTTTTTGTTCTGTATCGTTTAATCACTTGTGTTACAGACCTGACTCCACCTTGCTGCCTCCGCCTCCACCTTGCAGCACATAACCCTGTGGCTGCCACCTCCAACCCATCGCCATGCACAAGTCCGCTGCCACCACCACCACCCCTTACAGCATGCAAGAACCACCGCAACGCCACCCCCACACGGCACGCAACCCCCACCGTTACGACGCCAACACACCAACGACGACGGTGACACGGTGGTACCATGGTGGGAACAGCATGGAGGCAGGATCGATGGTGGTGGTGACGTGGCGGCGGCAGCGGGAATGGCGATGGTGGTGTGTTGGGAGCAGTGGCAGCATGGCAGGAATGGCAGCGGCGGTGGGAATGGTAGCGGCGGCATGTCGGGAGCAGTGGTAGTGCGGCAGGGATGACAGCGGCAGCGGGAATGATGGTGGCGAGACTCCTGTACTTCCTTTGTGTATTAGTGTGTTGTATTTTACTAGTATGCAATGAATAGGTTTTTCTGTGCATTTGTCACTGATTTGTGTGATACTTATTGAACTTAAGTCTTGGCTTATGGAAATCTGGCCTGTGCTTTGGCCCCCTAAGTCCAGAATAAGCCATACAAAGCCTTGGATAAGTCATTTTAATGAATCGACTGAGCTTAGACTAAGCACAACCGTGCTTAGTGACCCCCAGGCTTAGTGTTACGTTTTCGCCTTCACCTGACCCTCGAACACCCCTCGCGAAGACCCCGGACACCGTTGGACGACACATGCAAGTACGATTTGGCAAGGATGGGAAAACTACCACCAAGATTATGCACTGCATTCCCACTGCTAAGTCACATGACTCTGGTCACGTGATCATCCAAGCTAATAAAACATACGAAGTGCGCACGTGATCTTAGCGCCCGCCCGTCACGTGACCCTGGCACGTGACCTGGCTAGACCTGCACCAGAAGGGCCCAGATGAGCTTGCGCCTGGACCGGCCTCGACTGCCTCATGTTTGATGACTCGTACGTTCCTGATCGATAGTGCCTTGATTCTGATGGATTGCGATATGACTCCCTTATCTCTGACTCATACCTTTGCGCCTTACTGCCATTGGTTGGCTGCTTATCTCTGACTCGTTGTGACTCATTTCCAGGATCCCCTTACTAGAGTTTCGGAGTTCCAAGCTGGGGTTCAAACCTCCTTGGACTTGTATAAGTAGATGGGCTTATGGTCGCTGAAGACCTAAGCTTGACTTCTTGGACTATACCACCCATTGTACTTGCCTCCTACTTGGCTGTCTGCCAATAGAGTGCTGTTGTGCCTTTGGTGCCTATTACCCTTGACTGTCCTTAGCTGGTTTGCGCTGTTTGCCAAGCGTCCCTTCCTTTCTCCTCTCATCTCTCCTGTCTAAGTGGCTGTCCGCCCTCACGACTTGTACCATCCTCCTTGCGCCGAGCTGTCTGCCGATGCCCTCCTTCGATATCTCGCCTTTCTCCTTGCTCATATCCTCTGGGCAACCTTGTTACGCATTACCTGCGAGCTGATCGCCGCCCGTGTGAGTAACTTCGACATCTCTCGTGATCGTTAGGTCGTCTCTCGTCCCTAGCAGCCTCCCTACAAGACGCTACTAGAAGAACGTCCGGTGGAACGTTACACTTAGCAGGGCTTAGAATCTTTTCAAGCACAAATAAGCACACTTAAGTGCTGTTAAGAAAAACGGAGATTTTCCTGATGCATCATGGCTTGGAATGTGGAGGGGGAATTGGTAAGCCCAAAGTACATAACGAGGGGCTCATATAGTCCCTGGTTTGTCTTGAATGTGGCCTTCCATTCGTCCCCCAGCTTGACTCGTATGTTATTGTACCCCCATTTGATGTCGAGCTTGGTGTACAGTCGTGCGTCACATATTCGGTTGACGAGTTCAGGGATCAGAGGGAGTGGGTAGTGGTTGCGGACGGTGAGTTCATTTAGTCGTCGGTAATCTTGAATGGGTCGGAGTTTCCCATCTTTCTTCTTTATGAAGAAGAAAGGGGATGCATGTGGTGATTTGGATGGGCGGATGTATCCCTTTTCGAGTTGTTCAGTATAGAGGGACACAAGGGGGTGTACAGAAAGAGAACAAGAGCGCAAAGAACAAGAGAAGCCTAGACTATGATATCATAGTGACATCACAATAAAGATAAAACAAAGAGAGTGAGTACAAGGACGAAATACAATAGGTGTAACATCTACCACGGATGTCACGACTCGTCGAAGTGGACGCTTACTTTACGGTGATGACCTCGTAGTAAGTAGTAATGTGTCATGGACTTGGTAGATCAGTCAGTGGACAGGAGTATCACATGCCGATGTGGCATGAGTCATGACTAGGATAGCGATAGTAGGGTTCGAGCTACTTTAGCTATTCGTCGTACGGTTTCGGGAGGAGCTTCAAAGCATCTTCGTAAATGTATAAATAGTGGCTCGATAAGACCAAGATACGCCATCTTGGTCTTCTTCAATCACCACTTTCCTCTTCCTTCTTACGTGTGCTTCGCTTGCCCCTTTGTGCAAGTCGACTTCATCGATCATCGGATTACCTAGTGGCGCGACCTGCCCTAGTGTACGTAATAGGATCACGTGCCTTATCAATAAGCGCCGTGTATCTCGTGATTGCAGGTCACGTGACCTCAAAGACATACTTTCGCTAAGTCGTGAACGCCCTTTCGCAGTCCAAGTCGGACTAACGCCAGTGGTGGCGTTACATTAAGACCAAGATCCACTCACCAGTGGCGTTCACAACTCGAGACCAGTGGAGAAACTTTCAAACCTACTCCCTTGACCGAAGGGGAGATCGCAACATACCAGAACAATTCTTAGGAGCCGCTCGGTGGAGAGAATATCGAGGAGAGACAGGCTACTTCATAGACTTCGCATCGGGGCCCACCCGATATCGCCCCGTTGAGTTCAACTTCGATAATTTGTGCTGGGTAGAGATCACGTGGAACCCTATAGATAACCTGATACGACGCAGTATGACCTGCAGGAAGGAATTACAACTGTGATATCGACGCAAGAAACCTACCTACCAGAGAACAGTGGGGGCGCATCGATGGGCAGCCAGACGAAGAACCAAGCACATCGGAACCCAGAACCCCCTGCCCTGTCCGAAACTAGCGAAGACGACGGAGGAACCAACGACTAACGAGTCGGAAATAGAAGACGTAGTCCAAACAGCTGAGTCCCTCCGCATTAACGAACCAGAAACCATCCATGTACAACCCCCAGCAGAAATGGCAACGGCCACAGTCACCCGAGAAGAGCTCGCAGTCGAGGAGGCGCGAAGAATCGCAGAAGAGGCCGTGGCTGTTACGATTTTACTTGCTGACTTGGTTGTACGATTACGATACGATCCGATGACTCACATCTTCTGACTCTTATCTCGCACCCTGCGCCCCGGCGATAGGGTTGGTCGTTTTACGCTTCTTTTCGTCCACTGACCGCTTCTGAGACACGCATGACCCCGCGGAATTCCCTTATGCCATATATGATTCTTCCCCTTGTTTATGCTTCAGGACTCTTGATTCATGATCGCGCCATATGTTTGTTCCTCGCAAATATCCTGTATTAGTATATAAGTCACGCCTTACCTAGCTTGTACGGTAGACTTGACTTCTTGTGTAATACCACGCTGTCTTTGCCTCACGAACGATCCTTGACTCGCCTTTGCGCTTGAGTCCCTGCCTTCACTCGCCAGTTGCGCTTGAGCCTCGACTCCTACTATTGCCCTTGGTCCCAGGGAGACCAAGCGGTACTTGTGCACCACCGAACTGAGTCTTAATTCGACTCGCTGCTCTTCCGATCCCGTTGACTTTGTACGGTACACGTCGTACCTAACGCCCCCGTGGTGGCGTTACAGAGGCCCACTTACTGACCTATCAACCCAGCAACAGGACACCGCATGACCGCAGACGACGCGGCAATCTTCAGAGCAGTAGGACCAGACATGCCAGACCCACCACCAGGCGCAGGCGGACCACCACCACCTAGAAGGCCAGGAGGCAATTTCGGTCAAGGCCCACCAGGAGGAGGAGGAGGGAGACCCCCTCAGTTCGGAGGCAGAGGAGGAGGTCACCCCTTCGGAGGAGGACCACCACCCCCACCAGCCGCAGGGCCACCCCCAGGAGCACCACTAGGAACGGATAAACTAGTGGGGGAACCCCCCAATACGTTTGATGGGAACAGAGATGAGTACGAATCGTTCCTCACACAGTGGCACATCTACTGGGGACAAAACGCAGAAGCACCGATAATGACCAACGTCTACCGACGATGCCTACTATTCCTGGGCTTCATCAAAGGACCGCGAGTATCCAACTGGACGCTCAGATTTCTACAATGGCTCAACAATGAGCTACACCACGGATCGAAATCGCTACGACCCATTTTTATGGGACACTCTAACGGCAGGCTTCTCGGACCGCTTCTCAAACATACTAGAACAAGAACAAGCGCAAGCCACATTGGCCAAAGGGTTTAAAATGATAGGGGACAACATTGATTCGTACGTCACCAACTTCGAACAACTGGCACGGAAGGCTGACTATCGACTCAACAATCGTCAAACATTGGATCGTTTCACGGCGGGACTTCCGAGGGCCCTTTTTACAAAAATATACGAACTCGACGACCCCCAGACCTTCAACGAGTGGAAGGATGCCGCACTACAACGGCAGAAACAGTATATTCACCTACGAGCCAGACTAGGCCTCAACACAAACGCCCCGAGAAGCACGCCTCAACCAAGGTCAAACCAACCCCGCAGCTACAACCCGCAATGGGCACCGCCACGATTCCCGCCACCACGCTACGACCCAAACGCGATGGACACCTCCACCGACCGAACCTGCGCAAGGCTTGCGGAAGTAGGAGATCCGAACAGGGGGAATTACCAACGGCCACCATTCCCAGCCAAGGGGAGGTCCAGGACAAGCCAGAGGAGGCGGGCAACGCTGCGACATGAGGGAAGTCATCTGCCACAATTGCGGCGGCCTGGGCCACTTCTCACGAGACTGTACGCAACCCAGGAAACCAAGGCAGCTGTATCAACCGCGCGCTAGCACTAGTCGAAGCGCAGATACCAACTACTACAGCCAAGAGCCAACAACCGCACGCCACGCCGAAGCCACACCCGAGGAGCAGGCCAAGGGTTGGATGGACACCATTAGAGGGGCTAGTGACGAGGTTAAAGACCTCATATTCAAGGACCTATGGACCCAAGAGGGTTTTCAGGACGCCTGAACCCATCAGCCTGGGTGAGGGCAGTAAATTGTAACTCTGTAATCATGACTCACTACCATTCGCTCCGAATTCCAGTCTCGATTCGCACCAGTTACTCCATGGCCGATATTAAAGGGCTCGTCGACTCCGGAGCCACCGACAACTTCATAAGACCTGCATTCGCCAAACGCATGGGCCTCGGGTTGCAGACCCTAGAGAAACCCAAGAAAATATGGAATATAGATAATACGGAGAACAAAGCTGGGTCCATCACTCACTTCATTGACCTGGATGTTCAAACCAAAGGAGCCCATAAGGTTATGCGGTTTCTAGTCACTGATATTGGCAACGAGGACTTAGTCTTCGGATACCCCTGGTTAGCGGCCTACGAACCCACCATCAGCTGGGCATAGCTACAATTCACGAAGACACCCTCCTGATCATACTCTGATCAATCAATCCATCAGAACCACAGAGTGTCATAGCTGGTGCGATCACCCAAGCAGAGGCAGAAAACATCGTTGAAGAACTAGAAGACGCCTGCCAAATACGCACAACCGCCACCGAATTGGTGATTGCTGCTAACCAAAACACAGTTGCGGCAATCCTCCCCGAGCCCTACCAACGGTTCGCCAAGATCTTTAACGAAGAAGCATCCCATCAATTCCCACCGTCGTGCCCGTGGGACCACACCATCGACTTCAAACCGGGAACGCCGGCAAGCATCGACTGTAAAGTCTACCCCATGTCCCAAGACGAAGACGAACAACTGCGCAAGTGGCTAGAAGAGCAACTCAGGATGGGCTACATACGACCCTCCAAGTCACCATACGCATCATCCTTCTTCTTCATCAAAAAGAAGGACGGCAAATTACGCCCAGTTCAAGATTATCGGAAAATCAACGCGTGCACCGTGCGTAACCAATACCCTGCTACCGCTCATGTCAGGAACTCATTAACGATCTCGGAAACGGACACATCTACACCAAACTCGACAGTGCGATGGGGGTACAACAACATACAAGTCAAAGAAGGCGACGAGCCAAAAGCCACTTTCAAGACCAAATACAGACTCTACGAACCCCTCGTTATGTACTTCGGACTCACCAACTCACCTGCGACGTTCCAGAACATGATGAACGACATATTCGGCGACATGATCCTCTACTACGAATTGCATGGGACGATCATACGAGTATACATGGATGACATCGGCATAGCCACAAGCGAAGAGGCAGGTCTGCAAGCACACATCGACGCAGTGAGCGCTGTTTTACAAATCGCACTTGACCACGACCTCTACTTCAAACTCGAGAAGTGCCAATTCCACCAACCGCGAATGGATTACCTGGGGGTAATCCTTGAAAAGGGGGTAACTTGCATGGACCTGGTAAAAATCACAGGCATACGTGACTGGCCCACCCCCACCAAGGTGCGTGATGTGCGCTCCTTCCTTGGCTTCTGCAATTTTTACCGACTCTTCATTCACGGTTTCACCACATACGCACGAGCCCTCAACAAACTCACGCGCAATGACACCAAATGGACTTGGGGCAAGGACGAAGAAAAGGCTTTCCAAACCCTCAAATGCCTAGTTACCAGCGAACCAGTACTCGCACACCCCACCCTAATGGACCAGTTTGAACTCGAGGTAGACGCATCCGGCTACGCAGTAGGTGCAGTACTCCTACAGAAGAAGAAGGACGGAAAACGCCACCCCATTGGCTACTACTCAGCCACCCTCAACGAGGCGGAGTGTAACTACGACATCTACGACCTGGAACTACTAGCCATCGTCAAGGCACTGCGACACTGGAGACCATTTTTAGCTGGATCACCGCACAAAGTCAAGATCTTCTTGGACCACCTCAACCTCATGCACTGGAAATGCCCCAAAAGATAAGTCGTCGCGTAGCCCGAGAAGTCCTCGAACTCATGGAATACGACTTCGAGATCCACCACATCAAAGGCACCAACAATGGACGAGCGGACGCCCTATCCCGAAGACCGGACTACGACCGAGGCGAGAAAGACAACGAAGGAGTTGTGGTACTACCTGAAGACGTGTTTGTACGAAACCTCACATTGCAAACCTCGGAAACCCACGACCAAGACGAGAACATCCTACGCCCCTGGATAGACCCACACCAACTCAAGAAGGTCGATGGAACATGGTACCACCAAGGAGCACGAGTAATCACAGGGGGACAAGACGCAATTCGTACCATCATAGCCAACCACCACAACCCCCCGTATACGGACACCTGGGTATCAAGTGGACAACAAGAATCATCGAACAAGACTACTGGTGGCCCCAGATGGCGAAACACGTTGTTACGTTTCGGCCCGGAAGTGGACACTGACGCTCGGGGATGACACCACGTCAGCAGTATATCGTCATGGACTTGTTGGATCAGTCAGCCGGGTAAGCTCCGGCGCATGTGATTGTGTACGATAACGGATCGGATCATGACTCGACGTGACTCATTCCTAGGATAGCTGTACTAGGGTTTGCTCTACTTACGCTATTGGCTAGGATAGATTGGAGCGGCGCTTGAAAGCCCGCGCGTATCTGTATAAGTAGTAGTCGTTGAAGACCAGGATCGCCATCTTGGTCTTCTTCAATACCACCATCTTCGTTGTCTCTTTCCCTCTAGGACTCTCCTCCCTGTGAAGTGAGTCGCCTCCGGCATATCCCCTTAGACCAGGGATCCCCGTGAGCTTATCCCGAGTTCCCCTTCGTGGGCAGTGGACGCGTATCCCCTTGGATCGGTATACCATCGCGTATTCCTCTATTACAACGAACGAGTTGCCAGACCGTACGGCTACATTTACATCGTCGACCACCCCTCTTGGAGAACCATCGTCCCACTCAACGAGCCGCCAGCAAACGTACCTCAAGAGGAGGACTTGCACGCATTCATCGCGTTAAACGGAGATCTAGCTCCACACCCAGCTGAGTACCCAGACGCCATCACCAATCGCCTATTCTACAAGTCGTTTAGGATCGCCGCAACCACCGAGGCCTAAGTCAGGAAAGCGTCCGTGGTAGACGCAACACACGTAACAGAGTACGTCCAGGGATGCGCAGAATGCCAACGTCACAAGGTCAACACCTGACCAACGAGGGCCCCGCTGAACCCCATCACACCAAAAGCAGACGCTAAGCCATTTGAAGTCATAGCACTCAACTTCATCACTAAACTACCCGTCTCCCAGGGGTACGACTCTATCCTTACGGTAACCGACCATGACTGCACCAAGGCCTCCGTCTTCATCCCATGCAACGAAGAAATATCGGCCAAAGAAACAGCTGCCCTGTACGTCACTCACGTCTTTAAGAGGTTCGGATTACCGGCGAAAATCATTAGCAATCGAGACCCACGCTTCGCATCCAAGTTCACCTGCGAACTATGCCGAATCTTAGGCATCTACCAGAACATCTCCACGGCCTACCACCCCCGAACGGACGGGCAATCGGAACGCACCAATCAATGGCTGGAACAGTATCTGAGGTTCTGGACCAACGAGCGTCAAGATAACTGGGCGCGATTTCTACCCATGGCAGAATTCGCTCACAACAACTGGCCACACGAGGCGACAAGGAAGTCCCCATTTTCACTTATGATGGGATATGACCCGCGCGCTGATTGGATTCGATAAGCCGTCTCCCATACCCCAGGTACTCACACGCCTTCAACAATTCTGAGAAGCACGGAAAGAAGCCCAAATCCTTATCAAAAAGGCCCAGGTGCTATGGATCAAACACCGAAATACGCCCAAGTACCAAATAGGGGATCAAGTATGGCTGGAAGGGCGTCACCTCCGAACCAATCAGCCGACTGCCAAGCTCGCGGCTCGACGTCACGGACCCTTCAAAATCACACGTGTACTGTTGCCAGTCAACTATCAGCTCAAACTTCCCACACAGTGGAGTATTCACCCCGTGTTTCACATCGATTTACTCACACCTTATCGTGAGACTGCCCCTACATGGGGAAAACTTTCAACGCCCACCACCGGATCTAGTGGATGGCGAAGAGGAATACGAAATCAAACGGATTCTAGATTCACGGCACTTCGGCAGAAGCAAAAAACTTCAGTACCTCGTGAAATGGAAGGGGTATCCCGACTCGGAGAACCAGTGGGTAAACAAGGATGACGTATTTGCTGACGACGCAGTGGCGGAGTATGAGCGGAGTTCAAGGGTCGCCAAAGCGCATATAAGCGAACCAACCAACGCTAAGTCGCTCCCATCTCCCCACACTGGATTCCTCACTCAACCAGCAATGTCTATTCCCACTCCCGCTTCCTCCACCGCTAGTGCTCCCCGTCTCCAGGGAGCCTTCACCCACCAAGAGCTCACCACAGCAGTCAACAACCTCGCCGCTGTCGAGGACGTCGACAACCCCAACACCCCAGCCACCTACTGGCTCCTCAACGATGATGGTCAACGGCTCAACTCCACGCCGTACACGCAAGCCGAAGTTGACAGGCTTCGTGCAGCTCTCAGAGACAGTGAGTCTGCCTCACCTGGACCTCTCCCAGTACAAGTCGAGTATTGGGTCGAGACGGGCGAAGACTCCCGCCACCATGCGATGGGAGGATTGGAAGAAGACCGCGGAGAGGTGGAGGCTCGAGCAGCTGGCGATGGCAGCGACAAGGAGAACGCGCCTCCTGGAGAGGAGGCGGTTGTTCGACGAGATGATGCGCTGGCAAATCCGGGAGCAGCCCGAGCAGGAGTTGAAGGAGTGGTACCCCGATGAGCACCCCTTCATTATGTCCACCACCGATTCTGATGACCCCCAGGAAACCCCCTATATGTCATGGACGCATATTATTTTCCCATTTATTGCGTATTTTTACGTATTTATTTGGCGAAGATATGAAGGGCCAAAGTACTGATACAAGTTAGTCACACGGGCTGCCACCCATGTGCACGTGACCGCGGGACAAGAGTCCCTTATACATTTAATCAGTTCTGATTGGATGGAAGGAGATGGAAGACTCTAGAAGGATCTAGAATGTACATACGTCACAATTAGTAGTATACGCTTACTCGCTGTATTAGGTTTTACTCAGCAAGTGGGGCCGCTCGTAAGCGTGATGACATGTGCATCAGTCAGCACAATAAGATGCGCTATTAATAGACACAACGCGTCAGCTCCTGAGTCAAGGAGTCTTACTGTACACTTAGTAATAGTGTTCAGACTCAGTTCAAGCTCAGCTGTAGTAGTGTATATAAACCCTCCTGTAGCGTCCTGAGTGGAACCAACTTGTCCTCTTGGTTCTCCACTCAGGTGCGTATTCCTCTGTACTTCCCATACTCCATCAATCTGAACTTGTCCTCTTGGTTCTCCACTCAGTGTGCCACCGTGTGATACTAGTGAATAAGGGTTTGTATAAAGCCTTACACGTTTCATGTCCTCCACGTTGACTGCACATCTAGCGCGTGACTTGTCTCTGCGTTAAGTTGGGTGTGTCACCGGTTCAGTTCAACTCTACCTTCACCTTGGCTTGACGTAGCGTGACAGTCGCACCGCTACATTAGGACAAGTTCCTTTACACACTCCTGAGCCTCGTTACGCTCACCAGTCCCTATTACTCCCTTAGGTGGTTGACGACCATCAGTCCCTTGTATTACCCACCTCATCCTTTGCCTGTGGACCTCCATAAGCAGAATCTGTGCTATTGTGGTACAACTGTAGTGTCCGTAAAGTCGGCATACATTGTGCTTGCCTATAGGTGTTCTATCTGAGTTCAGTAGAACGCTTGGGTACTTGCTGCAGAACTGGTCACCACGCCAGATAAGCTGCAGTAGGACGAGAAGCCAGCCAGGCCTAGCCTGCGACAGCTGTACGCGTAGTAAACAGAAAAGTTTGAGAGCACTTCGGCGTGAGAGGCAGCCAACAGGTCGAGAAGACTGAGGCAGACAGCCTTGTGGCTCTATACATCTCCCTACCCCATTCCCAAGTGCTCTGTTATCGCTGCAGCCTCGCGCAGTGTGAAACAATCACTGTGTATTGGTCTTGCTTGATCGGACTCTCCTATCATCTTCGAGTTAGCGTTTCGCGCTCGTTGTATCACGTCGTCATTTGAATCGACCTATCCACACATCTCCACACTGCCTCGTTTATTCGAAAACGTTCGCACCCGTCTACGCCGTCTCTTTAGGAGGAGACAAGCTTCCATCACACCACCCCAGACCCAAGCCTCTGCCCTGGCATCGCTTCACGTACACCAGGACTCCCAGTCTGAACAAGACCAGATTCCTTCACCCATTTTCACATCCCACTCCCGTACATTATCGGCAGAGTTGTTCCACTCCGCCCACTCCTCCTCCAACGAGACACTCGCCCAGTCAGGCGAAAGCTTCGTAGACGAAGACGGTGTCAACGTCCGAGTTCAGACGTTCCAGTTAGAAAATCCCCCACGCAACCTTGCCGAACAGTACGTTCAGGCAATCTATCACGAACCGGGCTTTGTCAATGGCCTACTTGAATTGTACGGCCTAGAGTACCTAGTAGACGGTACCAACTTCACTGTCCCAGAGCTTGTAGCAGCAGCCGCAGCTCTAATCCCACATCTCCCTCCGCCCCCTCACTCTGAACATGGCTCCTCGCAAGGGGAAACAGACAGCTCGTCTAGCACAAGCTCAGTATCCTCAAGGAGCTCGTTCGAAATACGCCCTCCCTCCTCCCACTAAACAAGAGAAAGAGTTCATCTCTCGAGTAGAAGATTGGGATGAGATCTCGCCAGACGAACAATTGCTCTTACTAGAGGATTTTCGAAAGGCACAAGAAAAGGCAGAGAAAGAAAAAAGACAGCGACAGTTAGAAGCCATGAGTCAGCCCGGAAGTTCAACTACCCCCGCAGCTCCTGCCCCACCACCAACGCTAGACGACTGTCTAGCACTTATAAACCAATTGGGCCTCGCCATGGGTCAGCTTGCACAACAGGTCGCAGACCTGACCACGAAAGTAACCATCAGTTCGAGTCGCCCCTCGTCAGGAAAGCAGAAGGAAGTAGTGGCCCGTCCCAAAGCCTGGGATGGGAAAGGCAACTCTACAGATGCCCGTCACTTCCTTGCCGCCTTCTGCAACTGGGCAGGAGCAGCAGGGGATGCTATGAATACGTGGGACGCAACTACAAGCACGTGGTATACAGATGAACACCGCTGGATAGCGGCCGTTCTCAATTTGATGGAAGGAGATGTGAAAACCTGGGCCCTCCCATATCTGGAGGAAGCCAATTCAGGTGGAACTCCCTTCAGCGGAACCTCCACAGGGTTCGTCAAGGAGTTTAACCGCAGGTTTAGCCCCCTCGACGTGCAAGAGATAGCGCGCAAGGAACTCAAAAGACAAAGCAAGGGAAGAAGCCAGTCTCGGAATACATGTCGGTATTCGAGCAGTACTCAGGACAGACAGGGTGGTCCAAGGAGGACCTTCACACCCGATTCTACGATGGACTCAACGAGGACATCAAAGACGTCCTAGCCTGGTCAGAAAAGCCTTACAAAACCTATGAAGAGCTCAAGCAATCGTGCAGACCATTGATCAGCGTATGCGCCAGCGAAGAGCTGAGAAGTTAGGGAAACCGACTTCGTCAAACCAAACCTCGTCCCCCGACCCTAATGCCATGCAAGTAGACGCCACGCGTCAGCAAGGCAACCAGAAGAAAGGGGACACATTTAAGACAAAGGCCGAATACCAGAACTGGATGAAGGGGAAGTGCTACGGGTGTGGATCACCCGACCACGTCAAAAGGGATGGAAACCACGAGCGGGACATATGCAATCACTGCCAAAAGGTTGGACACCGGTCCACCGTCTGCCAGCTCAAGAAAATGGGGAAACCAGGGAAGGCCAAAGTAGCAGCCACTGCCATGGAATCCCCGAGCCCACCATCCTCGTCAAGTACTACGGTAGCTGCCGCTTCACCAAGCACCACTCCAGCAAAGACGTCACAGGCAGATGTAGCCAAATTGATGGAGATGGTAACCCGCCAGCAGGAGCAGTTGGAGGCTCTCAAGGCGGCTTTTTGATTAAGGGGTCGCGTATAGCTGCGACCGGCCCCTTAACAGTAGATGAGACGGACTTATGTGCCTGTACCATATGTTCTCGTGTTTCGGACTCATTTTCTGTAATTCGTACTCACACAGTTTCTGCCTGTAAGTTAGATAGTAGTGTCAGTTCCGTTTCTTGTCTTCCCGGTCCCTCCACATTTACATCTGCCTCGGAGATGAACAATACTAGTAGTGTTTCTGTTGCTCCACCTTTTCTCGAAGCAGCGCCGCATGTGATGATTTCTGATGCAGCACTGTCTTCAACTATTATTCCCAAAACAAAAGATAAAAAGTCACATTTTCATATTTCCGTGTATTTAAAAGGACGTCATCATACTGTAAAAGTAGCAGCAATGGTAGACTCTGGGGCAACTTCGTTGTTCCTAGACAAAAAGTATGCTGACTGCCACAAGATGTTGCAGGTTCCTTTGGAGCACCCCATCACCCTATATAACATTGATGGAACGCTCAATGAAGCAGGCAGTATCACCCATAAAGTTCGACTCACTCTGAAAGTCAGTCCCACTGAAGACAGTCATGACTTCTTAGTCACTTCATTGGGCCCAGAGGACGTCATATTGGGATTGCCATGGCTAAGACTGAGGAACCCCAACATAGATTGGCAGGAAGGCACCATGCGCCTCAACTCAACCGCTGAAATAGCGCAACCAGAGTTGGAGGTAGAGGTGACGCGCATCTTGGCGAACCGTATGGAACGCCGCCATCTCCTTGCGGAGAAAGTGCTCGACACAGCCCAAGACGAAGTGTTTTGCTTAGCAGGCTTTACATACTCTCAACAGATAGCTGAGAAAGCCACAGCCGCTAAACCTAAGAAAACCTTCGAAGAAATGGTGCCAGAGCACTACAGAGACTTCGCAAAAGTATTCTCTGAGGAGGAATCCCAGAGGCTCCCTGAGCACCAACTGTGGGACCACGCCATAGACCTAGAGCCAGATGCAGTCAAGCACTGGAAGGTCAAGTCGTACCCCATGTCGGTCAATGAACAAGAGGAATTGGATAAGTTCCTGCAAGAGCACATTTCCAAAGGATACCTGGTCCCATCAAAGTCACCGATGGCCTCACCAGTATTCTTTATAAAGAAAAAAGACGGAAAGTTACGTCTAGTGCAGGACTACAGGCGGCTCAATAAGATCACCATCAAGAACTGCTATCCACTTCCACTTGCAGCCGACATCGTTAACCGGCTGAAAGGGGCCAAGTACTTCACTAAGTTCGACGTAAGATGGGGCTATCACAATATTCGCATCAAACCTGGTGACGAATGGAAAGGTGCTATAGTAACCAACCGCGGTCTGTTTGAGCCAAAAGTAATGTACTTTGGCATGACCAACAGCCCAGCCACCTTTCAAGCCCTCATGAACGCCGTATTTGCCGATCTCATCACCTCAGGAGAAGTCGCAGTCTACATGGACGATATCCTCATCTATAGCCAAGACTTAGAGCACCACCGTCAGATAGTACGAGAAGTGCTCAAATGTTACGGTACGCGCGAAGTGGACTCTTACTTACGGACATGGCCTCGTTAGTAAGTAGTAATGTGTCATGGACAGTCGTATCAGTCAGCGGACAGTAGTACAATCACATGCCGATGTGGCATGACTCATAACTAGGATAGCGATAGTAGGGTTCGAGCTACTTTAGCTATTCGTCATACGGATTGGAGGGGAGCTTTAAAGCGTCCCCGCATATGTATAAATAGTGGTTCGATAAGACCAAGATACGCCATCTTGGTCTTCTTCAATCACCACTCTCTTCTCCTCTCTCTCGCGTGCTTCGCTTGCCTCGTCGCAAGTCGACTTCATCGATTATCAGATTACCTAGTGGCTCGACTTGCCCTAGTGTACGGAGTCAGATCACGTGCCCCACAAAGAAGCGCCGTGTATCTCGTGATCACAGGTCACGTGACCTCGAAGGATATATTTCGCTAAGTCGTGAACGCCCTTTCGCAGTCCAAGTCGGACTAACGCCAGTGGTGGCGTTACATTAAGACCAAGATCCCTTCATCGTGGCGTTCACAACTCGAGAACAGTGGAGAAACTTTCAAACCTACTCCCTCGAACGCAGGGGAGACCGCAACGTACCAGAACAATTCCTAGGAGCCGCCAGGTGGAGAGAATACCGAGGGGAAACCGGCTACTTCGTAGACTTTGCATCGAGGCCAACCCGATACCGCCCCGTTGAGTTCAACTTTGATAACCTGTGCTGGGTTGAGATTACGTGGAACCCCATAGACAACCGATACGATGCGGTACGACCCGCAGGAAGAAATTACAACTGCGACATCGACGCCAGGAACCTACCCACCCGAGAACAGTGGGGACGCATCGACGGACAACCAGAAGAAGAACCCAGCACCTCAGAACCTAGAACCCCCGCACCATCGGAGACCAGCGGAGAAGACGACGAAACTAACGCAGACGACGAATCCGAAGTCGGAGAAATCATACAAACAGCTGAGTCCCTCCGCATAAACGAACCAGAAGATATCGAGGTTCACGCACCCGCAGACATGGCTACAGCCACAATCACTAGGGAAGAACTCGCAAACGAAGAAGCGCGAAGAATCGCGGAAGAAGCCGAAGCTCACCTACGACCCATTAACCCAGCTACGGGACACCATATGACCGCCGACGACGCAGCGATCTTTCGAGCAGTAGGACCGGACATGCCAGATCCACCACCAGGGGCGGGAGGACCCCCACCGCCAAGACGACCAGGAGGAAACTTTGGACAAGGCCCGCCAGGAGGCGGAGGAGGAAGAAACACCCCAATTCGGAGGAGGAGGAGGCGGACATCCATTTGGAGGGGGGCCGCCACCACCGCCAGCAGCAGGACCACCGCCAGGAGCTCCCCACGGAACAGATAAATTAATAGGAGAACCCCCCAACGTATTCGACGGGAATAGAGATGAGTACGAATCATTCCTCACTCAATGGCACATCTACTGGGGGCAAAACGCAGAAGCGCCGATTATGACCAATGTCTATCGACGCTGCCTATTATTCCTAGGCTTTATCAAAGGGCCTCGAGTGTCAAACTGGACGCTCGGCTTCCTCCAATGGCTTAACAACGAACTGCACCACGGACGGAACCGATATGACCCCTTCCTATGGGACACTCTAACAGCCGGGTTCTCAGATCGATTCTCCAATGTACTGGAGCAAGAACAAGCACAAGCTACGTTGGCCAAAGGATTTAAAATGATCGGGGATGACATCGATTCGTACGTCACCAACTTCGAACAACTAGCACGGAAAGCTGATTACCGACTCAACAACCGCCAAACGCTGGATTGATTCACGGCGGGACTCCCGAGGGCGCTATTTACAAAGATCTACGAACTCGACGACCCCCAAACCTTCAACGAATGGAAGGACGCCGCCCTACGCCGCCAAAAGCAGTACATCCACCTACGCGCACGACTAGGTCTCAACACTACCACCCCACGAAACGCGCCGCAACCTCGACCAAACCAATCACGCGGCTATACTCCACAATGGGCACCCCCACGATTCCCGCCGCCGCGTTACGACCCGAACGCAATGGATACCTCAGCGGACCGCACCCGCACCCGAGTCGCGGAGGTTGGAGACCCCAACAGAGGAACTTATCAGCGACCACCATTCCCACCCAGAGGAGGCCCAGGGACAGGCCAGAGGAGGCGGACAACGCCGCGATATGAGGGAAGTCATCTGTTACAACTGTAACAACCCCGGCCACTTCTCACGAGACTGTACGCGACCCAGAAAACCAAGGCAGCCGTACCAGCAGTGTGCCAGCACCAGCCGAAGTGCGGACACCGACTACTACAGTCAAGAACCAACAACCGCACGCCGCACCGAAGTAACCCCCGAGGAACAAGCAAAGGGTTGGATGGATACCATCAGGGGGGCTAGTGACGAGGTGAAAGACCTCATATTCAAGGACCTATGGACCCAAGAGGGTTTTCAGGACGCCTAAACCCATCGGCCTGGGTGAGGGCAGTTAATTGTAACTCTGTAATCATGACTCGCTACCGTTCGCTCCGAATTCCAGTCTCGATTCGTACCAGTTACTCCATGGCCGACATAAAAGGGCTTGTTGACTCAGGCGCCACCGACAACTTCATAAGACCCGCGTTCGCGAAACGCATGGGCCTCGGGCTGCAAGCCCTCGAGCGACCCAAAAAGATATGGAACATAGATAACACAGAAAACAAAGCTGGGTCCATTACTCATTTCATCGACCTCGACGTCCAGACCAAGGGAATTAACAAAATTATGAGATTCCTAGTCACGGACATCGGCAGCGAGGATCTAGTCCTCGGTTACCCATGGCTCGCTGCCTACGAACCCACTATTAGCTGGGCTCACGCCACCATCCACGAGGGCGCACTACCAGTGGTGCTTCGATCGATCAATCCAACAGAACAACAGACTACCATAGCCGGCGCCATTACCCAAGACGAAGCAGAAAACATCGTCCAGGAGCTGGAAGAGGAATGCCAGATACGCACCACGGCCACCGAACTGGCTATCGCCGCCAACCAGAACACCGTCGCAGCCATCCTCCCTAAGCCGTATCAACGATTTGCAAAAATCTTCAACGAAGAAGCCTCCCATCGATTCCCACCATCGCGACCCTGGGATCATGCTATCGACTTCAAACCAGGCACCCCAACGAGTATCGACTGCAAAGTCTACCCCATGTCGCAAGACGAAGACAATCAACTACGCAAGTGGCTGGACGAACAACTCAACATGGGCTACATACGACCCTCAAAATTGCCCTACGCTTCATCTTTCTTCTTCATCAAAAAGAAGGACGGCAAACTGCGCCCGGTTCAAGATTATCGAAAGATCAACGCTTGCACTGTACGTAACCAATACCCGCTACCACTCATGTCAGAACTCATCAACGACCTGGGAAATGGGCGCATCTACACCAAACTCGACGTGCGATGGGGGTACAACAACATACAAGTCAAAGCAGGCGACGAACCCAAAGCAGCCTTCAAGACAAAATACGGACTCTTCGAACCCCTTGTCATGTACTTCGGACTCACCAACTCTCCGGCCACCTTCCAGAACATGATGAACGACATCTTCGGTGACATCATCCCTTACTACGAAGCACGCGGAACGATTATACGGGTCTACATGGACGACATCGGCATCGCCACGAGCGAAGAAGCTGGCCTACAAGCCCATATCGACGCCGTCAGTGCAGTCCTACAGATCGCACTCGACCACGACCTCTATTTCAAGCTCGAAAAATGCCAATTCCACCAACCGCGAATGGATTACCTGGGGGTAATCCTTGAAAAGGGGGTAACTCGCATGGACCCCGTCAAAATTGCAGGTATACGCGACTGGCCTACCCCCACAAAGGTACGCGACGTACACTCCTTCCTAGGCTTCTGCAATTTTTACCGCCTCTTCATTCGCGGTTTTGCCACACACGCCCGAGCACTCAACAAACTTACGCGTAAAGACACTGACTGGACCTGGGGCAAAGACGAAGAAAAGGCCTTTCAAACCCTCAAGCAACTTGTCACCAGCGAACCCGTACTAGCACACCCCACCTTAACAGACCAGTTCGAACTCGAAGTGGACGCGTCGGGATACGCGATAGGCGCAGTACTCCTACAAAAGAAGAAAGACGGAAAGCGACATCCCATCGGCTATTTCTCCGCCACCCTGAACGAAGCGGAACGCAACTACGACATCTATGATTTAGAACTCCTAGCCATCGTCAAAGCACTGCGACACTGGAGACCGTTTCTAGCTGGCTCGCCACACAAGATCAAAATCTTCTCCAACCACCTCAACCTCACGCACTGGAAATCCCCTCAAAGATAAGTCGCCGCGTCGCTCGAGAAGTCCTTGAGCTCATGGAATATGACTTTGAGATTCACCACATCAAAGGCACCAACAACGGACGAGCAGACGCACTGTCGCGAAGACCGGACTATGACCGAGGCGACAAAGACAACAAAGGAGTCGTAGTGCTACCCGAAGCGGTGTTCATACGAAACCTCACGATGCAAGCACCAGAGGCTCACGACCAAGACGAGGACACCCTGTGCCCTTGGGTGGATCCGCACAAACTCAAGAAAGTCAGCGGGATTTGGTACCGCGGAGAGGCGAGGGTGATCACAGGGGGACAAGACGCAATTCGCACCATTATCGCCAACCATCACAACCCCCCAGTATACGGACATCCGGGGATCAAGCGAACGTCTAGAATCATCGAACGCAACTACTGGTGGCCCCAGATGCTGAAGCACGTGACCGAGTACGTCCAGGGATGCGCGGAATGCCAACGCCACAAAGTCAACAACCGACCGACGAGAGCACCGCTGAACCCCATTACGCCAATAGCAGACGCTAAGCCGTTCGAAGTCATAGCACTCGACTTCATCACTAAACTACCCGTCTCCCAGGGATACGATTCTATTCTCACAGTAACGGACCATGACTGCACTAAAGCCTCCGTATTCATCCCATGCAACGAAGAAATTTCCGCCGAAGAAACTGCTGCCCTGTATGTCACCCATATCTTTAGGAGATTCGGGCTACCGGCAAAAATCATCAGCGATCGAGACCCACGATTCGCGTCCAAGTTCACCCGCGAACTATGCCGGATCTTAGGTATCTATCAGAACATTTCCACGGCCTATCACCCCCGAACGGATGGACAATCGGAACGGACCAATCAATGGCTGGAACAGTATCTAAGGTTCTGGGCTAACGAGCGCCAAAATAACTGGGCGCAGTTCCTACCCATGGCAGAATTCGCTCACAATAACTGGCCACACGAGGCGACAAAGAAATCCCCATTCTCGCTCATGATGGGGTATGACCCGCGCGCTGATTGGATCGATAAGCCATCCCCCATTCCTCAGGTACTTACGCGACTTCAACAATTCCGAGAAGCGCGGAAGGAAGCCCAGACACTCATCAAAAAGGCCCAGGCACTGTGGGTTAAACACCGAGATACGCCCAGGTACCAAGCGGGGGATCAGGTGTGGCTGGAAGGGCGTCACCTCTGAACCAATCAACCGACTGCCAAGCTAGCGGCACGACGGCATGGACCTTTCAAAATCACACGAGTACTGTCACCGGTTAATTACCAACTCGAACTTCCCACACAGTGGAGTATTCACCCCGTGTTCCACATTGATTTGCTCACCCCTTATCGCGAAACATCCCTACATGGAAAAAATTTCCAACGACCACCACCGGATCTAGTTGACGGAGAAGAGGAATATGAAATCGAACAAATTCTAGACTCACGATACTTCGGCAGGACTCGGAGATTTCAATACCTCGTAAAATGGAAGGGCTATCCGGACTCGGAGAATCAGTGGGTCAATAAGGATGACGTCTTCGCTGACGAAGTCATAGCGGAGTACGAGCGGAGTTTGAAGACTGCGAGGACACATATAAGCGAACCTGACGACGCTAAGTACACCCCATCTCTTCACACTGGATTCCTCCCTCAGCCAGAAATGTCTCTTCCCACTTCCCCCTTTTCCTCCCATGCAGCTCCCCGCCTCCGGGGATTGTTCACCCACGAAGAGCTCACAGCCGCGGTCGACAACCTCGCCGTCATCGAAGACCTCGACAACCCCAACACCCCCGCCACCTACTGGATGCTTGGCAACGACGGCCAACGCCTCAACGTCACGCCCTATACGCAGGCCGAAGTTGATCGGCTTCGCGCAGCTCTCCGAGACTGTGCGGATCCCTCACCGGGACCTCTCCCGGTTCGAGTGGAGTACTGGGTCGACAATGGCCAAGAACCTGAACACGCGACGATGGGAGGAGTGGCGAGAGACAGCGGCGAGGTGGAGGCTCGAACAGCTGGCGACGGCAGCAACAAGGAGAACAAAGATCCTCAAGAGGAGGAAGTTGTTCAACGAGATGATGCGCGTCAAATCCAAGAACAACCCGAACGGGAGCTGAAGGAATGGTATCCAGCTGAGCACCCGTTTATCATCTCCACCACCGACTCTGACCATCCCGACGAAACGCCATACACCCTCGACACGGTGGGCCGCCCCCTCTACCGGGGTTCCCTGAGGGTAGACCTCCCCTCCACGTCACACCACACCGCCGTGCTTAATCGCCGGCTTTCCGACACTCGCTTCGCCCCCTACGGTTACGTTCACAACCGAGGGGACAAGTTCGTCCACTTCCCCATCACCGACGCCCAGGGAGTCACCACCCAGGCGGCGTACGTCCAGGTCATTATGACCCCAGATCCGCTGGTTCTCGCGCTCGCCGCGGACAGCGACAAAACCTTTTCCAAACCCCTGTACGCCGAGCCGCAAGTCCGGGAGCGAGGCAAGCCGTACTACACGGAGCTCGAGGTCCAAGCCCTCGCCGCTGGTCACGCCAACCAGCACCGCCTCGACACGGCGGTGAACGAGTTGAGGGATGTGGGGCTTAAAGCTGAGTTACACAGATTCCGCGCGTTAAGGAAAGAGGCTGAGCGCATCGAGCATAGGCTCTTGGCCCTCTCCCAGGCGCTGGGCGGGATTCAGGGGGACGTCGCGAAGTCGAAGTTCAGACTGGAGATGGCGGACATTCACAATCGGGTAGAGTCGGTCCAGGAGGGGTGGCTAGGAGGCATTGCGACCCCTCGGCGCCGTGGTCGTCGCGGCTGAAAAGGGGGTGATGTTACGGTACGCGCGAAGTGGACTCTTACTTACGGACATGGCCTCGTTAGTAAGTAGTAATGTGTCATGGACAGTCGTATCAGTCAGCGGACAGTAGTACAATCACATGCCGATGTGGCATGACTCATAACTAGGATAGCGATAGTAGGGTTCGAGCTACTTTAGCTATTCGTCATACGGATTGGAGGGGAGCTTTAAAGTGTCCCCGCATATGTATAAATAGTGGTTCGATAAGACCAAGATACGCCATCTTGGTCTTCTTCAATCACCACTCTCTTCTCCTCTCTCTCGCGTGCTTCGCTTGCCTCGTCGCAAGTCGACTTCATCGATTATCGGATTACCTAGTGGCTCGACTTGCCCTAGTGTACGGAGTCAGATCACGTGCCCCACAAAGAAGCGCCGTGTATCTCATGATCACAGGTCACGTGACCTCGAAGGATATATTTCGCTAAGTCGTGAACACCCTTTCGCAGTCCAAGTCGGACTAACGCCAGTGGTGGCGTTACATCAAACGTCTTCAAGACTACGACCTCTATCTCAAACCTGAGAAGTGCGATTTCGAGAAGCAAGAGATGGAGTACTTAGGGATGATTATTGTAACGTTCCACCGGACGTTCTTCTGGTAGCGTCTTGTAGGGAGGCTCCTAGGGACGAGGGACGACCTAACGATCACGAGAGATGTCGAAGTTACTCACACGGGCGGCGATCAGCTCGCAAGTAATGCGTAACAAGGTTGCCCAAAGGATATGAGCAAGGAGAAAGGTGATGTATTGAAGAAGGGCGTCGGCAGACAGCTCGGCGCAAAGAGAATGATACAAGGCTGAGGGGCGAACAGCACACTCAGACAGGGGAGATGAGAGGAGAAAGGAAGGGACGCTTGGCAAACAGCGCAAACCAGCTAAGGACAGTCAAGGGTAATAGGCACCAAAGGCACAACAGCACTCTATTGGCAGACAGCCAAGTAGGAGGCAGGTACAATGGGTGGTATAGTCCAAGAAGTCAAGCTTAGGTCTTCAGCGACCATAAGCCCATCTACTTATACAAGTCCAAGGAGGTTTGAACCCCAGCTTGGAACTCCGAAACTCTAGTAAGGGGATCCTGGGAATGAGTCACAACGAGTCAGAGATAAGCAGCCAACCAATGGCAGTAAGGCGCAAAGGTATGAGTCAGAGATAAGGGAGTCATATCGCAATCCATCAGAATCAAGGCACTATCGATCAGGAACGTACGAGTCATCAAACATGAGGCAGTCGAGGCCGGTCCAGGCGCAAGCTCATCTGGGCCCTTCTGGTGCAGGTCTAGCCAGGTCACGTGCCAGGGTCACGTGACGGGCGGGCGCTAAGATCACGTGCGCACTTCGTAGGTTTTGTTAGCTTGGATGATCACGTGACCAGGGTCATGTGACTTAGCAGTGGGAATGCAGTGCATAATCTTGGTGGTAGTTCTTCCGTCTTTGCCAAATCGTACTTGCATGTGTCGTCCAACGGTGTCCGGGGTCTTCGCGAGGGGTGTTCGAGGGTCAGGTGAAGGCGAAAACGTAACAATTATCCATCCCGGAGAAGTGCAGATGGACCCTGGCAAGGTCTCTGCAGTAAGGGAGTGGCCAACACCTACAACGCTTAAAGAGGTCAGAGCATTTGTTGGGTTCGCCAACTTCTATCGTCGGTTCATTAAGGATTTCGTGGCCATTGCCCGACCCTTACATGACCTTACGAAGAAGGATACTCCATGGCACTGGCATTCGGAGCAGCAGGCTGCATTCGACAAGCTGAAGGAGCGTTTCGTACAAGAACCTATTCTTAAGGTGTACAACCCAAACCTCCCCACACGCGTCGAAACCGATGCCTCTGGATTTGCTACTGGCGGGATACTCACTCAAAAGTACCCAGACGGTCTTTGGCACCCCGTTGCGTATCGCTCTGAGTCAATGAGCAAAGAAGAACGCAACTACGAGATCTACGATAGAGAAATGCTCGGCTTAATCTGTGCCTTAGAGGACTGGAGACACTTCCTCGAGGGCATTTCCTTTGAAGTGATCACCGACCATAAGAATAAGAATATGGAATGGTGGGCAAGCATGAAAGACTTAAATCGCCGGCAAGCTCGCTGGGCGTTATATTTAAGTCGCTTTGCCTTCAAGATCACTTACAAGAAAGGAGACTCTATGCAAGCCAATGCATTAAGTAGATTCTCAAAAGACCATGTCAAAGATAGTGAGGATAACCGCCAGGTTCAGGTATTACAACCCAAGCACTTCCTCAATGCCGCCCAAGCCCACTTCCGCCCAGAAGTGGATTCCCTAGGCAGTCGCATAAAACTTGCGTCCATAAAAGAAGCCGAAGTCATAGAGGGTCTTAAAAACTTACAAAAGACCGCTCCTAAGGCTCTTACAGACGGAGTTGCACTGTGGGAAGAAGAAGGCGGTTTCGTTTATCATAGAGGGAAGCTCTATGTACCCAACGACCGTGCCCTGCGAAGGGATGTGGTGAAGTCATGCCACGATTCCATTACTACAGGACACCCGGGTAAAAACGGAACTATCGAGCTAGTTAGTTGCTATTACTGGTGGCCACGCATGGCAGGCTTCATAAGCTCATACGTAGAAGGATGTGATCAATGCCAACGTTACCGCAAAGATCTACACCCAAAAGCAACCATTCAGCCGCAAGAAGTACCTGAGGGTCCATGGCAGTTAGTAGGCGTCGATCTGATCGGCCCACTGCCAATGTCACGAGGGAAGGATATGATCCTTAACATAGTGGATCACTACACCAAGCAGATCCATCTATTCCCTGTGACCTCTCAGATTACGGCTGATGGGGTAGCATCCATCTACTTTGAGCAAGTCTTCCCCTTGCATGGGATCCCTCGAAAAATCATCAGTGATCGAGGACCCCAGTTTGCTGCAAGGAGCACGCGGGCACTTTATAAGCGACTAGGGATAGACGCAGGTCTCACCACCGCCTATCACCCTCAAGCTAATGGACAGGTAGAGCGCAAAAACCAAGAAGTAGAAGTCTACTTGCGCTTGTTCATTAACAAAAGGCAGGATGATTGGGCAGACCTGCTCCCTACAGCGGAATTTGTAGTCAACAGCAGGCTCAACTCTGCAACGGGTCATACACCCTTTGAGCTGCTATACGGCTACACGCCGGACTTCACAATTCCCGCTGGTAGGCCTACGGGTATTCCAACACTCGACAAGCGTCTACAAAACTTAGTTTCCACAAGAAAGGATGCAGAGGCCGCTCTACGCCTAAGTAAACGGCGAATGCAAACAGACGTTGAACAAAGACATAAGCCATACATCTTCAACGTCGGGGATAAAGTCTGGTTGCAAGCGAAGCAAATAAAGATTCACCAGCAGTCGTCCAAATTGGGACCTAAGCAACTAGGCTCATTTGAAGTCACTAAAGTCCTAAGTGACGTCGACTACAAGCTTGCACTCCCCCCTGCATTACAGATCCATGATGTATTTCATGTAGACCGCCTCTCCCCTTACAAGGGAAACAAAGTTAACAGGCTTTTGCCACCTCCACCAGACCCTGTCACAGTCAAAGGCGAGGAAGAGTACGAAGTCGACCACATAAGAGATAGTAAACTCTTCGGTCGTACTCTTAAGTACCTCGTTCGCTGGAAGGGCTACGGTGAAGGCGAGGACACTTGGGAGCCAGCCAAAAATCTAGCTCATGCCCCGGAAAAAGTACAGGAATTCCATTCCTTAAACCCGGGGGCACCTAGAAAAATAGCGGCTCTTATATACGCGTCCTTGCCTTGGCAAGCTTCTCATCAGTACACAGAGGCCAACGCGGACGTCGACCCTTAAGAAGGGGGGTGATGTCACGGATGCGTATTATTTTCCCATTTATTGCGTATTTTTACGTATTTATTTGGCGAAGATATGAAGGGCCAAAGTACTGATACAAGTTAGTCACACGGGCTGCCACCCATGTGCACATGACCGCGGGACAAGAGTCCCTTATACGTTTAATCAGTTCTGATTGGATGGAAGGAGATGGAAGACTCTAGAAGGATCTAGAATGTACATACGTCACAATTAGTAGTATACGCTTACTCGCTGTATTAGGTTTTACTCAGCAAGTGGGGCCGCTCGTAAGCGCGATGACATGTGCATCAGTCAGCACAATAAGATGCGCTATTAATAGACACAACGCGTCAGCTCCTGAGTCAAGGAGTCTTACTGTACACTTAGTAATAGTGTTCAGACTCAGTTCAAGCTCAGCTGTAGTAGTGTATATAAACCCTCCTGTAGCGTCCTGAGTGGAACCAACTTGTCCTCTTGGTTCTCCACTCAGGTGCGTATTCCTCTGTACTTCCCATACTCCATCAATCTGAACTTGTCCTCTTGGTTCTCCACTCAGTGTGCCGCCATGTGATACTAGTGAATAAGGGCTTGTATAAAGCCTTACACATTTCACGTCCTCCACGTTGACTGCACATCTAGCGTGTGACTTGTCTCCGCGTTAAGTTGGGTGTGTCACCGGTTCAGTTCAACTCTACCTTCACCTTGGCTTGACATAGCGTGACAGTCGCACCGCTACACTATACCCTCGACACTGTAGGCTGCCCCCTCTATCGAGGCGCCCTGCGTATGGACCTGCCTTCCCAGTCACACCATTCTGCGGTGCTCAACCGCCGCCTTACCGACTCACGCTTCGCCCCATACGGTTATGTCCACAACCGCAGGGAGAAGTTCGTTCACTTCCCTATCACCGACGCCCAGGGCGTCACCACTCAGGCCCCATACGTCCAGGTCATCATGACTGCGGACCCCATTGTACTCGCCCTTGCCGCCGACAGCGACAAGACATTCTCAAAGCCACTGTACGCGGAACCTCAAGTCCAGGAGCGCGGCAAACCCCACTACGGCGAGCTTGAGGTACACGCACTCGCCGCCAGACATGCCAACCAACACCGCCTCGACACGGTGGTCAACGAGTTGAAGGATGTGGGGCTCAAAGCTGAGTTACATCGTTTCCGAGCCCTCAAATGCGAGGCTGAGTGCATCAAACAGCGGCTTCATGCCCTCACTCAGGCCCTCGGCGGCATCCAAGGCGACGTAGCCCGGTGCAAGTTCTGCCTGGAGATGGCGGACATCCACAACCGGGTGGAGGTGGTGCAGGAGGGCTGGCTCGGCGGGATTGGAGCTACTCGGCGCCGTGGTCGTCACGGCTGAAAGGGGGTGATGTCACGACTCGTCGAAGTGGACGCTTACTTTACGGTGATGACCTCGTAGTAAGTAGTAATGTGTCATGGACTTGGTAGATCAGTCAGCGGACAGGAGTATCACATGCCGATGTGGCATGAGTCATGACTAGGATAGCGATAGTAGGGTTCGAGCTACTTTAGCTATTCGTTGTATGGTTTCGGGAGGAGCTTCAAAGCATCTTCGTAAATGTATAAATAGTGGCTCGATAAGACCAAGATACGCCATCTTGGTCTTCTTCAATCACCACTTTCCTCTTCCTTCTTACGTGTGCTTCGCTTGCCCCTTTGTGCAAGTCGACTTCATCGATCATCGGATTACCTAGTGGCGCGACCTGCCCTAGTGTACGTAATAGGATCACGTGCCTTATCAATAAGCGCCGTGTATCTCGTGATTGCAGGTCATGTGACCTCAAAGACATACTTTCGCTAAGTCGTGAACGCCCTTTCGCAGTCCAAGTTGGACTAACGCCAGTGGTGGCGTTACAACAGACGTCTGCCTGACTTAGGCTTCGTCTGATGCGGCAATCCTAAGCGGTCGATAGAATAAGGGATTTGTGATGGCGTCGGTGTACTCAGCTGGATGAGGGGCTAGATCCCCGTTCAATGCGATAAAGGTGTGTAGATCATCGGCTTGGGGAACGTTGAGGGGAGGGTCTTCTACTGGAACAATAGTCCTCCACGAAGGGTGATCGACGATGTAGATGTAGCCGTAGGGCTTGGCAACTCGTTCGTTGTGGTAGAGAAATACGCGATGATAGATCGATCCAACAGGATATACGTCCACTGCCCACGGAGGGGAACTTGGGATAAGCTCACGGGGATCCCTGGCCTAAGGGGATATGCCGGAGAGGACTCACTTCAAAGGGAGGAGAGCCCTAAAGATGACGAGACTGAGAAGATGGTGGTATTGAAGAAGACCAAGATGGCGATCCTGGTCTTCCACAACTACTACTTATACAAGTGATCGCGGGCTTTCAAGCGCCGCTCCAAACTATCCTAACCAATAGCGTAAGTAGAGCAAACCCTAATACAGCTATCCTAGGAGTGAGTCACGTCGAGTCATGATCCGATCCGTTATCATACACAATCACATGTGCTGGAGCTTACCTGGCTGACTGATCCAATAAGTCCATGACAATATATCGCTGACGTGGTGTCATCCCCGAGCGTCAGTGTCCACTTCCGGGCCGAAACGTAACATCACCCCCTTTTCAGGATCGGGCACCAGACCGACCGCGGCAGATCTCCTCTCAGAGGCGCGCAATCCATTGCCCTTCCTCGACTCCGGGGTGGTAGGAGTCCCGCTCATCTTCGATGCGTTTGATAGCATCGGCGCGTTGGAGGCGTAGTATGCACTCCCTGCGCATGTGTCCGAGCTTGTCCAGCTCGTCGATCTTCTTCCTCAACTCCTCCTCCTTGGCGACATAACCCGCTTGAAGACAGCGGTAACGATGGACCTCCGCCGTGACTGTCAAATCGTTCATGGCCATGCAGGCCATGTCGACCGACTCGCAGTAGGTGCTGTCCTGGTCTAGGAAGACCTGGTCGTTGTCGTGATAGGTTGGCGTGGGTTGGTCGTAGTTGGGGACGGCATGCACTGACTTGCCGTACTGCTGGTCGCTGCCTCGTCGATAGGCGAGGACAAAGGGGTCCGCCGTAAAGATGAGCTGCGTATACCGAGCTGGGTGCAGCTGGCCCTGAGCGTCGTGAATCTGGAAGGGGATGAAATGAACTCCCCTGTTGTGGTGGAACCCGTGCGGTGGCGGAGTTTCCACGCGAGATCGGGAAACCGGACTGTGTTCCTCCGGATGATAGATGCGGCGTCTCTCGGATCTTTCCGATGGGGGGAGAGTGATTGGTTCCCCGTCCGTGCTGCATAGCGGCAGGGTTTCATCGTGAGTCGTGGTGAGGTGAGTCCCATATGTGAGATGTTGATTGAGGGGGCAATGCTCCTGCGACAGGTACCTGTCGTAACTTCGATCCTCTTGAACCTGAGCCTCGTCTTGACGGGACGGAGGTCTCGAGGGAAGAGAGCCTTGCGGAGACGGGCTTCGTGTGCCCGCTGCTGTAGGTGTTGGTGAAGGAAGGAGGGATGGAACGGGGGTAACTGGACGACTGGGGCTGGGTTGAATGGACTGGGCAGGCGACACGGGTGGTGATGGCGGGGCGTTCTGAATGATGACGGTAGGCTGGGACTGAGATGGGGAGTAGGTCATCGAGGACATAGTGGACTTGGACTGGGGAGTGGGACATGAGTAAGTGGAAGTGATGGAGAGGGAGATGGGGACGTCTCTTGGGAAAGCCCTGTGCTTATATGTGTTTCTCTGGCAGGGTTTAAATGTAACGCCACCAGCGGGGCGACGTCCAGGGTTCAAGGCACCCACGGCAGGCTTAGCAGAAGACGACTTGGGCATTGTCGACAACGATGACAAAGGAGACTGAGATCGGTCAAAGGCACATGCACGAAGAGGCGAGGCGAGAACGGTGATGCACAAGATAAGCGGAAGGAGGCTTAGAGCGAGGCAGAGCAAGGTTCCCAAGATACTAGCTGGTATTGCTAAGTAACTCAAGTCTGGGGACTTGAGTGCGAAACAGTACAGGTATATATACAAGCTGGTACATAAGGTTCGTACCCAGCTAAGTCCGCTCTCTCGGGTTCTGTGGTCTGTGCGCAGATACGGAACCTTCTAGAAAGGTCACGCGGTCGATTGCGCCATCTGTCGTCATCGGTCTAGGTTGGTCTGGCCTTCGGTCACATGATCGGTGACGTCAGGGTCCAGAGCCTTCCGGAACCTCTCCCTAGCGTGCCTCAGAGTGCCACTGCTGGCATCCTCGGAGCTCTCCAGGTCCTGTACCAGGTCCCCAGCAGTCGGCAGCGGTCGGAGATCGTAACATTAAACGTTTGAACTCCCTTATCGCTTCATCAGCGAATACGTCATCCTTCAAGACCCACTGATTATCAGAGTCCGGGTATCCGCGCCATTTGACCAAATACTGCAGTTTCCTTGTTCTGCCGAAGCGCCAAGAGTCTAGAATCTTCTCGACCTCGTATTCTTCCTCGCCATCAATCAGATCTGGTGGCGGGTGCTGATAGTTGGGGCCGTGTGTGGGAGTTTCACGATAAGGAGTCAGGAGGTCTGTGTGAAACACAGGGTGGATGCTCCACTGCGTGGGAAGTTCCAATCGATAATTGACTGCGGACATCACCTGGATGACCTTAAAGGGGCCATGTCTTCTGGGCGCAAGTTTGGTGGTTGGTTGATTGGTACGTAGGTGGCGTCCTTCGAGCCAGACCAGGTCTCCGATTTGGTACTTGGGCGTATCTTTGTGCTTGATCCACCCCTGCTGCACTTTTCTCATCAGTTCCTGGGCACGCATTCTAGCCTCTTTGAACTGTTTGACGCGGAGTGCTACCTGCAGGATGGGGGAAGGTTGATCAATCCAGTCGGCGCGTGGGTTATACCCCATAAGGATGTTGAAGGGGGACTCCCTTGTCGATTCATTGGGCCAGTTGTTGTGTGTGAATTCCGCCATTGGGAGATAGTGGGTCCAATTATCCTGTCGCTCGTTGACCCAGAAGCGTAGGTATTGTTCTAGCCACTGATTGGTACGTTCCGATTGTCCGTCTGTTCTAGGGTGATAGGCCGTGGAGATGTTCTGTTCAATCCCTAGTATCTTGCACAGTTCGCGTATGAACTTGGATGCAAATCGTGGGTCTCTGTCACTGATGATGCGCACCGGTAGTCCGAATCGGGAAAAGACGTGTTTTACGTACAGGGCCGCAGTTCCTTCCGTGCTTATCTCTTCCAGGCATGGGATGAATATAGCCGCTTTTGAACAGTCGTGGTCCATTACTGTCAGTATAGTGTCACAGCCGTCCGCTTGGGGTAATTTGGTGATGAAGTCCAGCGCGATGGTCTCGAATGGCATTGCTTCCAGTTTTGGGAATATGGGTTGGAGTGGTGCGTGTGTGGGGCGATTGTTGACCTTGACTCTTTGACAGTCTGCACATCCCTTGACGTAGTCCTGTACTTCTTGTCGCAGTCCCGGCCACCAATAATATCATTCAACCATCTTGATTGTCCTACTGATTCCCGGGTGTCCGTGTACCGGTGGGTCGTGATGAGCTTGGATGATGTGCCTTCGTTCATGTTGGTCTCCAGTGACTGCGCGTCTTCCGTCTTTGTACCAGGTACCCTCGATTTTCTTTAGTTTGTGGGGGTCGACCCATCGTCGGATGGTTTCTTCGTCTTGGGTGTATACCGGATTCGCAGGTTGCATTTCTGCGATCGTTACAGTGTTCCCTAGTCGTGTCAGGTCTTCGGTTGTGTCGATTTCCACTGCTCTGACGAATATGTGGTCGGGTAGTACTGTGACCTGTTCGTTGTCGTGGTCTCCTTGGTCGTAATCGGGTTGTCTGGATAGTGCGTCTGCTCATCCGTTGGCCGTACCCTTAATGTGGTGAATCTCAATGTCGTATTCTGAGAGTTTGAGTACTTCCCTTGCTACGCGTCTGCTTATCTTTTGCGGGGCTCTCCAATATTGTAGGTTCATGTGGTCTGAGAACACCTTGATTTTGTGCGGTGATCCTGTGAGATATGGTCTCCAGTTGCGCAAGGCTTTGACTATGGCTAGTAGCTCTAGGTCATAGATGTCATAGTTCCGTTCTGCAGCATTGAGGGTGTTTGAGTAGTATGCGATAGGGTGTCTTTTGTTGTCTTCGCCTCGTTGGAGTAGTACTGCCCCGATGGCGTACCCTGATGCGTCTACTTCTAGTTCGAAGGGTTTGTCTAGTTCCGGGTGTTTGAGTACTGGTTCTTGTGTTACTAGTTCCTTGAGCTTGTCGAATGCCTGTTGCTGGTCTGTTCCCCATGTCCATTCCGTGTCTTTGCATGTGAGCTTGTTGAGAGGTCGTGCGTGTGTGGCAAAATTTCGGATGAAAGTGTGGTAAAAGTTGCAGAAGCCTACTAGGAAGGATCGCACCTGTTTGACAGTTTTTGGGGTAGGCCATTCGCGTATGCCTGAAATTTTGATGGGGTCCATGCGAATCACCCCCTTTTCAATGATTACCCCCAGGTAATCGAGGGACGAAGAGTGGAAGGTGCATTTCTCCAGTTTCAGGTATAGGTCATGTTGTTCCAGAAGGTCTAGGACCACGTGTATGGCTTCTGTGTGGTCTTGTTCCGTAGTCGAGGTTGCTATTCCGATGTCATCCATGTATGCCCGTATGATGGTTCCCTTGAGCTCGAAGAGTTCGATGAGTGGCTTGAGAATGTAGTTCATCATGGCTTGGAAGGTGGCCGGCGAGTTTGTTTGTCCGAAATACATCACCAGTGGTTCGTACAGGCCGTACTTTGTTTTGAACGCTGCTTTTTCCTGATCACCATCCTTGATGAGTATGTTATTGTATCCCCATCGTACGTCGAATTTCGAGAAGATTATTCCGCCGCTGAGGTCTGCGATAAGTTCTGGTATAAGAGGGAGTGGGTACTGGTTGCGTATGGTCCATTTGTTGATCGTTCGATAGTCCTGTACTGGTTGTAGCTTCCCATCCTTCTTTTTGACGAAGAAGAAAGGGGATGTGTACGGGGATTTAGAGGGTCTGATGTACCCTTTAGCCAGTTCAGCTTTGAGCCATTCCTTGAGTGCCTTGTCCTCTGCTTGGTTTATCGGGTAGACTTTACAGTTGATGTGATCGGGGGCTCCTGGTTTGAATTCGATGGCGTGGTCCCATGGCCTAGACGGTGGAAGGCGGTGTGATTCTTCCTTGCTAAAGACCTTTGTGTGTCGTTTGTATTCGTCCGGGATTTCCTTTTTCTCCATGTACTGTTGTGCTGTGATTGCCAGTTCCGTTGCTGTGGTCCATAGGTGAATGGGTAACGAGTCTTCTTCTAGTTCGGCGAGGATTTGTTCCTTGTGTTGGTCTATGCATTGTTCAAGTGTTTGGCGTAGTTGTTCCATCGCTGATTGTACTGTGAAGGGTCTAGTGGGGTTGGTTGTGCGTATGATGATGGGGTATTGCTTCGTGTCTAGGGTGGCGGTGGCCCAGTGGATTCTGGGTTGGAAGGTGGCTAGCCAGGGATATCCAAGGATGATTTCTTCTCCCCCTACGTCGGTGATGAAGAAGGGGATCATTTTGACTTTTCCGTCGGTCTGTACGTTTAACTCCATGTAGTGTGTGATCTTGCCTCCTTTGTTGTGTGTCCCATCGATATTCCAAATGTTGCGGGGGCATTCTAGTTCTTTAATCCCAATACCCATTTGCTTGGCGAAATTGGGGTGCATAAAGTTATTAGTGGCTCCAGAGTCCACTAGTGCTTGTTTGTCGGCCACTGGCATTGAGTTACTCGTGCGGATCGAAACTGAAACATGCATAGATCGATAGCGCATTATGAACTGCAAGTTACATTGTGAAGCCCTCACCCAGGCCAATGGGTTCAGGTGTCCTGAAAATCCTTCCCTTTCATCATCTCCCCCATCTGGTTCTGAAGCTCCGCCATTTTGCCCATCATAACAGCTACTTGTGCTGCTTCGGGTTCTTGGGATGGAGTCGGATCGTCCAAATCGATAAGGGGTTCCCCTGCTACGCTTTGTGGTGCGGTGGGGACTTCTTCTATGTAGGCACTCTGTCCTTGAGGAGGCCCTTGGCGTTGTTGGCGTGGCTGGAAACAGTCCCGTGAGAAGTGGCCTTTACGTCCACAATTGTAGCAGGTGACGTCCCTGGTGTTAAAGACTCCTCGTCCTCCGCGCCCTTGTTGGATGAATCCCCCTCTAGCGGGAAAGGGGGGGCGATTGTCATTGTGGTTGATTTCTGGGCGGTTTGGGTCGCCCACTTCAGCTACTCGAGCTCAAATTCTTCCTGGGGTGGTGTCCATCGCGTCCAGGTGGTTCTGGTATTGTCTCCATGTCGGCTGGTTTGGTCTTTGCGGCGCTTGGAAGCGCATCTGTTGTTGTTTGGGGCGTTGTTGCGTGGATTGTCGCCCAAATCCGTCTTTCCTGGCTTGTATGTGGATGTATTTCTTCTGCTGTTCAATGACAGCGGTCTTCCACTGGGAGTAATTTTGTGGTTCGTGGAACTGGTAGGCGTTCCGGTAGAGTTCCATGGGTAGTCCTCGTGTAAATTGTTGAGGACCAGTGGTTCATCTAGGCGATAGCCAGCTAAACGGACTAGCTTCTCAAATTTGGTTACGTAGCTGTCAATGTCCGTTCCTGTCATTCGGAATCCTTTGTCGAGCTCCAGTCGAGCGTTCTCTTGTTCTAAGTTGTCGTGGAATTGCTTCTTGAAGGCGATTTCGACTCCACTCCAGAGCCAAGGATCGTGTTGATCGGTTTGTTTGTCGAGCCATTCTTGAGTTTTAGTGGCCCATTCGTCGACGAGGTCCCCTTGGATGTATGTGAGGAACATCATTGCTTTGGTGTAAGGGTGGTTGATGCTGCAGTTGAACTTGTTGACTCCCGCGAATCGGTTCCATTGGGATAGGAATGCTTCTGCCTTGTCTCGCTCCCCTTTGAAGATGGGAGGTTCTTTTCCAACGAATCGGTCGGTGAGCTGGATGGGATCGGGAGGTGCTGTGGTGGCTGGAAGTCCTCCGTCTCCTCCACCGCCACCGTTGTTGTCTCCTGGGTCTCCCCCAGGTGGCGGGTCCTCAGGGTGTCGAGGGTATTTGGTGTCGAATAGCGCTGTGCCAATTCGCATTTGTTCATGGGTGACTGTCTGACTCATAGTGGTAGGGATGGACTTAGCGATGAGTTCTAAGGCTTCTTCTTCTTGTTCGTCTTTGATGACGATATCTTTGGGGTTACTGGCAAGGGATGGAGACGGTGCGGGAGTTTTGGGAGTAGGGGATCGAGCAGGTTCTTCTTCTTGTCCGTCAATAGGTCCCCACTGGTCGCAAGTGACTGCTTGGCTTGCGAGGATGTCGAGGTTGAGTGCTGAGGCTGTGGGTTTAGTGACTAGGAACTTGTTGCTGGGGTCGCTCCAGCGGATTTCTGTCCAACAGGTGAATTTGAAGTTGAACTCGACCGGGATAATGTGTTGTTGGTTCTTCGGGTCGATGTAGTAGGTGATGTATCCGGGGATTTCGGCGTCGTCTTTCCAGAAAGCTGTTTGGAGGTATCTTTTGGGAACATTACGTTCTCCTTGTCGTTCGATGTAGTAGGGGCGGAAGGGCACCCAGAGGTCTTTGGTTGTAGGATTGGCCACGGTGGATCTTGGTCTTAATGTAACTGTCTACCACGGACGTCTGCCTGACTTAGGCTTTGTTTGATGCGGCAATCCTAAGCGGTCGATAGAATAAGGGATTTGTGATGGCGTCGGTGTACTCAGCTGGATGAGGGGCTAGATCCCCGTTCAATGCGATAAAGGTGTGTAGATCATCGGCTTGGGGAACGTTGAGGGGAGGGTCTTCTACTGGAATGATAGTCCTCCACGAAGGGTGATCAACGATATAGATGTAGCCGTAGGGCTTGGCGACTCGTTCGTTGTGGTAGAGAAATACGCGATGATAGATCGATCCAACAGGATATACGTCCACTGCCCACGGAGGGGAACTTGGGATAAGCTCACAGGGATCCCTGGCCTAAGGGGATATGCCGGAGAGGACTCACTTCAAAGGGAGGAGAGCCCTAAAGATGACGAGACTGAGAAGATGGTGGTATTGAAGAAGACCAAGATGGCGATCCTGGTCTTCCACGACTACTACTTATACAAGTGCTCGCGGGCTTTCAAGCGCCGCTCCAAACTATCCTAACCAATAGCGTAAGTAGAGCAAACCCTAATACAGCTATCCTAGGAGTGAGTCACGTCGAGTCATGATCCGATCCATTATCGTACACAATCACATGCGCCGGAGCTTACCCGGCTGACTGATCCAATAAGTCCATGACGATATATTGCTGACGTGGTGTCATCCCCGAGCGTCAGTGTCCACTTCCGGGCCAAAACGTAACAATAGGAGTCCAGAGGAGTCCATGATGTCATTGTACAGTGATGTTATAGATAAGAAAGTTCGAGATTGTACAGATCATAATAATCTAATCTACATAAGTCCAATATATCTTATCTAAAGCAGTCCATTATCTGCGTGTCCATTGAGCCGCTAAGTGTGCACAGGTCACTTATCAACAGTTTCAAGGCTGCTCCTATCGTTGTCCCTGTGGGTATAACTGAGGCCTGCTGTCGAACTGCACGTCGATGCCGGATGTGTGGTGGAAGGCAGGGTTGTGTGGATGGTGTCAGGTTCAGATGTCGAAGCATTGACACTGATAGGTGTAGGTGACAAGGTCGATGAAGGGGGTGTTGAAGCGATTACGGTCATGTGTTTCGGCCCATGCCCAAAGCTTCTTCTTGTCATCAATATCAGGTTTTGGAGACCGGGCAAACTTAAGGGCCACTTGGTTTGGATCTGTGGTGTTTTTGAGGCAACCCTCAGCCATGGGTATCCATTGTTGTCATTGGCATGTACGTGTCTTGCCTAGACACGGCACGGCTGCGTGGGACAGCAATTGCTGTACTGGGAAGAGGCATTCCAAGGGGGCATGCCCTGGGCTAGTGCAGAGCATGTAGTGCTTGTTCCTCAAGCAATGTTGTTTCTCGTGTATTCAGCTGTTGCAGTTGCAAGGCTGTGCTCCAGCGCAACTGGTACACGTGGACGATTGTATGTCCGCCGGATCGTAAGGATGGTACCGTCGTGGTTCTTGCGGATGGTTGGTCCACATTAGGTTGGTCCGATGAGATTGCTGAACGTTGTCGTGAGCAATTGATCAGGTCCTCGCATCATGTTGGTCTTGTATTGCAAGCTTGTCTGGTCTGTCACCCTCATCTGCTGGTGTGTATCTCAATCCGATGAAGCATGCCTCGGCGAGGTACTTAAGGTCAGTCAGTGTGAGTGTGTATCCAGATGTCTCGTGCCTCTTCGTTGAGAGGGGTAGTGCCTGTATGTGGTTATATATCGCATGCTTGATCAGAGTGACACTTTGCCCATTTGCAATGGAGGCGTTGGTGCGTAATGGATTGCTGTCATGCCAGATTTTCGCATTGCGTCTCCTGTTTTCACGTGACATTAGTGTGTAGGGTCCAAACGTCAGATCAAGGCCTGTGCCAACCTCCTCGCAGTACTCCTTCTTGAGAATCAAGGGCTTTGACCTGTACAGCTCAAGCATTTTCATGGCATTCCCAAGAATGTTTTTCTGTGGGATTTGGACCTTTGGTCACTGTAGCTGGTCAAGGCCATCAATGCCATTGTCTTGTCGCGAGTCATTCGGTCTGGTCATGTTGATCTTTCTTATATGACGGGACATCACAAAGCCATTGTAAACCGGGGTGGTGTCCATACTATAGTCACTCGTGTCGACCACTGCACTAGTTGTCTGACTTTAGGGCGTTAGCACAGCCTGTATTGCGACGCTCCTGCCCTGGAAGTCGTGTCTCCTGGACGTGACTTGGTACGTCCTGCACCTTGTCGGATCGACGCATATTTTCTCGATGTACGTGTGGTCTTGCAGGTGTTCCGTGTAACGCCACCACAGGGGCGTTAGGTGCGACTTGCACCACGTTAAGTTAACGGGATCGGAAGCGTGCGAGTCAGGTTAGGACTCAGTTTGGGGATGTACAAGTATCACTCGGTTTCCCTGGAACCTGAGGACAATGGTAGGAGAGCAAGGGCTCAAGCAGCAATGGCGAGCGAAAGTACTGACTCAAGCGCAAGGGCGAGTCGAGGGTTGTTCATGAGGCACAGACGATGTGGTATTACACAAGAAGTCAAGTCTACCGTACAAGCTAGGTAAGGCATGACTTATATACTAGTACAGGGTGTTTGTAAGGTACAAACACATGGCGCGATCCTGAACCAATAGTCCTAAAGTGTAAACAAGGGGAGGAGTCAGATATAGTACAAGGAAATCCCGCGGGATGACGCGTGCCTCAGAAATGGTCAGCAGATGAAACGAAGCGTAAAACTGGCCATCCTATTGCCAAGGCGCAAAGTGCGAGATAAGATCCAAGAAGCGCGGGTTACCGGATCGTATCCTAAAAGCACAGTGAAGTCGTGAAGTAACAGCATAGTGAAGCAAAAACGTAACATTACCCCCCTGTCAGAATCGAAGTCGCCACAACTTCGGCTAGTCGCTGGTGTATGCATAGTCCTCCTCAGCGGGGATGTTAGCAGGGATAGGAGACAGGGTGCGTGGGCATGTGTGACGACGCAAGAACATAAATTGTCCTCGTTCTCCACAGTCCCAACACATCTCGTACATGGGGCACTTAATTTCCTCATGAGTGGCATCATACCGCAGACACTTCCCACACCACCGGGGGCAAGTGTCTGGGTCTATGTGTGCAGGCGTCATGGGGGAGAGTTGACAGATGAGACAGGCATCGAGTCTGTGAGCTCGACTTCTGCACCATTGACATGGCTCTCTAGCCCGATGCTCCAGGCACTGAGCCACTAGGTGTTCTGTCGACTTGCACTGGAAGCACTTGTGCTTGCACTCCCTACCTTCCCCATGGAGATGTGGCATCTCACTGGGCCCAGCGTTGCGGAGCGCGAGGGGGGTGGACTCTGCATCAGGAAAACATATGTTTTTCTTATTTATACTTTCTGTTCTTTTATCGCTTTCAGCAAGGGAATAAAGGACCCTTTCAGAAAAGAACCAACTACTTGCAAAAAGACATCCCCTCTTCTTTTTCTATACTTTTTATACTTTTTAGGCATATTTCTGGGGAAAAATTTGGATTTTGGTCCGATTTTTTGAAATTTTGGTCCGATTTATTACCATATATGGTAATTTTCGGACCAAAAAATAAGGTTTGGTCCGATATTTCCATTTTTGGTCATTTTATTTTGTCCATTTTTGGTCATTTGGTACTCTACTTATCCTGTACTTTTTTTGGCAGTTCAGCAAGTAAAAAAAAAAGAAAGAGGGATTTCTTTTTCTTACTTTTTCTAATTGTTTTCTGAAAAGAATTGAAAAGTATAGAAAAGTGTGAACAAGTAAAACATAGGTTTTCCTGATGTGTCCGATTGGCGAGTGTGGATGGTGTCGTGATGCGTGAGGCACTCACGAAGATGGGAGATGTCGGTGTGGAGATGGGGATTGTGGAGCTCGACGAGGACCCCATTAAGGACGATGGCGTGGGGGTCATGGGGATGGAACATGTTCAGTTGATTGTCGGTGATGTGTTGTGCCAACTGGCCAGCATAGACATCGTTTAGGAATACCTGGGACACGTAGCACGGATGCCCTTTTCCCATTGTCCCAACAACCTCTTGATAATTATGGTGGTAGTAGATGTATCGTGCCGTCTGTTTGGGGTAACCCGCTTCCCCTATTGCGAGTGGGAAGAATGTAGGAGCGCTGCATCAGGAAAATCTCCATTTTTCTTAATAGCACTTAAGTGTGCTTATTTATGCTTAACAACACTTCTAAGCACTGCTAAGCAGAGCCTAAGCCCAAGGTCACTAAGCACGACTGTGCTTAGTCTAAGCTCAGTCGATTCATTAAAATAACTTAGCCAACACTTTGTCTTGCTTATTCTGAACTTGGGGGGTACCAAGCAGAGATCTAAGGACCAGATTTCCAGGAGGAAGTGACTTAAGCTTGGACTTAAGTGCAATAAGGAGATGAATCACCACAGAAGTGTACAGAAATGCATCAGAAAAAAAAATATTTATTGCATGGATAGTACACAGAGGAAGTACTAGGAGTCCCGCCGCCGCCGCCACCATTCCAGCTGCACTGCCACCATTCCCGCCACGCCGCCGCCGCCACCCACCTCCGTGTCGTTACTGCCACTGTGTTACCACTGTCATTGCCCTCCACGCCCGCTGTCACCCTCCACTACCACTATCGTCCTCCACATCTGCCATCGTCCTCCACGTCTGCCATCATCGTCCATGTCTGCCATCGTCCTCCATGTCCGCCATCGTCCTCCACATCCGCCGTCATCCTCCACATCCACCGTCGTCCTCCGCGTCACTGTTGTCGTTACTCTCCACATGACAGCCACTGTCGCCCTCTACATCACCGCCACCGTCGCCCTCCGCGACGTCATCGTCATCGACCCGGTTGCCATCGTTATCGGCGTTGTAGCGGTGGGGAATGCACGCCGTGTGGGGGTGGCGTTGCGGCGGCTCTTGCATGCTGTAGGGGGTGACAGTGGCAGCGGACTTGTGTGCGGCGATGGGTCGGAGGCAGCGGCCATGGGCTTGTGTGCTGCAAGGTGGAGGTGGAGGTGGCAGCATGGACTTGAGCAGTCTGTAACACGAGTGATTAAACGAAAAAGAACAAAAAAATAAAACAAAAGGAACGTATCCTAATGGGCCGAAGCCCAGCATCGCGGCGGGGTGTGGGGGCCAAGGGACAGGGCGTGGTGGTGTGGTGGTTTGTGTGTCCGCAATGGTGTTGTCCCTGAAGGCAGAGGGGGTGGCCCGCATGCAAAGGCGATACCTGGAAGAGCACCATTAGAAGAACCATTAGAATGAGAAAAAAAAAGGCAGAACAAACCCACCAGTTGTTGAGCATGAAGAAGCGTTGAGGTAGAAGGTAGAAGGGCACCTGGTGTCGTGTCGACGTGTCAAGTCAAGGCACACTTTCCCACACCACAGATTCAGCCTCTGCCAAACTTTTTTTTTTCTAAGTCGAGTTGTGCCTCTGCCGCCACCACCGTGACTGCCATCGACCCCACCGACGCCGACCACCGACTCCACTCCCACACGTGGACTCAGACTGCAAGCTGCCACCACCACTCCGATGCGAGCCCCACACAACGACGCATGTGGCATGCAGTGTGGTGCAAGCCGCATGACGACAACTCACGTGACAACAACTGATGGCACGAAGATGGCATGACAACGGTACAACGATGGCATGACGGCACGACGACGATACGACCACGGCGCGAGTAGGCTGCGTGAAGATGACGCCGACGGCCGCGCAATGACAGTGTGGCCACGACCGCGACCACGTCGAATACGACCGCGACCACACTGGCATCAACTACGACCGCGACCACGTCGACTACCACGACCGTGACCACGACCATGATGAAGCGGCTGACGACGAAGGGGTGGCAGAGGGGACGGTGGTAGGGATGGCGGGGGGACAACAGGAATGGCGACGCGGAGGGATTGGTGACGGCAGTGAGGGATGGCGACGGCAGAGGCAGCAGTTATACTTGATACCTTTCTACCTACTTGATACTGTACTTTTTTAACTACTTGACAAACTTATGTATACTTAGATTTTACTTTTGCTTAATGAGTAATAATGACTAGTTCACTAAGCAGAAAATAAGCACTTTGAGAGGCTTAAGAGTAAATAAGCACTCTAAGCCCACTAAGATTTTGGGATATTTTCCTGATGTGGGGTCGTTCAGGAAGAAAGGGATACCAGGGTTGGCGTTCTCTTTATCATCCTCCTCCTCGTCTAGGAGGGCAAGGGCGGGGTCAGGTTCAACTAGTCGAGTCTGAGGGAGAGGCGTAAAAGTATAGTCTAGCCCAGTGGGGAATGGTGGGATGGGGATATGGGCGGCTAGTACGGCAGGTGGTGATAACAGCAGTGGGTAGGTAGGCGTGGCTGGTACGTGGATGGTAATAGGCATATTGACAGAGACGGAGGTGATGATGGGTGGTGGTTGCAATGGTTCTGGGGATTTAGGTGTTTCAGTGGGCGGCATGGACTCTGCAGCCGACACTGTGATGGCTGTGATAGCGAGCGCCAGGACAGGAAGGGGAGGCGAGTCTGGAATGACTGAGTATGGCATACAACCCTCCGGTTCTGAGGGGACACCAAAGTCCTGTGATGGAACTGTTAGATTATCGAGAATAATCTCGACTGGACGGCGGATCTGAATGGTTGAAACAATCAGAGTAGTAGTCATGGTAGAGCGAAGGAAGGGGGATGGGGCGGTTGTGATGTTGAAAGGGTGCATCTTATATCTTTCGTCCAGCCCCCTCGGTGGTAGGATTTAGGTGATAGAAATCAGCAATGAGGTTGGGTGCATGTCGGACATTTTCAAAGGGTTCCCATGTGCTATCACTTATCGGGAAACCCTTCCACTGGACAAGGAATTGAAGTTTGCGCCCTCATCCATGTGATTGGAACTGTAGGATGTGCTCCACTTCAAACTCTTCCTCTCCATCAATCAGATCCAGAGGTGGGCACGTGAAGTTTACGCCGTGTAGTTCCGTCTCCTTATATGGTGTAAGGAGATTCACATGGAAGACCAGGTGTATCTTCCACGTGTTTGGAAGTTCTAGTTTGTACGAGACGTCCAAGAGAACTCGTTTCACTTGGAACGGGCCGTGGCGCTTTGGAGCAAGCTTTGCGGTGGGGTAGAAGGTCCAGAGGTTTGTGCCTTCCAACCAGACCATTGCGCCTTCTTGATAAGGGATAAACCGTGTCTTGCCCCGTCTTCCCATCAGTTCTTGTGCATGTTTGATGCAGTCTTGCGCATGCTGCCATCTGATGACCATGTCCTCCAGGCGCTGTTCGATGGATGGGGATGATGTGGGTTTTGGCATCCACATACATCAGGAAAACCTATGTTTTACTTGTTCACACTTTTCTATACTTTTCAATTCTTTTCAGAAAACAATTAGAAAAAGTAAGAAAAAGAAATCCCTCTTTCTTTTTTTTTTACTTGCTGAACTGCCAAAAAAAGTACAGGATAAGTAGAGTACCAAATGACCAAAAATGGACAAAATAAAATGACCAAAAACGGAAATATCGGACCAAACCTTATTTTTTGGCCCGAAAATTACCATATATGGTAATAAATCAGACCAAAATTTCAAAAAATCGGACCAAAATACAAAATTTTCCCCAGAAATATGCCTAAAAAGTATAAAAAGTACAGAAAAAGAAGAGGGGATGTCTTTTTGCAAGTAGTTGGTTCTTTTCTGAAAGGGTCCTTTATTCCCTTGCTGAAAGCGATAAAAGAACAGAAAGTATAAATAAGAAAAACATATGTTTTCCTGATGAAACACCCTGTAATAGTATATAAGTCACGCCCTACCTAGCTTGTATGGTAGACTTGACTTCTTGTGTAATACCACATCATCTTTGCCTCACAAACAATCTTTGACTCACTGTTGCGCTTGAGTCCTCATTTTTGCTCGCATCTTCACTTGAGCCTTGACTTTCTGCTACTATCCTCTAGTCCCTGGGAGACTGAGCGATACTTGTTCATCACCGAACTGAGTCTTAACTGACTTGCGCTATTCTGATCCCATTGGCTTACATGGTACATGTCATACCTAATGCCCCTGTGGTGGCATTACATCAAGTCAAGTCTCTCACAGTGGGGACATCTAGCTGCAGCTGATCCCAGTTCCAAGCAGAGTACATTGAATGATACAGTGATGACAAGCTCTCAGATAAAGTCAAAGGAGCAGTCATCTGGAAAGAACACAAAGGAGTGGAAGGCTACTTTCTCTTCCACCTGAACACTCAAAAATATTGACAAGTCCACTACCTTGAGGACTTACAACAGTGGGTGTATATTGACTACTCAGCAAAGAAGGGCCAGTGGTACACCATCAGCATCGTACCTCAAGCTCTTGGTGTTGGACCTTTAAAGACCTTCACCCCCTCAGGCATTGACATTGATAATGACAACCCAGACTCCCCAAGTGTCCCTGTCCCCACAACAAATCTGCCCCTCAGTAACTCGACAACACATTTCCAGCCCCACGTTATGTCCCAAACTCAACAAGCCTCAGCCAGCACGACTCTCACCAGTGGAGGAGCTGGCAGAGGAGCAGGACCCTCAGGAGCACTGAACCCGCCAAGTGGCGGTGCCCCGGTCCCACCTGGTGGCGGTGGCAGTGGTGGTGGTGGTGGTGGTGGCAGTGGCAGTGGCAGTGGCAGTGGACCCACGCCAGGAGGAGCCGCACCACCCAGAGGCAACAGATGGCTAGGGGGAAATCCCCCTCCAGAATTTACAGGAGCAAGGGGGGAGAGCAAGGCCTTCTTGCTCACATTCCAGTTGTACAAAGGAATGAATCCCACAGTCAACCAGTTAACTGTCCCCCTCACAAGCCATGATGTTCCTATCATACATCTGAGGCCCACTTGTAAACGACTGGGTAGCCGAACAAGCACAGTGACTAGACAACCAGATTGTGGCTGGAGTAAATCGTAATAATGAGGTTTTGTGGACCACCATCAGAGACCATTTCATACAAGCCTACACCGACACTGCTGAACAGACCAATGCATGCAAAGCACTTCAAACCCTCACTATAAAAGGAGAAGATATCGACACCTACATTGTGATGTTCCAAAATCTCGTCACAAAAGCAGGATATAACCCAGATGAAGCCATGACTCTGGAGATGTCTCAGGACAGGCTGCATAATCAGTTAGTCATTAACACTATCCGCTTCCAACATCCTGTCAACTGGGAACAATGGAAAGCGGCTGCCTGATTGCAGCAAGCTGAATATCTTGTTCTCAAGGACTGCTTGGGCAAAGGAAAGCCACCATGAAAGAAAGGCAGCCACAGCAGGGACCAGTGGGTCCAAGCCCTCAACCAAACGTGTGACCCCAATGCCATGGATGTTGGACACGCCCGAGCCTCTGTGGCCCTCACCGACACCGATAAGGCACAACTTCAGAAGGAGGGACGATGTTTTAGATGTCATGCTCAAGGACACATCTCACGTAACTGCCCTCAAAAAGGTGTGTGAGTGGCTGTGACTACATCTGCCATGGTGCCAACCCCCCTGCCCTTGAGACCACCAACCACAACTCCCTCGGGTCCAAGTCTACCAGCTCCTGCCGTCTCTTCTTTCACCATACAATCTAGTCACGTACTTTCAAATGAAGAGCAGGCAGATTTACAGATCGCAGTGATGAAGGTGCAGACCCAAGAGGTGCAAGACCTTATGGTGGAAAAGTTATTCGGATGAGAGGATTTTCTTGACGCTTGAACCCGGCGGCCTGGGATAGAGCATTAAATTTGAATGTGTACACTAGCAGATACTGATCCATGCAAATCCCAGTTCTTTTCAAATCTGCACACGCAATGGCTGAACGACAAGTCCTCATCGACTCCAGAGCTACAGACAATTTTATATGCTCCACATTACTCAAATGACTCCAAATTGGGACAAGGGAAGTCACTCACCCTATCTGCATTTGGAATGTAGATGGCACCCACAACCAACTTGATGTCTATGCACAACATGGACATCTGGACCCAGATATTGCAAAACCTTGACGAAAAGGAAGTGTTGTGATGGGTTGAGCCCCACAACCTGAAAAAGGTGGGAGGGCTGTGGTGGAAGAATGACACATTAGTTGTCGTGGGTGACAATGACCTTAAATGGGGGGTAATCACCTTTTTCCACAATACACCAGCCATGGGACACCCCAGAATTGCAAACACTTACAAACTATTACGACGCAACTACTGGTGGCCCAACATGTGCAAAGATGTGGAAGACTACATTAAGGGATGCACAACATGCCAGGCAAACAAGATCAACCCCCACCATCAAAAACCACACTTATTTCCTGTCACCACAAACTCAAACGCTGAGCCATTTGAGGTTGTTGCCATGGACTTCATCGCCAAACTCCCCTTGTCAGACGGATATGACTCCATACTTACTATCACAGACCATGATTGTTCAAAAGCCTCAATCTTTATCCCATGCAATGAGTTGATCACAGCAGAAGGAGTGGCACGACTTTACCTCCACCACGTATACCCACATTATGGCATTCCCTGAAAGATCATCACGGACCGGGACCCCCAATTTATGTCCACCTTCATGACCAACCTCTGTAAAGTCTTGGGCATCCATCAAAACATATCCTCCGCCTACCACCCGCAGACTGATGGACAATTGGAACACACCAATCAATGGCTAGAACAGTATCTCCAGCATTGGAGTAATGTGCAGCAGGATAACTGGGCTGAGGCCCTACCAGTAGCCCAGTTCACACACAACGCCTGGCCCAATGCACAACAAAAGAATCCCCCTTCTCACTTATCATGGGGTGGGAACCGCGCACCATGTGGACACCGAAACCAACAGCATCCCCGTTGGTGGAGCAATGCCTAGAAGACATGGTCATCAGATGACAACATGTGCAAGAACTAATGGCGAAAAGGGGCAAGACACACTTTGTCCCTTACCAAGAAGGGGCCCAAGTTTGGCTCAAAGGGATGAATCTCTGCACCTTCTACCCCACTGCAAAACTAGTGCCCAAATTGCATGGGCCGTTCCATATCAAAAGGTCTTATCAGACGTCTCATATGAGTTGGAACTCCCAAGCGCCTGGAAGATACACCCTGTGTTCCATGCAAACCTTCTAATGCTGTATAAGGAAATGGAACTACACAGAACAAACTTCATGCAGCCCCCACCTGACCTGATTGATGGAGAAGAGGAATTTGAAGTAGAACACATCCTCCAATCTCGGCTCCACGGCTGAGGGCGCAAACTCCAGTTCCTAGTTCAGTGGAAGGGCTTCCCAGTAAGTGATAGCACATGGGAACCACTAGAAAATGTCTGACATGCGTCCAACCTCATCGCTGACTTCTATTACCTAAATCCTACTGCTGATGGGGCTGGACAAAAGATATAAAGCACACCCCGCTCACGTCCCTTCCATCAACCCCCCCTTCCCTTGCTCTACCATGACCACCACTCCTGTTGTTTCCACACTCCAGACCCACTGCCCAGTCGAGATCATTCTTGAAAATCTGACTGTCCCTTCACAGGATTTTGGTGTCCCCTCCAAACCTGAGGGTTGTACGCCATATTCTGTAATCCCAGACTCACCCCCTCTTCCTGTCCTTGCTCTCACTACTGCTGCCCTCGTTCCACTGGCTGAAGAACCTATTGAATCACCTAAGTCCCCAGTACTGCCACAACCCCTACCCATCATCACCTCCTCTTCTGTTGACATGCCTGTCATCGTCCATGTGCCTGCTACCCCTCCAACCCACCTGTAACCACCACAGTGCTGACCCCACCACCGCTACTGTCACCCCCTACTGTTCCTGCTACCCATGTCCCCATCCCACCATTCCCCACCAGAATGGACTACATGTTCACACCCATCCCTCAGACTCGAGTTGTCAAGCCTGACCCTGCCCTTGCCCTCCTGGATGATGAGAAGAGTGACAAGGAGAACAGCAACCCTGGCATCCCCTTCTTCCTTAACAACCCTGACTCCCCCACCATCTTCCCCCTCAAGATTGGAGAGGCAGGCTATCCCAAGCAAACTGCACGGTACATCTACTACCGCCGAAACTATCAAGAGGTCATTGGAACAATGGGGAAAGGCAGTCCCTGCTATGTCTTCCAAGTATTCCTCAACAAAGTCTACACAGGCCAGCTGGTGCAGCACCTCACCGATAATCAGCTCAATATGTTCCATCCCCACAATCCCCCACGCTATAGTCCTGAATGAAGTCCTAGTAGAGCTTCACAATCCCCACCTACATGCAGATGTCTCTCACCTTCGTGAGTGCCTCACACATCAGGATGCCATCCACATCTGCCAGTCAGACATTCGGCAGCTGGAGACAGAGCTGACACGAGACCAATTCCACCTTGACATGGATTTCTCATCAGTCTGGAAGCATCTTCAGTACGCTTGGGCTATCCCTCTCATCGCCGACAAGTACACTGAGCTTCATGTGAAGCTGGTACGTCCGTGAGGTTCTCCAGAACCTATCCCCCTTGCACTCCATGATGCTGGACCTAGTGAGATGCCGCACCTCCATGGGGAAGGCAGTGGGCGCAAGCGCAAGTGTTTCCAGTGTAAGTTGACAGAACATCTGGTGGCTCAGTGTCCGGAGCAATGGACTAGGGAGCTGTGTCAATGGTGTGGGAGCTGGGCTCACAGACTTGACACCTGCCTCATCCACCAACTCTCCCCCATGACACCCACATACACTGACCCTGACAGCCGCCCTTGGTGGTGTGGCAAGTGTCTGAGGTATGATGCCACTCACGAAGAGATCAAATGCCCCATGTACAAACGGTGCTGGGACTGTGGGGAAAGTGGGTGGTTCATGTTTCTCAGGTGACACACATGCCTGTGCTCCCCATCCCCTGAGCCATCTAACATACCCATTGAGGAGGACTGGGGCTACACCAGTAACTAGTCGAAGTAGTGGCAACTTCAAGTCTGACAGGGGGGTAATGTTATGATTTTTCCCTCTTCTTATTCCCTCTGCACTTTGTCAAGCCTCTCTTCACATGTTCACTGTACTTTTACAATATGATCCAGACCAGTGCGCTTCTCAGCTTCCATTCTGCACCCTGTGCCTTGGTGATACAATGGCCAGTTTTATGCTTCCTTTCACCCACTGACCATTTCTGAGGCACATGTCGTCCCATGGAATCCACTTGTACTATATCTGACTCTCCCTTTGTTTATGCTTTCAAACTATTCACTCAGGATTGCACCATGTGTTTGCACCTCGCAAACACCCTGTAATAGTATATAAGTCACGCCCTACCTAGCTTGTATGGTAGACTTGACTTCTTGTGTAATACCACATTGTCTTTGCCTCACAAACGATCTTCGACTCGCCATTGCACTTGAGTCCTTGTTTTCGCTTGCATCTTCACTTGAGCCTTGACTTTCTGCTACTATCCTCTAGTCCCTGGGAGACTGAGCGATACTTGTTCATCACCGAACTGAGTCTCAACTGACTCGCACTATTCCGATCCCATTGGCTTACATGGTACACGTCATACCTAATGCCCCTGTGGTGGCGTTACATTGCATGCAAAGTGGGGGGCACAGCCAAGGCACAGTGAGGCAACCTGTGAGTACCCATGAGTGAAGGGAGGCAATGCAGCATCATTAAAATAGCAGGACTGTCACAGCATCATGGTCATTGCACATCTCACAACAGCAAGGAGATAATGCTGGCAAGCAACTAGTTCTGAGTCTGCGTAGATGGAGTGACTAGTGATCCAACAAGCTGACAAAAAAAGACTATGCCCATTGTGGGAATTTGTTTCCCCTTCCACCAGACAACCAACCGCACACACCCCTACTGTAACTTACATGTAGCACCTCATAGTCCTCATGCCTCATCCAGAAGACAGCAATAGTGACAACACCATACCAAAGATGACAACAACATGCCAACAGGAAGGCTACAAGGTGATGGCAATGATAACAATGATGCGACGACTGATGAGTGTGGGGCAATAGCCATGACAACTCGGATGAAGCAACCATGACCACCACCGTGATGACAATGAAAACACAACAACAGCAGGGATGGTTGCAGCCACCGCAATAACAAGGGTAAGGCAGAAGGGGCAACAAAGCAACAAAGGCAGCTGCAGCTGTGGCAATGACAATGAGGATGGAAATGAGGATGGCGATGACTTGGATTGTTACAAATATGTACTAACTATTAGTCCCTCTGTATTGTTGTAAAAAGTTACTGAGAAATGTGGTCCATTTGTGTGAAAAACCTGTCACTACCCATTTGATGGGTACAGGTTTCCAAGGGGTACAGAAATTGTGACCCGGACCCCAACCTGTGACAACCCTTACCTGTGACCCCATGGGTTTGTCATACCTGCTGTGATCCCTAGGTAGAGGTACAGTCAAAATTACCCCAGGGTGACCCTGGTAATCCCTAGGTTCAATGGGAACACATTGCCTTGATGTGAATACATGGACTACCCCAAATAACCCAGGGCTAATTTCAGGAACTCATTGATGTTCACGTTGAACATGCTTGAAAGCGCATGCGTGAGAATTCGTGGGCAGAGGGTGGCTAAGGATGAAGAGGGAGAAGAGGAGCAGCCAGAAAAGAATGGGGAAGAGATAGCGAGAATTGTCCTTCGAGTGCTCGCGTTTGGGCCTGACTTCCAGGACAATCACACTGAGAGAGGGGGAAAACAAGGCAACCAAGCACTGCTATTTCATTCAATGCCCCACTAGAGCCTAAGAGTGTGGGTTTAAATACAGGGAAAGTAGCTCTAGAGCTAAGGTAAAAACGGAAAGGAAAAAGGGTAACATAAAAGAGATATGAAGCATAGACAAAGTCCCATGTGGCCGAGGTGATCGAGTGTGCAAATATGAACGATTTTGGGCTCAGCCCAAAGGCTGGCCTTACAACGTTATACAGTCCTGTATTTAAAAGAGAAAAAGGAAGGGAAGTGAGACAAAGGTACACCAAAGAAATGCTGCATGGCAAAGAGATTGAGGGTCTGAAAACAAATGGTTTCAGGCTCAGCCAGAATGCTGGCCTTACACTGTTTTGGAAACATTATAAGGCTCCAAGCATTTAAGTTTAAAACAGTTTTTAAACTATTTACATGGTCTACTTTTATCATATATTTACTGGCATGGTGGTATGAAGTAAATAAACTAAATAGTAAACAGTAAACAGTTACCCCAAGACCCTTTTAGACTCTAGAGGAACTGTGAACTGTTATCCACATTTGGCCTTTGATCAGAAGATTTAAGTGTGCTAATTAATTAATATGTTCAACACTTTGAACACTGTTGAATACCTTGAACTTGGCCCTAAACACACTGGATGGAAATTACCTCTTTTATGCTGACAAATTTTTAAAACTTCTATAATAAGAGGCAATTCCTTTTCTATCAAAAATGTGAATCTGATAATACACTATTAAGCCAGATTCATGTTAAAAAATGATATTAAGATATAACATAAATTTTCCACAATTTATAGTGGGAAAAAAAGTATTATTCCAGGATTCATCTAGATATAGCTTTAAAAAATGAGAGCCAAACCAGTGGCCAACACCATTTAGACTTGAAATAAAGAAGTATCATTTGCATTTTTCTAACCTATTTCATTGTAAAACATTGCAGAAGAATATCCACTTTCTAACCAAAGAGATTGTAACAAAATTATATCAAGTAGATATCATTTTAAAATCATTTTTAAATCTGAAATTAGTCTAATGATATATAACCATCACTGGATAAAAAATACCTTTTTACCATTGATAATTTAGGCATCTATAACAACTAGTATTTTTCTTTCACAATTCATACATAAAATGTTGATATTGACAATGCAATCTCAAGGCATAATATGTAGACAGTATAAATTTTATTTTCCATATAATATTGTAGATGTTGGTTGTATTATGTATCTTGTTAAAATATCTCACATGGTAACTGAGGAATGCCTAATTGCATGACTTAGAGTTGCCTTGGCATTTTAAATTGTCTACCTCCACAAACATCTTTAGACTTTTCCTATTTTATTTCCTACTTGTTGTAGGATCCCAAAAAAGTTGGCTCAAGCTGCATTTAAGGCCATAACACAACATAGGGTTAGTTGTTGAATATGTTAGTAAGAGTTAATTTTCAAGTTACTATTTTCATCATATTTCATATATTTGCTACAGTGGCCATTTTCAGAAAACTTTTGAAGTATCAATGCAAATTGTTTTATAAATAGTATTTACTATCTATAAACAGTTTATAATGGTTTACTGTCTATTTACTGGCTGTTGAGTAAACATAAACTAAATGGTTGGAGCCTTAGGCCCACAACAACATTCCAGCTTGCATTCTAGGCTGGATCACAGAGAGAATATAGCTATTCTATTTGCAGATTTAAAAGAAGGCTTACCTCCTCTAAGCCATCCATAAGCAGAAGAGATAGATACATCACTTTTGAAGTACCAGTAGTCCTTGAACCTCTGTTCAAGAAGGACAGCCCAATACAACCTGGACTAGCCTGACTGGGTAAGCATTTGTAAACAGTAATGAGAAAGAGACTTACCATATTGCAAACACCAAGATGACTGCGGTAACTATGAGTGCTGCAGTGTATAGCTTGACATAAATCAGTACCAGGGCTGCAGTCCCTGTACTGGCTATCATGGCCATCTGCATTAACCGATGGGAAGTGATCTGGATCCGTGGCTGATCCTCTGGTTGCGGTGGCAGATTGTGAGCTTGCTGCAGTGATCCCCCTGGTTGCCCCTAGGAGGCAGTGTGTTGGGTGGTGTCTAGAGAATGCTCAGGGTCTGAGTCCATTGGGTAGGAAGGCATAGGAAGGAGTTTTTGGGACTTTGCCATGGGGTAGTGTCACTGGATGGAAAATATGCTTTTGCCATTGACAAAATCTAGGCATATCCTATAACAAAAGGTATTTTTTATCCACAATTTTTCATTTGTAAAATGTTGATAAGGTAACTAAATATTGTCAATGCAATTTCAAAGTGCAATATGTAGACAATATAATTTTCCTTTTCCATAATATTGTCAGGATGTTATATTATGTATCTTGTTGAAATATTTCACATGGTGATATCTTGATAAAATGTTTTTGTGGTTGAACCCTGAACCTTGCCTGAACCCTCTACACTGAACCACTGTTGCATTTGATCAAAATATTTCCATGTGAAATATTTTAACAAGATACATAATATCACCTCAATATTCTAACAATATTGTGGAAAATAAAATCTATATTGTCTACATATTATGCCTTGAAATTGCATTGTCAATATTAAATTATCTTATCAACATTTATATATGAAAAATTGTGAATAAAAAATACCTTTTGTTATATAATATGCCTACATTTTGTCAATGGTAAAAGCATATTTTCCATCCAGTGTGTTGCTACAACTCAAGTCACATGAAACAAGGTTTTTGTTGCATCTTGGGAAATAAAATAGTTAACAATATGGAAATATTTGGGGAGATAGATCTCATCAAAAGCTGTGGGGTCCTCTGCCAAGTCTAAGTGATCTGTCCAGCCATTCTTGAGCTATTTCACTGACTCTAAAATCAACCAACTTTGGCTTTGTATGAAGTTGGTTAAGTTACTCAGAAATGGCTGGTCAGATGACTTAGAGTTGGCAGAGGACTCCTCAGCTTTTAATGAGATCTACTTCTACAAATAATTTCAGAGTTTTAACTATTTTATTTGCCAAGATGCAACAAACACCTCATTTACAGTGACTCGAGTCGTGGCAACACAGTGTGGGGAACACAATATAGTTATAACCCACCCATTGACTTCAGGCCTGGCAGCTCAGACCAGCACACTCATTCCAACAACTAGTGTATGCAGCCAATGTTCTGCCATGAATTTCATCATTGATGGGTCACCCAACAGGCAGAACCCCTCATAACTCATGGGCCAACTGATGTCAGCCGATGTCCCATATTTTTCTGGAATTCATGGGCCACCCAATGTTGGTTCAGAGTATACTTGTTCCAGAGCAATATCTGTCTATAAAAAATATGTGGAGAAAAGTAAAACACCCAAAATATATTCCAATGGGACTGACAAGAGTATGGAACACCAAATCCCAGTCTATAGAACATAGGATGTAGAATATAAACCCCCAGCTACAGGGGAAGTGCCAAAGGGATAGAACATTGAAGTTCTGTCCACGAAAGCCAAGGGGAGAGGTATATCACACAAAATACATTCCAATGGGACTGGCAAGGGTATGGAACACAAAATCCCTGTCCATGGAACATAGGATGTAATATATAAGTCTTCCATGGATGGAAACTCAATGTTCTGTCCATCTGGTAGTTCCCGTGCTGCTGGGGGCTTATATATTACATCCTATGTTCCATGGACTCAGATCCAGTGTCCTGTACCCTTACCAGTCCCAATGGAATGAGTTTTGGGTGTTTTACATGTCTGCTTGCTTTCAAGGATGGACACTCAATGTTCTATCCATCTGGCAGTTCCCCTGCAGCTGAGGACTTATATATTACACCCTATGTTCCATAGACTAGGATACAGTGTTCCATACCCTTTCCAGTCCCACTGGAATGAGTTTCAGGTGTTTTACATGTCTGCTTGCTTCCACAGATGGAAACTCAATTGTTATGTAATGCCACCACTGGTGTTAGTCTGACCTGAACTGCGAAAGGGTGTTCACAGCTTAGCGAATATCCTGGGTACAAGTCATGTGACTTGAATACACATACATGGCTTCTTCGACAGCACATGACCATTGATGACTAAGCACTAGGATGTTTCAGGTCACTAGGCAATCAATGAAGATGACTTGCTCTGAAGAGAGACAAGCAAACACACATGGAAGAGAAGAAGGGAATGTGGTGATTGAAGAAGACCAAGATGGCATATCTTGGTCTTCGTGAGCCACTATTTATACATATATGAGGACACTTTAAAGCTCCTCTTGAATCTGTATGATGAATAGCGTAAGTAGCTCGAACCCTACTACAACTATCCTAGGAATGACTCATGCCACATTGGCATGTGATTGTACAACTATGCTGACTGATATGACTGTCCATGACACATTACTGCTTACTCACAAGGCCATGTCCGTAAGTAAGAGTCCACTTCGCCTGAGCTGTGACATCACCCCACGATGACCACAGCGCCAAGGGGCTCTGATCCCACTGATCCATCCTTCCTGCACTGAATCCACCCAATTGTGAATATCCGCCATCTCCAGCCTGAACTTGCAGCGCGCCACGTCGCCTTGGATGCCACCAAGGGCTTGCACCAAGGTGTGGAGATGCTGTTTGATTCTTTCAGCCTCTCGCTTGAGCGTGCAGAACCTCTGCAACTCAGCTTTCAGCCCTATCTCCTTCAACTCGTTGACTGCCATGTTGAGGCAATATTGGTTGGTGTGCCTGGTGATGAGGGTGTGAACCTCGAGCTCGCTGTAGTGGGGCTTGTCGCATTTGTGGACTTGAGGCTTGGCATACAGTGGTTTGGAGAATGTCTTGTCACTGTCCACGGCAAGTGCAAGGATGATGAGGTCAGCCATCATAATGACCTGGATGTAGGGGGCCTGAGTGGTGATGCCCTGGGTGTCAGTGATGGGGAAGTGGACAAACTTCTCGCCCCAGTTATGGATGTAACTGTAAGGCGTGAAGTGGGAGTCAGTGAGATGGCAGTTGAGCACTGCCATGAGGTGAGATGATGAGGGGACGTCCATTTGGAAGGCACCTCGGTAGAGGGGGGGACCCACCGTGTCGCAAGTGTAAGGGGTTTCACGTGGGTTGTCAGAATCAGTGGTGGAGATGATGAACAGATGCTCAGCTGGATACCACTCCTTCAGCTCGCATTTGGGTTGTTCTTGAATCTGGTGCGCATCATCGCGTCGAACAACTTCCTCCTCTCCAAGAGGTGTGTTCTCCTTGTTACTGCCATCACCAGTTGCTCCAGCCTCCACCTCTCCACTGTGACCTTCCAGTCCTCCCACCATTGGGTCTTTGCGTTCTTTGTCAGCTTCGACCCAGTATTTGACTCATACCGGGAGAGGTCCCAGTGAGGAAGGTGCACAGTCTTGGAGAGCTGCACAAAGCCAACTAACTTCGGCCTCCATGTACAGCGTGGTGTTGAGTTGCTGGCCATCGTTGCCGAGAAGCCAGTAGGTGTTGGGGACGTTGGGGTGGTCGATGTCTTCGGTGGTGGCAAGGTTGTTGAGGGTGTTGCTAAGTTTTTGGTGGGTGAAGGAGCCCCAGAGGTGGGGAGCAACAGTGGTGGAAGAGGAGGGAGTGGGAAGAGACATTGTTGGTTGAGAGAGGAATCCAGTGTGGGGGAATGGAGAGGACTTAGTGTCACTTTGCTTGCTTATATGTGTCCTAGTGAACATCAAACTCTGCTCATACTCTGCCACTCGTCTGTGAAACCAGTACCTGTCAAAGCTGTCAAGGACCGGTCTCAACCAGTCTTGACAGTTTTTGACACCCTCCAGTTTTACAGATGCTGCTTCATCAGCAAAGATGTCATCTTTGTTGACCCACTGATTCTCTGAGTCCAGATAACCCTTCCATTTCATGAGGTATTGGAGATTCTTGCTTCTGCCGAAATGCTGGGAGTCTAGAATTCGTTCGATTTTGTATTCTTCTTCGCTGTTTACTAGATCTGGTGGTGGGTGTTGGAAGTTTTCTCCGTGTAAGGGCATTTCGCGATAAGGCGTGAGTAGATCAATGTGAAATACAGGGTGAATGCTCCACTGTGTGGGAAGTTCGAGCTGATAGTTGACAGGTGACAGCACCCATGTGATTTTGAAGGGTCCATGCCATTGTGCCACGAGTTTTGCTGTCAGTTGATTGGTTTGGAGGTGGTGTCCTTCCAGCCACACCTGATCTCCTATCTGGTACTTGGGCGTATCTTGGTGCTTGATCCACAGTGATTGGGCCTTTTGGATGAGGTTCTGGGCTTCTTTCCATGCTTCTCAGAATTGCTGAAGTCACATGAGTACTTGGGGATTAGGGGACGGCTTATCAATCCAATCAGCATGTGGGTCGTAACCCATCATGAGTGAAAACGGAGACTTCCTTGTAGTCTTGTGTGGCCAACTGTTGTGAGCAAATTCTGCCATGGGTAGAAATCACACCCAGTTATCTTGACGCTCGTTGGTCCAGAACCTCAGATATTGCTCCAACCATTGATTGGTGCACTCTGATTGTCTGTCCGTTTGGGGGTGATAGGTGGTGGAGATATTTTGATAGATGCCTAAGATCTGGCATAATTTGCAAGTGAACTTAGACGCAAAGTGTGGGTCACAATCGCTGATGATGTTTGCTGGTAATCTGAATCTTCGAAACACATGAGTGACATACAGGGTGGCAGTTTCTTCTGCAGATATTTCTTCGTTGCAGGGGATGAAGATGGACACTTTGGTGCAGTTGTGATCCATTACCATGAGGATGGAGTCATGTCCCTGAGATATTGGTAATTTAGTGATGAAGTTGAGGGCTATGACTTTGAATGGCTTAGCATCTGTCATTGGTGTAATGGGGACCAGCGGTGCTTTCATGGGTCGACTATTGACTTTGTGGCGTTGGCATTCTGCGCATCCTTGGACATACTCTGTTACATGTTTCAGCATCTGTGGCCACCAGTGACTTCGCTTGATGATTCTAGTTGTCTGCTTGATCCCTGGATGGCTGTATACTGGGGGGTCATGGTGGTTGGCCATAATAGTTTGGATGGCATCTCAACCTCCCATGATCACTCGTGCGCCTTGGCGATACCAGATTCCATCGACCCTTTTTAGTTTGTGTGGGTCTACCCAGGGGCATAGGATGCCTTCATCTTGATTGTGGGCTTCTGGGGTTTGTGTCATTAGGTTTTGCACAAATACCTCTTCAGGTAGTACCACGACTCCTTCGTTATCCTTTTCCCCTCTGTCATAGTCAGGTCTTCAGGATAGCGCATCAGCTTGTCCATTGTTAGTTCCTTTGATGTGGTGGATCTCGAAGTCATACTCCATGAGTTTGAGGACTTCTTGGGCTACACAACGACTTATCTTTTGGGGTGACTTCCAATGTGTAAGGTTGAGATGGTTGGAAAAGATCTTGATTTTGTGTGGCAATCTGGCCAGGAATGGTCTCCAGTGTCGTAGTGCTTTGACAATGGCTAGGAGTTCTAGGTTGTAGATGTCATAGTTGCGTTCTGCTTCATTTAGGGTGGCCGAAAAGTATCTGATGGGGTGCCGTTTTCCATTTTGTTTCTTCTGTAGGAGGACTGCACCTACTGCGTATCCAGATGCATCTACTTCAAGTTTGAATTGGTCTGTTAGGGTGGGGTGTGCGAGTACTGGTTCACTGGTAATGAGGTGTTTGAGAGTTTGGAACACTGTTTCTTCACCCTTGCCCCATGTCCATTTGGTGTCTTTATGCATGAGTTTGTTAAGGGCTTGTGTGTATGTGGCGAAACCACAAATGAAGAGCCAGTAAGAATTGCAGAAGCCTAGGAAGGAGCATACGTCACGTACCTTTGTGGGGCGGGGCCAATCACATATGCCTGAAATTTTTACGGGGTCCATGCAAGTTACCCCCTTTTCAAGGATTACCCCCAGGTAATCCATTCGTGGATGGTGGAACTGGCATTTTTCGTGTTTGAAGTAGAGGTCGTGGTCAAGCATGACCTGCAGGACTGTGCAGACTGCATCAATGTGTGCCTGTAGACCTGCTTCTTCGCTTGTAGCAATGCCAATGTCGTCCATGTAGACCTGTATGATTGTCCCACATGACTTGTAGTAGAGGATAGTGTCACCTAGGATGTCGTTCATCATGTTTTGGAATGTTGCTGGCAAGTTGGTGAGTCCGAAGTACATAACGAGGGGTTCAAAGAGTCCATATTTGGTCTTGAAGGCTGCTTTAGGTTCATCGCCTTCTTTGACTCGTATGTTGTTGTACCCCCATCATATGTTGAGTTTGGTATAGATGTGTCCATTTCTGAGGTTGTTGATGAGTTCCAACATAAGTGGTAGTGGGTATTGGTTATGTATGGTACAGGCGTTGATCTTCTGGTAGTCTTGGACTGGGCGTAGTTTGCCATCCTTCTTTTTGATGAAGAAGAAAGATGAGGCATATGGTGATTTCAAGGGTCGTATGTAACCCATCTTGAGTTGTTCATCCAACCATTTGCGATGTTTTTCGTCCTTATCTTGTGACATAGGGTAGACCTTGCAGTCAATACTTGCTGGCGTCCCTGGTTGAACTCAATGGCATGATCCCATGGTCACAAAGGTGGAAATCAATGTGATGCCTCTTTGCTGAAGATTTTGGTGAATTGTTGGTATGGTTCAGGTAGACGGCTGCGACCGTATTTTGATTAGCAGCAATGGCTAGTTCCATAGCGGTGGTGCATATCTGACATTCCTCCTCTAGTTCTCACACAATGTCTTCTGCTTCCTCCTGCATAACTGCGCTAGCTATCGTGGTTTGTGGCTCCAATGGGTTGATTGATTGGAGTACTACTGGGAGTGCATCTTTGTGGATCGTAGTGTGGGTCCAGCTGATGGTAGGTTCGTAGGTTGCCAGCCAGGGATACTTGAGGACTAGTTCTTCATTGCCAATATCTGTGACCAGGAACCTCATGACTTTGTTAATTCTGTTGGTTTGGACATCTAAGTCGACGAAGTGAGTGATGGACCCAGCTTTGTTTTCAGTATTATCTATGTTCCATATTTCTTAGGTTGCTCAAGGGCTTGTAGCCTGAGCCCCATATGTTTGGCAAACACAGGTCTTATGAAGTTGTCTGTGGTGCCCGAGTCAATGAGTCCTTTAATGTCGGCCATGGAGTAACTGGTGCAAATTGAGACTGGAATTTGAAGCAAACAGAAGCAAGTCATGATTACAGAGTTACAATTAATTGCCCTCACCCAGGCCAATGGGTTTAGGCATCCTGAAAACCCTCCTGGGTCCACAAATCCTTGAATATGAGGTCTTTAACCTTGTCACTAGCCCCTCATATGTTGTCCATCCAACTCCTGGCTTGTTCTTCAGGTGTGACTTTGATAAGGTGTGCTGCTGCGGGTTCCTGGCTATAGTAGTCTGTTTCCATGCTGCAACTTGTACTTGCACGTGGTTGGTACGGTTGCCTTGGCTTCCTGGGTTGTGTGCAATCTTGTGAGAAGTGACCTGGGTTGTTGCAATTGTAACAGATGACTTCCCTCATGTCTCTGCGTTGACCTCCTCCCTCGTCTGTCCTGGCCCTCCACATGGTGGGAAGGGTGGCATTCAATTGATGTCCCCTACCATGGCAAGTCTGGCTCAGTCCTGTCTGCAGATATGTCCATGGTGTTTGGGTCGTATCATGGTGGTGGGTGGCCAGTGGTGCCCATTGCAGGGCATATCCGTGCCTTTAGGTTTGGATGCGAGGGTAGGGGGGTTTCGTGGGGTGGTTGTGGTGAGGTTCAATCATGCGCACAGGTGGATATATTGCTTTTGCCTGCACATAGCCGCCTCTTTCCATTCATTGAAGTTCTGTGGGTTGTCCAACTTGTAGATTTTTGTGAATAGGGCCTTGGGTAAACCCACTGTGAATTGGTCCAGAATTTGGTGGTTGTTGAGACGATAGTCAGCCTTTTGTGCCAGTTGTTCGAAATTGGTGACATATGTGTCAATATCATCTCTGATCATTTTGAATCCTTTGGCCAATGTGGCTTGTGCTTGTTCCTGTTCAAGGACATTTGAGAATTGGTCAGAGAAGCCTGCTGTCAGTGTGTCCCATAAGAAAGGGTCATATCTATCCCTTCTGAGGCATAGCTTGTTGTTGAGCCATTGAAGAAACCCGAGGGTCTAGTTGGCTACTCGTGGCCCTTTGACGAATCCCAGAAACAGTAGGCACCTCCAATAGACATTGAGCATGATCAGTGCTTCTGTGTTTTGCCCCCAGTAAATGTGCCATTGTGTGAGGAAGGATTCACACTCATCCCGATTTCTGTCAAATACGTTAGGGGTTTCCCCTGCGAGTCTTTCTGCTCCGTGAGGTAGCCCAGGAGGTGGTCCTCTGAGTGGTGGCATCATCTGCTGTCATGATGCCCAGTTGCTGGATTGATAGGTCGCAGGTAGGCTTCCGCTTCTTCAGTGATTCATTGTGCTTCTTCAGTTGTGAGTTCTTCTTGGGTTATGGTGGCGGTTGCCATTATGGCTGGGGGTTGGATGTGGATGGTTTTGGTTTCATTTATGTGGAGTGACTCAGCTGTTTGGACCACTTCCTCAATTTCTGACTCGTTGTCTGCATTTGTCTCCTCTTCTCCGCTCGTTTTGGATAGAGCAGGAGTTCTAGGTTTGGAGGTGCTGGGTTCTTCTTCTGGTTGTCTGTCGATGCATCCCCACTGTTCTTGTGTGGGTAGTCCTCTGGCGTTGATGTTGCAGTTGTAGTTCCTTCCTGTGAGTTGTACTGCGTCAAATTGGTTGTCTATAGGGTTCCACATAATCTCTACCCAGCACAGGTTATCGAAGTTGAACTCAACTGGGCAGTATCAGGTAGGCCCCAACACAAAATCTATGAAGTAGCCTGTTTCTCCTTGGTATTCTCTCCACCTAGTGGCTCCTAGGAATTGTATTGGTACATTGTGGTCCCCCCTGCATTCAAGGGAGTAGGTCTGAAAGTTTCTCCACTGGTCTCAAGTTGTGAACACCACGATGAAGGATCTTGGTCTTAATGTAACACCACCACTGGCGTTAGTCCAACTTGGACTGCAAAAGGGCATTCACGACTTAGCGAATATCCTGGGTACGAGTCACGTGACTTGGATACACATACATGGCTTCTTTGACAGCACGTGACCATTGATGACTAATCACTAGGATGTTTCGGGTCACTAGGCAATCAATGAAGACGACTTGCTCTGAAGAGAGACAAGCAAACACACATGGAAGAGAAGAAGGGAATGTGGTGATTGAAAAAGACCAAGATGGCGTATCTTGGTCTTCATGAGCCACTGTTTATACATATATGAGGACACTTTAAAGCTCCTCTCAAATCTGTACGATGAATAGTGTAAGTAGCTCAAACCCTACTATGACTATCCTAAGAATGACTCATGCCACATTGGCATGTGATTGTACAACTACGCTGACTGATACAACTGTCCATGACACATTACTGCTTACTCACTGAGGCCATGTCTATAAGTAAGAGTCCACTTTGCCTGAGCCATAACAGGAGGTCCCTATAGAGAAGGAGAATGGTAGTGGTATTGGAAGAAGACCAAGATGCCGTTCTTGGTCTTCACAGTACTCTACTTATACAGTTACACATGGGCTTTCAAGCGCTGCTTCAAGATATACTAGCCAATAGCATAAGTAGAGCAAACCCTAGTACAGCTATCCTAGTATGAGTCACTATGAGTCATGATCCAATCCATTATCATACACAATCACATGCTCCAGAGCTTACCCAGCTTACTGATCCAACAAGTCCATGATGATATACTGCTGATGCGGTGTCATCCCCTGACATCAGTGTCCACTTCTGGGTGGAACATAATGCACACAGGCTCACGATGCCTGCTGCCCCCCAGTCCCTCCCTTTTCCATCCACGCCACCATGTCTGCACAGAAAAGGGGGCACATGAGGGCATGCCCCATCGTTTGCACCCCCCACCTTCTCCTCTCCACGTGCCCTATTCACACAGAAAGGGAGGACATGTCACCCCAGTGCCTCCCCCTTCGGCCACAGCACCCAGTACACGCGGGAAGGGGGCATGCAAGGGCATGCGACCCCCAGCCCATCACCCTCCTCCTTTGGCTGTGGTGCCATGTACACACGGAAAGGGAGCATGCGAGGGCACACCGGCCCCTCCCTTCCCCATTCATGTGGAAGGGGGGTGCACAAGGGCATGCCACCCCCCTTCACCCCCCAGTGTCATGATCACGTGACATGTGACGTGGCTAGATGTTGCAATCGAAAGCAAGGTTGATGTTATAAGGGCTGATGTGTCGTTCAATTGCCAGCGAGGTGCTTGCGTAGGCCTCCATATTCACAGAAAATAGTAACGATAATCACAGTATGTACGACTATAAGTATGAGGCTGAATGTACCTAGCTATGCTGTCTAAGCTTTCTCAAATCTCAGCCAGTGTTTGCACCTCTTGTGTGAACTAGTGCATCCCTCTCATCTCTCTAGCATTCTCCTGCAGAGTTCCCCTCTGCCCGACGTCATCATTGATCCCGAACCCTTGCCCTATGGCACGAACGATCTGGCTGGATCATGAAACAAGCTTAGACTGTAGCAGTGCGACTGCTGCGCTACGTCAAGTCAAGTGAGGGTTGGCTGAACTGAACCGGTAAGCACACCCAACCTGATGCGGAGACAAGTCACGCGCCAAACATACAGTCACAGTGGAGAGCGTAGAACTTGGGGGGCTTTATGCAAGACCCTAACTACAAGATCACACTGTGGCACGCTGAGTGGAGAACCAAGAGGACAAGTTAGATTGATGGAGTGTGGAGAGTACATGGGAATACGCACCTGAGTGGAGAACCAAGAGGACAAGTTGGTTCCACTCAGGATGCTACATGAGGGTTTATATACACTACTATGGCTGAGCTTGAACTGAGTCTAAACGCTATTACTAAGTGTACAGTAAGACTCCTTGACTCAGGAGCTGATGCGTCGTGTCTATTAATAGCGCATCTTATTGTGCTGACTGATGCACATGTCATCGCGCTTACGAGCGGCTCCACTTGCTGAGTAAAACCTAATACAGCAAGTAAGTGTATACTACTAATCATGACGTATGTATGTTCTAGATCCTTCTAGAGTCTTCCGTCTCCTTCCATCCAATCAGAACTAGGTAAACATATAAGGGACTCTTGTCCCACGATCACGTGCACATGGGTGGCAGCCCGTGTGACTAACTTGTATCAGTACTTTGGCCCTTTATATCTTCCTCAGATAAATGCGTATAAATACGCAAAAATAAGATAAAAATAATACGCGTCCGTGACATAGACCATCTCTTAACAATCCCGTGCTCATTGCACGGTATAAGAGCAAAGGATCCAAAGTCTGGTGGAAGATACAATTACATTGTTCACACCCGCACTGTAACGCCACCACGGGGGCATTAGGTACGACGTGTACCGTACAAAGTCAACTGGGATCGGAAGAGCACGAGTCGATTAAGACTCAGTTCGGTGGTGCACAAGTACCGCTTGGTCTCCCTGGGACCAAGGGCAATAGTAGGAGTCGAGGCTCAAGCGCAACTGGCGAGCGAAGGCAGGGACTCAAGCGCAAAGGCGAGTCAAGGATCGTTCGTGAGGCAAAGACAACGTGGTATTACACAAGAAGTCAAGTCTACCGTACAAGCTAGGTAAGGCGTGACTTATATACTAATACAGGATATTTGCGAGGAACAAACATATGGCGCGATCATGAATCAAGAGTCCTGAAGCGTAAACAAGGGGAAGAATCATATATGGCACAAGGGAATTCGCGGGGTCATGCGTGTCTCAGAAGCGGTCAGCGGACAAAAAAAAGCGTAAAACGACCAACCCTATCGCCGGGGCGCAGGGTGCGAGATGAGAGTCAGAAGATGCGAGTCATCGGATCGTATCGTAATCGTACAACCAAGTCAGCAAGTAAAATCGTAACATTTCCCCCCCATCAGACTTGAAGTCGCCTCAACTTCAACTAGTCACTAGTATAGGCATAGTCCTCCTCGACGGGGATGTTAGTGGGGACAGGAGAGGGAGTGCGGGGGCAAGTGTGCTGGCGCAAGAACATGAAGCGTCCTCTTTCTCCGCAGTCCCAACACATCTCGTACATCGGGCACTTGATCTCCTCATGCGTGGCGTCGTACCTTAGACACTTCCCACACCACCGAGGGCGGGAGTCTGGGTCCACATGCGCAGGAGTCATGGGGGATAGTCGACGGATGAGACAGACGTCGAGCCTATGAGCTCGACTCCCACACCATTGACACAGCTCCCTAGCCCGTCGCTCCAGACACTGAGCCACCAAGTGCTCCAGTTGACTTGCACTGGAAGCACTTGCGTCGACGCCCACCGCCTTCGCCCTGAAGGCGGGGCATCTTGCTAGGTCCAGCGGTGCGTGGTGCGAGGGGGATGGGCTCTGGCGAGCTACGCGGACGCACCGGCTTAGCAGTGGAGCTCAGCATACTTATCCGCAATGAGGGGGATCGCCCGAGCATACTGAAGTCGCTTCTGTACTGAGGAAAAGTCCATATCCAGGTTGAACTGATCCCGTGTCAGTTCGGTCTCGAGTCATCGGATATCCGACTGGCGAGTGCGAATCGCGTCGCGGCGTGTGAGACATTCACGCAGTCGAGATATGTCTGCATGAAGGCGGGGATTATGAAGTTCGATAAGCACCTCGTTCAAGACGATGGCGCGGGGGTCGTTGGGATGGAACATGTTCATCTGATTGTCGGTGATGTGTTGCGCCAACTGCCCAGTGTAGACTTCGTTGAGGAAGACTTGCGATGCGTAACAAGGATGGCCCTTGCCCATGGTTCCCACGACCTCCTGGTAGTTGTGGCGATAATAAATATATCGTGCTGTCTGCTTAGGGTAGCCTGCCTCGCCTATATCGAGTGGGAAGAACGTAGGGAGACGGGGGTCGTTGAGGAAGAAGGGGATGCCGGGGTCAGCGTTTTCCTTGTCGTCCTCTTCGTCGTCTAGGAGAGCAAGGGCGGGGTCGGGTTCAACTGCTCGAGTTTGGGGAATGGGCAGTGAAAGTATAATCTAGCCCCGCAGGGAATGGTGGAATGGGGATATGAGTGGCGAGTACGGCGGGTGGCGACAATGGTGGAGGCAGCGTGAGAATGGTGGTGGTTTCGGGTGGGTAGGTGGGCGTAGCTGGGATGTGAACGGTGACGGGCGTGTCGACGGAGTGTGAAACGATAAGCTGAGGGGGCTCTGACGACATGGGTTCTTTAGTCTGTGAGGCAAGGGCCGAGGTGGCGAGTGCGAGTACAGGGAGGGGAGGCGAGTCAGGAATTACAGAGTACGGCGTGCAAACCTCTGGCACAGAGGGGACACCAAGGTCCTGTGAGGGTATAGTCAGGTTTTCGAGAATAATCTCGCTGGGGCGGCGGATCTGGATGGTTGAGATGATTGGAGTGGTGGTCATGGTAGAGCAGAGGAGGGGGAGTGAGACCGTTGTAACGTTGAGAGGGTGTGTCTTATATCGCTCGTCCAGCCCCTTCGGTGGTAGGATTTAGGCGGTAGAAGTCGGTGATGAGGTCAGGCGCATGTCGAACATTTTCGAGGGGTTCCCACGTGCTGTCACTTATCAGGAAGCCCTTCCATTGGACAAGGAATTGAAGTTTGCGCCCTCGTCCGTGTGATCGGGATTGAAGAATGTGCTCCACTTCGAATTCCTCCCCATCAATCAGATCTGGAGGTGGACGCGTAAAGTTTACGCCGTGTAATTCCGTTTCCTTATATGGTGTGAGGAGGTTTGCCGTGGAAGACCGGATGTATCTTCCACGTGCTTGGAAGTTCTAGCTCGTACAAGATGTCCGAGAGAACTCGTTTCACTCGGAACTGGGCCGTGGCGTTTTGGGGCGAGTTTTGCGGTGGGGTAGAAGGTGTGAAGGTTTGTGCCTTCCAACCAGACCATTGCACCTTCTTGGTAAGGGATGAACCGCGTCTTACCCCGTTTTCCCATCAGTTCTTGCGCGTGCTTGATACAGTCTTGCGCATGCTGTCGTCTGATGACCATGTCTTCTAGGTGTTGTTCGACGGATGGGGATGACGTGGGTTTTGGCGTCCACATGGTGCACATGGTTCCCATCCCATGATGAGCGAGAAGGGTGACTCTTTTGTAGTTGCGTTTGGCCAGGCATTGTGCGCAAATTGGGCGACGGGTAGAGCTTCTGCCCAATTGTCCTGCTGCACGTTGCTCCAGTGTCGCAGGTATTGCTCCAACCACTGGTTTGTTCGTTCTGACTGTCCATCAGTTTGAGGGTGGTAGGCGGAGGATATATTCTGGTGGATTCCCAGAACTTTGCAGAGATTGGTCATAAAGGCGGAGGTGAAATGGGGATCTCGGTCCGTGATGATCTTCCGGGGAATGCCGTAGTGGGGGTATACGTGATGGAGGTAGAGGCGTGCCACTCCTTCTGCTGTAATCGACTCATTACACGGGATGAAGATTGAGGCCTTCGAGCAATCGTGGTCCATAATGGTGAGTATGGAGTCGTATCCGTCTGATGGAGGGAGTTTGGTGATGAAGTCCATGGCGACGACCTCAAATGGTTCTGCGTTTGGGTCTGTGGTGATGGGGAATAGGTGTGGTTTTTGACGATGAGGGTTGATTTTGTTCGCCTGGCATGTCGCGCATCCTTTGACATAGTCTTCTACGTCTTTGCGCATGTTGGGCCACCAGTAGTCACGTCGTAATAACTCGTAGGTATTTGCAATTCCCGGGTGTCCCATGGCAGGTGTATCAGTGGAAAAAGGTAATTACCCCCCGTTTAAGGTCGTTGTTGCCCACGACAACTAATGCGTCATTTTTCCACCACAGCCCCCCCACCTTTTTCAGGTTGTGGGGTTCAACCCATCGCAGTACTTCTTTTCGTCAAGGTTTTGCGATATCTGGGTCCAGATGTCCATATCATGCATAGACATCTCCGTTGCTCGAAGGAAGCATTCTGCAGGGAGGACAATAATGTCATTGTTGTCCTCTTCATGTGTTGCGTAGTCCGCTCTTCGTGATAAGGCATCCGCGCGACTGTTCTTGACTCCAGAGATGTGTTTTAGGAGGAAGTTGTACTCCGAAAGTTCCAGGAATTCGCGCGCGACTCGTCTGCTGATTTTTCTCGGCTCCTTCCAATACTGGAGGTTGGCGTGGTCGGTGTGAATGATGATTTTATGAGGTATGTGCGCCACGTTCGTAAGGCTTTGACCACTGCTGGCAGTTCTCTGTCGTAGATATCATAGTTGCGCTCTGCTTGGCTGAAGGACTCGGAATGGAACGCGATGGGATGCAACTTTTGATCCGGGCCGAGTTGACTAAGCACGGCTCCGATGGCGACGTTGGATGCATCAACCTCCAATTCAAATGGCTTTGCGAGGTCAGGGAACAACAAGGTAGGTTCGCGCTGGATACTGCGTTTGACACTATCAAATGCATCTTGCTCTCGTTGTCCCCAGTGCCATGGGGTGTCTTTGCGGGTCAAGTCATGTAGCGGTCGTGCGAGTGCGGAGAAACCTCAGATGAATCGCCAGGTAGAAGTTGCAAAACCCAAGGAACGTGCGAACTTCGCGAAGATTCCTCGGGGCTGGCCATTCTCGGATACCCTGTACTTTAACGGGGTCCATCCGCAGGTTCCCATGGCCTATGATTAATCCGAGATATTCGACCTTGAGCACCTCGAACTTGCATTTTTCCGGTTTGATGTAGAGATCGTGTTCTTCGCATAAGCGGAGAACTTCATGTACTATGGCGCGGTGGTGGGGGTAGTTGAGGGGTGTGGCAATGAGGATGTCATCCATATAGACGATTACTTTGTTTGTGAGGGTCAGGGGTCGGAACGTGTTGTCCATCATTGCTTGGAATGTGGAGGGGGAATTGGTGAGTCCGAAGTACATGACGAGGGGTTCATACAGCCCTTGGTTGGTCTTAAAGGCGGCTTTCCACTCGTCTCCTAATTTAATTCGTACGTTGTTATACCCCCACTTAACGTCAAGCTTCGTATATAGGCGCGCGTCGCGTATCCGATCGACCAGTTCTGGGATTAGGGGGAGTGGGTAGTGGTTACGAACTGTGAGTTCGTTTAGCTGTCTGTAGTCCTGAACGGGACGGAGTTTGCCATCCTTCTTCTTAATGAAGAAGAAGGGGGATGCGTACGGCAACTTGGACGAGCGGATATATCCTTTGGCGAGTTGTTCGTTGAGGAAGGTAGTCAGGGCCTCCTGTTCAGTTCTGTGCGAGCGGGTAGACCTTGCAGTCTAGCGAGGCGGGGGCGTTGGGGAGGAGGTCTATCGCGTGGTCCCAGGGGCGAGAAGGGGGGAATCAGTGTGACGCCTCTTCATCAAAGATTTTACGGTGGCGTCTGTACTCCTCCAGGATCATCTCCTCGAATGTTCGCTCCTTTTTCTTTGCCGCTTCCTGCTGCGCCAGTTCCGAGGCAGTTGTGGTCTTCCGTAGAAACGTGATTTGGGGCTCTCGCTCGTCATCCATGAGCTGCTCCCACGCTTCCTCGTCAAGTTCATACTGTCTCCAACGCCCGGATAGAGGCTTCCATGGGCGTGGCTTCGTCTGACAAGTGAAGGCTCGAGATTATGACTGGCTGGAACTCTTCATCCAGTGTCGCATCTCCCCACTTGATTTTGGGCTCAAAGGCCTGTAAACCAAGGGTATCCTAGGATTACCTCGTCCCTTCCCAGATTAGTAACCAGGAAGCAAAGTGTCCTTTCTTCTTTTCCCATTCAGTACGGTGAGATCCGTATACTGCGTGATTGCACCATCTTGGTTGTGGGTGCCATCCACATTCCAAATGCGGATAGGGTGCGTGACATCCCTTGTCCCGATTTGGAGTCGTTTTAGGAGTGAGGAGCATATGAAATTGTCGGTGGCTCCTGAGTCAACAAGGACTTGTCGTTCGGCCGTTGCGTGTGCAGATTTGAAAAGAACTGGGATTCGCATGGATCGGTATCTGCTAGTGTACACGTTCAAATTTAATGCTCTAGCCCAGGCCGCTGGGTTCAAGCGTCGAGAAAATCCTCTCGTACGAATAATTTTTCCACCATGAGATCTCGTACCTCCTGGGTTTGCGCCTTCATTGCTGCGATCTGTAGATCCGCCTGCTCTTCATTTGATAGTATGCAACTAGATTGTATGGCGAAAGAAGAGACGGCGGGAGCTGGTAAACTTGAACCCGAGGGAGTCGCAGGCTGATGATCGCGTGGACACAGGGGTTGGCACCATGGCAGACGTAGTGGCAGCCACTCACATGCCCTTTTGAGGACAGTTACGCAAGATGTGCCCTTGTGCACGGCATTTAAAACATCGTCCCTCCTTCTGAAGTTGAGCTTTGTCGGCGTCGGTGAGGGCCACGGAGGCGTGGGCGCGTCCAACGTCCATGGCGTTGGGGTCGCGCGTTCCTTTGAGCGCCTGGACCCACTGCTCTCTGCTTTGACCGCCCTTCTTTCGCTGGGGTTTTCCTTTGCCAAGACGGTCCTTGAGAACAAGATATTCAGCTTGTTGTAACCGGGCGGCCACTTTCCACTGCTCCTAATTGACAGGGTGCTGGAAGCGGACAGTGTTGATTACTAACTGGTTCGGCAGCCCATCTTGGAATAACTCCAGTGTAGTGGCTTCGTCCGGGTTGTACCCCGCTTTTGTGACAAGATTTTGGAATGTCGCGATGTATGTGTCGATATCTCCTCCCTTCATAGTGAGGGTCTGGAGTGCTTTTCGCGCGTTGGCTTGTTCTGAGGTGTCGGTGTAAGCTTGTACAAAGCGATCTCTGACAGTGGTCCATAGGACCTCGTTGTTGCGGTTAACTCCTGCTGTGATCTGATCATCTAGCCACTGCGCCTGTTCGTCCACCCAATCATCTATGAGTGGGCCTCGGACATACGACAGGAATGTCATGGCTCGTGAGGCTGGGATAGAGAGTTGGTCGACTGTGGGATTCATTCCTTTGTACAGGAAGAATGCCCGCAAAAAGGCTTTGCTCTCGTGTCTCTTCCCCGTGAACTCGGGAGGGGGGTTTCCTCCCAGTCGTCCATTTCCTCCAGGGGCTGGCACTGCAGGTGCGGCTGCTCCTGGCACACCGCCGCCACCGCCACCGCCACCGCCACTGCCACCGCCACTGCCACTGCCACCGCCACCGCCTGATGGTACCGGCGCACTGCTACTAGGCGGTGGTGCTGGCGCACCGCTACTAGGCGGGTTTGGTGCTCTGGAAGATCCTCCTCCTCCGCTAGTGAGGGTTGTGCTGGCTGAAGCTTGTAAGGTTTGGGACATGACGTGAGTTTGGAAGTGGGTCGTTGGGTCGATGATAGGTAGGGTAGTCGTTGGAACGGATACGCTTGGGGAGTCTGGTTCATTGTCTACAGCAATACCCGAGGTTGTGTGGGTTATGAAAGGTCCCACTCCGAGGGCTTCGGGTACTAGGCTGAGGGTGTACCACCGGCCTTTCTTTGCCGAGTAATCGATGTATGCCCACCGTCGTAAGTCCTCAAGGTAGTGGACTTGCCGGTATTTCTGGTTGTGCGGGTGAAAGAGGAAGTATCCTTCTGTTCCTTCGTACTCCTTCCAGACGACGGTTCCTTTTATTTTATCAGAGAGTTCGTCGTCACTGTATCGGTCAATGTATTCCGCTTGGAATCAGGATTGGCTGCGACTATGAAGGGTCGCCACTGTGGGAGACTTGACTTAATGTAACGCCACCACGGGGGCGTTAGGTACGACGTGTACCATACAAAGTCAACGGGATCAGAAGAGCGCGAGTCGATTAAGACTCAGTTCGGTGGTGCACAAGTACCGCTTGGTCTCCCTGGGACCAAGGGCAATAGTAGGAGTCGAGGCTCAAGCGCAACTGGCGAGCGAAGGCAGGGACTCAAGCGCAAAGGCGAGTCAAGGATCGTTCGTGAGGCAAAGACAACGTGGTATTACACAAGAAGTCAAGTCTACCGTACAAGCTAGGTAAGGCGTGACTTATATACTAATACAGGATATTTGCGAGGAACAAACATATGGCGCGATCATGAATCAAGAGTCCTGAAGCGTAAACAAGGGGAAGAATCATATATTGCACAAGGGAATTTCCGCGGGGTCATGCGTGTCTCAGAAGCGGTCAGCGGACGAAAAGAAGCGTAAAACGACCAACCCTATCGCCAGGGCGCAGGGTGCGAGATGAGAGTCAGAAGATGCGAGTCATCGGATCGTATCGTAATCGTACAACCAAGTCAGCAAGTAAAATCGTAACACGCACCGTCTGCTGAAAGAGCATTTATCGAACCCGCACAGGACAAGAACGATCTCGCCAAACGACGTGTTGTAGTACATAGGACATGCCCGAATATCAACAATCTTGCGGGCACAGGAAGCTTCTGGGAACATGCCAGAGGATATAGGATCGTCACGGCCAACAACCAGGCTATTGACGTCGAATATTTTGAAGCTGAGGATCGCTGGTACGAAGTCTACCTGCACGAAGATGGCTGGTATACACATAACATGAACGTTATCGACAACCCACTATTGTGGGGACTACAACTAGCAGGAACCACATTTGCAGATCCGAATGCTTGGAGAAATAACCCGATCTGAGCTGTGGAGGATAGCTCATCAGACACGTCTACAAGGAAGAAAAAAAACGAAGTGACCTGCCTCTCTGCCTGTCACCCACTTCACTATTACCTCCTTCCCTCCCACCAGACCACCGACGCCTATGGCTACGCCACCATCTACAGGCTTCCTTAAGGGACATGCACCAAAAGAATTTGCCAGAGACAGAGCGAAGAGCCTCCAATTCCTCCAGGAATTCCATCAGTATCGAAGGATTAATCACACCCATGAATTAATGGTCCTGCCATATAGCTGCATCAGTCTGGCGCTGTCGTACATCCAAGGGCCAAAAGTTGACGATTGGGCTGATAAAGTCAGTAAAGAACTGGATGATAGTGTAACAACACATGTCCCGAAGCTAGAAGAGACAGACCAAACACTGTGGACTGCTTTCGAGAAGGCGTTCAAAGGTGCCTGGACGGATACATTGAGCGAACAGAATGTGCTCCAGAAACTCACCACACTCGCTATGCAGGGGGATGATATCGATTTATTGCCACCTTTGATCAGCTCTCTAACGCCGTGGGATGGGACGTAGATGCGAACGGAACCATCAAGTTCTTCAAGCGTGGCCTGAAGAAAGGCCTCCTTGTTGCTTGTCTATGTAGGCTGACGATGCTGAAAAAGATGGCCGAATGGAGAGATGCAGCGTTAGAGGAAGCGCAACGATATCAAGCTATCTCAAACACCATTGCAAATCTAAGCCGAGGTAGAACAGACACGCAAAGAATGGGGCCTATGAAGTTGACATAGGCCTCCCATCCTAGAAATGACCAAGTCATCCTGATGGACGTTGATAACATTCAAATGACAGCCAAACCATTGTGGCAGATGAAGAGGACGCCTGAGGAAAAGCTCAGATGTCAAAAAGAGGGATGTTGTTTCAGATGCATGGCACAAGGACATATGTCGAACAATTGCCTTAAGAAACACCCAAACCAATCGCAGCAGATTGCGAATGTAACGCAGGCGGTAGAAGAACCAAAAGAATCACCAATGTCCGCCACTATATTGATGGAATCGGCAAAGCTCGCAGTTATGAATATGTCGTCTACGGAAAGGCAAGAGTTTATCTCCGCACTGCTGCTGGACACAGGAGACAATGACACCTTATCAATTAATGCGATGCAGAGCGTTACTACTTCATCAATCACAGTTTCGGCAGAGGTTGTGGGCACAAATCAGAATCTACTCGTCCTCCTTGACACGGGAGCTAGTGGGAACTTCATTGATAGGGGTGCTGCTCGGTTGCTCGGTTTCATCAGAGAAGGTGTTGATCAGATCGACGTCTGCAAGGCCAACGGAACTATCAATACCAATGGAGCAATAAAGGAAAAGTGCAGACTTACCTTAATTGATGGAGGCCATAAGGACATGCTCGACTTCTTTGTCACTGATCTCAGTTCCTGTCATGCGATACTTGGGCTGCCCTGGTTCAAGTTGCAACAGCCGACAATCGACTGGGCCATGGGGACCTACAATGGAGGACCGATTAGCATCTCGCAAGGAGGGGAAAGGATCAACGAAACGATTGCCCAGAAAATGGCCATGGCAGCAGGAATAAGGAAGACAACGGAGTTACCTGAGGCATATGAAGCTTACTCAACGGTCTTCTTGGAAGAGGCCACGAAGAGATTCCCACCTTCCAGGATCGATGATCATGCCATAGTCTTGAAAGAAGGAGCCCCAGATCGTCTGAGCAGTAAAGTGTATCCTATGAATGTATCTGAATTGAAGGATTTGCGCATTTTTCTGGTGGAACAACTAAGAAAAGGGTATATCCGAGAATCAAAGTCGCCCTACGCCTCACCTCTATTCTTTATCAAAAAAAAAAGATGGATCGCTATGGCCTGTACAAGATTACAAGGAACTCAATGCCTGGATGGTCCCGGACGAGTACCCATTGCCACTAATCAAGACTATCATCACGTCCCTAGGAGATAAAAGTCTCTTCACGAAGTTTGACATCAAGGAAGGGTATAATAATATCCTCATCAAGGAAGGAGACCAATGGAAAGCAGCTTTTAAGACGCCTGTCGGTCTCTTCAAACCACTCGTGATGTACTTCGGCCTGACTAACTCCCCGTCGACCTTCTCACACGCGATGAATTGAATGCTACAACCCATTCTCAATCTATATGATGAACAGTGCACATGGGGAACATACTCACAGTGGACAAAGGTGACTGTGGTGAGATATGTAGGGTGACTGGAAAGCAGCAACAGAGTAGTCTTGTAAGTGAAGCAGATAGTATCTGGCACACAACAGATGAGAACTGATGTTTATACATGAGAGAGGAGACATACCTGGCACACAACAGATGAGAACTGATGTGGACCAGGAGCGTACAAGCTGCACTACTTATACAAAATATAGGGTGACGCTAGTAACACAGAGTCACAGTAAGTACAAGAGTTATTGTTCTACAAACGGACAAAGGAGTGGACGTTCTGAGAACAAAGGTCAAGAGTACAAGGGGAATCTAGACTAATGATATCATACTGACATCATAATAAGGATAGAACAAAGGGAAAGTATAAGGGCGTTGAATACAACGCAAAGTCCGGATCCTATGATGTCATAGTGTACAGTGATGTCATAGATAAGTAAATACAATAAGTCCGAGATTGTGTGATCATAATAATCTAATCTACATGAGTCCTGTATATCTTATCTACAGCAGTCCATATCTGATTGTCCTTTGAGCCGCTAAGTGCGCAAGGGTCACTTATCAACATCTCCCCGTGATGAGCAATCTTGGACTAGCACAAGCCCATGTCAACATTGTGTTGCTGCAGTAGGACACGCGCAAGCGACTTGGTAAAGCCGTCCGCAACCATTTCCGCAGTAGGGGTTCTAATAAGAGTGATGGTCCTCTTTTCGATATACTCCCTTATGACATGATGCCTAATGGCAATGTGCTTTGATCGCCTCCCAGTGACAGGGTTCAAGGCCAAGTCAATGGCACCCTTGTTGTCACCATGTAGTGGGATGGGGTCGTCGACCTCGTACCCGAGTTCCGCAAGGAAGCTCTGATACCAAGCGGCTTGGTTGGCCGCATCGGTCATGGCCATGTATTCCGCCTCTGTAGTGTTTTGGGCCACTGTCTTTTGCTTTCGCGAAGACCAGCTTATTGCACCATTGGCTAAAAGGAACACATAACCCGAAGTGGAGTGTCTGTCATCAACCTGGTCACCCAGGGAAGAATCAGAGTAGCCATGAAGGCCGTCTCCACTGGCGCCATCGTAGACTATCCGCATGTCCACAGTGCCTACTAAGTAAGCCAGAACATATTGCGCAAGCCGCAGATGTTGAGGTGAAGGATTCGCTGCATACTGCGCCAGTCGTGACACAGCGAAGGAAATGTCTGGTCTAGTACCAATCTGAACGTACAGCAGACTACCAATAAGTGACTGGTAGTGCGTAATGTCAGAGGCAGTAGCCTGACCCGTATATTTATGAAGGTGCTCGTCAGCACCAGCGGGCAAGGGTGTGGAGTGTGGAGTGGCATCAGACATGCCAAAGCGTTCAAGGACATCCTTGACATAGCCAGACTGATCTATTTCGATGCGTCTGAGGGAGCGGTCGCGCACAATGCGCATACCAAGATAGGACTCTATCTCCCCGAGATCTGTCATCTCATAGCGTTCAGAAAGGTCTGACTTCAAACGCTTAATCCTTTCCAAGGAAGCACCCAATATAGTGATGTCGTCAACGTAAACGATAACGAAGAGTGGATCATCCCCCTCTCGTTGAGGCAACACATATACGCCGGCATCGGCAAACGTCCGCTTAAAGCCGAGTGCAAGTAACACTCCATGGAATTGCAAGTTCCATGCACGGGAGGCTTGTTTGAGACCATATATCGCCTTGACTAGGCGACACACCTTCGTCTCTGCACCAGTGGTGATGAACCCTTGTGGTTGCTCCATGTAAATCTCCTCGTCAAGCACGCCATTGAGGAACGCAGACTTGACATCCATCTGATGGATGTGCCAGTCCTCCAGCGCGGCCAACGCCAGAAGTAATCTCAGCGACTCGAATCGTGCAACGGGGGAGAAGGTTTCATCAAAATCAATGCCAGGGATTTGCGTAAACCCCTTAGCCACCAAGCGAGCTCTGTAGCGGCCATCCGCTTTGAGCTTGAAGACCCATTTGGATTTTACTGCCTTGCGATTAGGCGGGAGATCTACTAACTCCCAGGTGCCATTATGGGCAAGTGCGTCCATTTCATACTGACACGCCTTAGTCCACTCATCTGCATCCACAGACCGCATGGCCTCTGCGTAAGATGCAGGATCTCTTCCTATATAAGCTGCAGCTAACAGCTCCGCATATCCCAACCGTCTGCCGCGCATGGCCACATTGTCCGCTGAGAAATAGCGGGGATTGGGCACAGGTGCACGGGCAGAGCGTCTAGGCGCATTGTCCATCTCGCGCAACAGCTGACTTCGCTGTGCGCGGTCCTCAAAGCCTCCAGGCATATCTGGTGAGGGAGGAGGGACATGGCGCATAATGCGCGTTGCGCTTTGACGCGGCGGTGGCGAAGTGGGAGTGGGCTGCTCACGCTTAGGAGTTACAGGAAGAGTGGGTGGTGCAGGTGGTGGTGGCGTGTGTGGACGCTCTTGTTTAGGGTCTAGAATGTCTTCAACATCCTCCTCCTCACTTGTGTCTGAGTGTGCAGGGGAGGGTGCTCGCTGTGGTGGTAACGCCGACGTGCTAGGTACGGCAATCACTGGTGGAGGTAGTGGCTGTGAGGCCACTTGAGAAGGTTGTGGGTGTGGCTCAACACCCTGGAGGGACGGGAAGCTGCTCTCATCGAATGTCACATCCCTGGACAAACGGACAGAGCGGGTTTGGCGGTCCCAAAGCTTATAGCCCTTAGATTCGGGCTCAAACCCAATAAGCGTGACTTCAATAGCCTTCGCATCCAATTTGCGACGCTTATCAGCGGGTACGTGCATGTACCCCTTGCATCCAAAGACGCGTAGATGAGAGACATCTGGTACCTTGCCAGAGTACCAGAGCTCATAAGGTGTGCGCCACTTGAGCGTACGGGTGGGAGAGCGGTTATAGATGTGTACCGCTGTGCTCATAGCATGCTCCCAGAAGCCTTTAGACATGCCTGCTGTATGTAGCATGGCCATTGCCTTATCCGTAATGGTGCGGTTAAAGCGCTCGGCTTTCCCGTTCGACTGTGGTGAACCTGGCATCGTAAGGTGATGCTCTATCCCTCTCTGCTTGAGAATGTCCTGTACTTGGCTCGCCATGTACTCGCCTCCGCGGTCAGAGTGGAGTGCGCGCAGTTTATGGGACGTCTGGGTTTCACCCCAGGCCAAATACATCTGCAGCGCCTTCACAAACTGATCCTTCGACTTAATGAAGTACACCACTGCATGTTTGGAGTGGTCGTCTATGAAGGTGGCGGTGTACGCGGAGCCTTGTAGGGACTGAGTTTGCATTGGACCGGCGAGGTCACTATGTACAATCTCAAAGATACGGGTTGTCCTCTTGGTGGAGGACGCAGAGAAGGGTTGGCGAGTGGACTTGCCTAACTCGCACCCACGACACACAGCAGTGTGCGTAGTGGAGCTGTCGATGTCCATGCCAGTAGTGGCAGAGGGACCGTACGACTTAAGAGCAGCAGGGGAGATGTGTCCCATGCGCTGATGCCAGATATCAAGAGTGGTGGCAGCACTTTTGACGTGAGCATTGAGGCCAATGCTTGAAGCATCCAACCAGTAAAGGTTGTCCTCCAAGTAGCCAACAGCTACACATTGTTTACTGACAGATATTTTAAATGAGCCACTGTCAAAGGCCACTTCCGCACCCTTTTGTGCTAAGGCACGTGTCGACAAGAAGCGTGTCTTCACCTGTGGAAGGTGTAGCACATTACTAAGGGTGATTGGAATGCCCTGGCTCGTAGTGAAGACGACGGAGCCTACACCAACTTGGTCGATTGTGGACTTATCACCCAGGCGCACAGCGCCTTTGCACGGGGTGTAGTCCTTGAAGTCGGACCGATGTGGTGTGATGTGGTGTGTAGCACCACTGTCCATCATCCAACGCACACGCGAGGCAGCATACAAGGCAACACCAACTGCATTGTCCGCCCAGTTAATGGCGGGCTCGTCATCGACCTCCTTAATGGAGGCGGTGGTAGGTACTAATACATGAGAGTTGGCAGCCTTGTTGCCTGTGTCCTTCAGCTTCCCCGCCGCTTCATCCTTCTTCCTCTGCCTGCAATCAGGCTTGATATGCCCCTTTTTGTTACAGTAGTGGCAAGTAAGCTGAGAATGATCTTTCTTCTTACGTGGGCCACTGCTAGGCTTAATGGGGGCAGCTTGTTGAGGGAAGATCCAGAGGGGCCAGTGCGGCGCGCTTCCTCCGACACGATGCGCGCAATTATTTCAGCGTGCTTGAGCTTGGAGGGGGCGCCACTGGCGAGGATGGTGGAAGCCAAGACCTCATAAGAGGCCGGCAGAGCGTGGAGGAGTATGAGACAGAACTGAGTGTCAGTGACACCCATCTGTGCGTTGGAAAGGCCGACCCGCAGCTCATTGAGCTTGGCCGGCTGAGAGGCCATGGGTGCGGAGTCGTCGAGGCGGGCTTGGGTTAATTGGATCCACAGATTGAAGATGGTGGTGCTGCCGCTAGCACCAGCATAGACATCCTTCAGCTTGTCCCACTTCGACTTGAAGGTGGGGTAGACAAGAGGGTCGGCAATAAGAGAGTATACGTCAGGTTTAAGGTATAGGCGTAGGTACGCCTTTGCCCGACGCTGGACGGAGTCCCACTCATCAGCGGTGACTCCTGAGGGTGGGATCTGGAGGTAGAATACGTCCTCAGCTTCGTGTAGCGTGAGGATGGCCTCCAGGGTCCCGGACCACTCGTTCCAGTTGGACCCGTCGAATCTGGTAAGATGGATGCCCGAAGGCATGCCGAAGGAGTTGCCATACGCGTTCGAGATACGCGAGGAGGGTGTGGACCCAGAAGCAGGTGGCAGTGAACCGCCTGCTGTGGCGCCTGCAGCCGCACCAGTGGTGGCAGCACCAGTGGGCGAGGCAGCACGAGAAGAATTGTTGGAAGATGCCATAGGGATGTTTTATCTATCGCCGAGGAGCAGTCAGCGACAGTGCTTCAGAACAGTTGCAAGATGTAGATGGGGGTAACCACTCCTGTCTGTGAATCTGTAAGGCCAGAACGCTAACGCGTCCTGCCTCCTGATGGTATGCCAGTGATACAAGGGCTAGGCCCAGGATGGAAGAATCCCTTTGCTATACTGGAAGCTAGCTGCCTGCCAGGATGTGTCTAGGACACAGCTTCACCAGTTTGCGTCAGGGGAAGTGAAGTGGATGCTTTCAGAGCCCAAGGCTGTCTACCTCAGCCTCCTCGGCCTATTGGTTGCCTCATCGCCACAAGTGGCTTTACTGAATCCTTTCCCTTTGCCGCTACAAGGCAGGTATCTGGCTGCAGAACACCATAGTGGTGAACACCCCCCAGAGTCTGAACCAGGTTTTACACTCCCATGGTGAGGAGATCCTGCGCCCAGTGTGGAGCACCAGAGACAGCTGGCGCTAAGCTCCACAATACACAGCCCAGTGGGCCATGCACACCTGGATATGGATTATGGGGCTGCCAGATCCAATCTCCTTGCGCATAGCGCAGGGGCTAGGAAAACAGTAGGGATGAAAGTAGGACTACTGGGCAGTACATGTATACAGGAGGTTCCTCAGCAGTGACCACTGGCGCCCCAGTGTCAACTGCCTTGGGCAAGGCTGGTGAGGCCCCAGACAGACCTTGACCTGGTGTGTGATCCTAAGAACACAGTGACCAGCCAAGTGGAGTGGCTTGGGCACCAGGGCCCATAACCTGATGAACAGTGCACATGGGGAACATACTCACAGTGGACAAAGGTGACTGTGGTGAGATATGTAGGGTGACTGGAAAGCAGCAACAGAGTAGTCTTGTAAGTGAAGCAGATAGTATCTGGCACACAACAGATGAGAACTGATGTTTATACATGAGAGAGGAGACATACCTGGCACACAACAGATGAGAACTGATGTGGACCAGGAGCGTACAAGCTGCACTACTTATACAAAATATAGGGTGACGCTAGTAACACAGAGTCACAGTAAGTACAAGAGTTATTGTTCTACAAACGGACAAAGGAGTGGACGTTCTGAGAACAAAGGTCAAGAGTACAAGGGGAATCTAGACTAATGATATCATACTGACATCATAATAAGGATAGAACAAAGGGAAAGTATAAGGGCGTTGAATACAACGCAAAGTCCGGATCCTATGATGTCATAGTGTACAGTGATGTCATAGATAAGTAAATACAATAAGTCCGAGATTGTGTGATCATAATAATCTAATCTACATGAGTCCTGTATATCTTATCTACAGCAGTCCATATCTGATTGTCCTTTGAGCCGCTAAGTGCGCAAGGGTCACTTATCAACCACTATACCCTGGAGAACTCTTCGTATACATGGATGACATCTTGATAGCCACTACACATGATCTCATCAGGCATCAAGAGATCGTATCTGCAGTCTGAGACTATCTACAACAAGAGAGCCACTTCCTGAAGCTGACCAAATGCGTCTTCAAAGTCGACGAAATCAATTACCTAGGCATGGACTATATCTTGTGGAATTATTTGCATGGGGAATGACAAAGTCAGCGGGCTCAGAGACTGGCCACGTACATTGTCTACTGTAAGCCAAGTGAGAAGTACGTTGGGCATCCTAAACTATCAACGGCCTTTCATACCCAACTTTGCAGCTATTGCTCGTCCTCTCAATGCATTGCTAAAAAAGGACGTGCTGTTCGTTTGGACCATGAATTGCACGGCAGCTCTATCTGCACTATTGGATATTGCAACAAGTTGACTGGCGCTATGTCAACCAAACCCTGCTAAACCATATGAGTTGCAAACCGACGCGTCTGCAGACACCCTGGGGGCCATACTCACACAGAGAGATCAGAGAGGAAAGGCACAAGCTGTTGGTTACTTCTCTCAGTCTTTCAACAGCGCTGAATGAAACTACGATGTGTACAATCGGGAGTTCCTGGGCCTCATCCACGGCCTCGAACACTGGCGACATTTACTCGTCGGTGCCCAGCACCCTGTCACAGTCTTCACCGACCATGCAAATCTCCTTCATTACTGTCACCCCCAACACATCAGTCATCGCATTACACATCTTGTCAACATTCTCACAGATTATAACCTCCGTCTGATACATTGCCCCGGCCCCCTGTTACAAGCAGACGCTCTTTCTCAACATCTGGGTCTCATCTCTTTGTCGTCCATGGACAATGTAGATGTGCTAGTTTTGCCTCCGTCCTTGTTCGTCTCTGCCCTGAAAACGTCCACCCTGGATGACTGACTATGCGCAGCACAACTATCTCATCAGGAAGCTCTACTCCCCCTCGTTGCGTGGGGCGTCATTCACAAATCGGGCTCCCTGTTTTTCTGTGACACTTGACTGGTCGTCATGGATGACTTAGCCCTAAGGAGGGGGGTAGTCACCTTATTTCATTTGGTGCCGATGGCAGGTCATCCAGGAATCACAAAAACCTTGGCCGAAATTCAGAAGCACTATTGGTGGCAACACATGAAACAAGATGTTACAAACTTTGTAAATGGATGCGGATTGTGCCAGGCAAACAAAAATCTACCTGGAAAAGTGAAGATACCAATCTACCTGATAACGCATGAAGGGGCACAGCTACCATTCCAAGTAATAGCATAGATTTTATCACCAAGCTTCTGATCTCGGGTGGATACGACACAATTTTGATGATCACCAATCAAGGCTGTACAAAAGCAGGCATTTTCATCCCATGCAAGGAAACTATCACTGCAGTAGAGATGGCGGCATTGTACATGGACCACATCCTCCCATACTATGGATTGCCAAAGAGAGTGATATCGGACAGGGACCCATGATTCACGGCCACGGTATTCAGAGAACTGCTATTGAAACTCCAAATTACGCAAAACATCAGTACGGCATACCATCCACAAACAGACAGGCAATCAGAAAGAACAAATCAGTGACTCAAACAGTACCTTCATATTTTTGGAAATCACAAAGATGATTGGGTCTGATGGCTTCCCATTGTGCAATATGCAATGAACACCTGGAAATCTGAGACGACATGGCAGTCCCCTTTTGACCTGTTAATGGGCTACACGCCCACTGTTCACCAGCCGGTCAATGACAAGTCTCGAACAACAGAAACTACGACTAGGCTGGAACAACTACAAAGTGCATGGAAGATTGCAGCTGTATCAATGAAAGTGGCGCAAGAGAAGTGGGCCATGGGTTCAAAACACATGCCTTATGCTGTCGGTCAGAAAGTCTGGCTCGAAGCAACAAATCTGAAAATGACGCATCCTATGGCCAAACTAGCTCCAAGACAATATGGACCATTCATGATTGCCCAGGTTGTGTCAAAAACGGCATATCAATTAGTCCTCCTGCCTCAGTGGAAGATTCACAATGTCTTTCACGCCACTCTGCTTACGCCCTACTGAGAAATGAGTATACATGGAAGGAACTTCGACGAACTGCCCCCTGATATAATTGATGGAGAAGAGGAATGGGAGGTGGAGGAAATATGAGGCAAAAGTAAGATGGGGAAGAAGAAGATGCCACAGTATCTGGTGCATTGGAAGGGATATGCAGACACCTATGACAGCTGGGAAAACACTGACGATGTTCATGCCACAGAGCTAGTGCAACAGTATAAAGATTGTGCAAGACCTTCCACACAAATTAACAACCTCGCAATGGACAGGGACGACTGTGCCATAGTATTGCGACCCTCTCGCTCCCCTACTGCTCCTCTTGTTCCCTCTCCTCATCACCCTCCTCAGTATTACTTTGTGCCCAATCAAGAACTCCTGGAGGTGGATCGCCTCGAGATCTTTAGGCGTGTCAAAGAATGGGCCAAGCTACCCCTCGATCACGACGCTTGGGCTGACACTCCAACCACAAAGGAAGATTCATTCAGGACTTACATGTACAGGGACTCGGATACTAGCTGTCGCAGACACATCTGTAAAAGTGGAGGGTGTCAAAAGCTGTCGAGGACCGGTCTGGACCGGTCCCTGACAGCTTTGACAGGTACCGGTTTCGCAGATGCATTTGAGGGCTAGGGCAAATTGCCATGAGCACTTGCAACCTGAGAAGCGTGAGGAACTGGCACGACAGGCTATCGAAGAGCGCAGGGAGTACCTGGACAACGTCCCACTGCTGATCGGAGAGCCGCATGAGGAGCTCGTCATAGAGGCAATTGAGCCTGTCAGGGGTAGCAGTGACACCCCAATCGAACTCTTGGATAGCCCCAGTCCAGTGGACGACCCCTACAACAGCGCCTTTCGCTTGCCACCACCACCACCAGTCGCGGCAGGGCCACCAGCTCCAGAACACCCAGGTGCAGGGTGGAAGGTGGTCAGGCCCACAGAACCTTACACTTTCAACATCTTGTTCAAAGATGGAACAAGGGGACCTGCCCCATTTATCAGATTCGCCATCAACCAACGGGACCAGCCGGTAGCGCTTGGAATGGAAGGGAGGGGCAAACTGCAATACTACAAGGTCCTTTACGCCATTCCCCGCCCCCCTTGGGCACAGCTGGGCATCATGCCAGGACACTCCTTCGTGCTCTTTTCAGAGACTCACCCCGCTAGGGCAATGTCGATCGTGCGATCACATATGTCACGGATCCAGGAGTATGTGCGGAGGTTCATAGGTTTAGGTGGTCAACGAGGAGGAAGCACAAGTTATTCATGCAGATGAGGGAGTTGGACAATGCATGGAACGATTGGCTCGCGGAGGTGGAGGGCATAGATAAACGACTTCGGGAATCTAACATCACCTCATGCATGCATCCCTTCCTCCCCCAGCCACTCCCAACTAGTCTCCTAGACACGTATCACATGAGCGAGCCAAACACTAACGACTGCAGGTACTGCATCCACCTGGACTCACTCGAGGGTGTTGCCCCTCGCCCTGTCCCCCCTTGCCCACCTCTGCCAGTTGCATCTCTGGCACCACCTCACCCTCCTCTCCCATTCCTGGTCCTGCACGATGAAGAACCACGAGACGTGTGCTGCACATTCTGCAATGAACCACACATAGCCCGGGATTGTCCACACCCCCATTGGTTCTGTCAATGCGGGACGTGGTGTTATGTGCCGGTATGCCACCCACGTTTCTACGACACACAGTGCACAACGTGGAGTATCATGCCGCGCTTCGTCCCCTATGACTGTGCGAATCTGACTCGCCGGTATACGATCAGCTGTATAGGCGAGATGCCTTCGGCTAGTGGGGGGGCTGTGTCACGATCACATGACATGTCATGTGGCTAGATGTCGCAATCGAAAGCAAGGTTGATGTTATAAGGGCTGACGCGTTATTCAACTGCCAGCAAGGTGCTTGCGTAGGCCTCCATATTCACAGAAAATAGTAACAATAATCACAGTATGTACAACTATAAGTACAAGGCCAAATATACCTAGCTACGCTGTCTAAGCTTTCTCAAATCCCAGCCAGTGTTTGCACCTCTTGTGTGAACTAGTGCATCCCTCGTGTCTCTCTAGCATTCTCCTGCAGAGTTCCCCTCTGCCTGACATCATCATCGATCCTGAACCCTTGCCCTACGGCACAAATGATCCAGCTGGATTGTGAAACCCGGTCCCTCCCCTTCCCTCACAACTGCGCAGAAAGGGGCATGTGTGGGCGCACCACCCTTGGCCCTTTCCTTCCCCATTTGCGCAGAAGGGGGGCACATGAGGGCATGCTGCCTGGCAACCTCCCTTGGCCACCTCCCAGTATGTGCAAAAAGGGCTCACCCCCATGCTTGTTTATGTGCAAAGGGGGTGTGGGAAAGGTAGGCCCACCCCTTTTGCCCCCTGTGCCCTCGTTCACATGCACAAACAGGACACTAATTGTTACGTTTTCACCTTTGCTGACCCCTCAGACATGCCAAACCTTGACACCTCAACCCTGAACACCACCATGAGAAGACCTGCTGACAAGTATGATGAAGAAGAAGCAGAGATTGCCAGATTAGTGGCTGAACATGCAGAATGAGCTGTGTCTCCCATGCCTTACTACCCGCCTGGAGGAGCTCAGAAGCCGCAGGATTACTGGGAGTAGTGCACGTGACCTTAGCGCCCACCTGTCACGTGACCCTGGCTTGTGACCTGGCTAGAACCGCACCAGATGGGCCCAGATGAGCTTGTGCCTGGACCAGCCTAGACTGCCTCATGTTTGATGACTCATACATCCCTATTAATTGTGCCTTGATTCTGATGGATATGATATGCTTCCCCTTCCCTGATTCGCTGCCAATTACACCCATTGTTGCGTTAGGCCCATCCTAACATGCTTGACTTGAGCGATGATGGAGTGGCTTGACAGAGGTGAGGTGACTTAGTGGAGATAGATACACATCCGTAACAGGAACGCAATCATCCAGAGCACTGGGGTAAAGTCCACCAGGCATAGGCCTTGTCTTGCGTGCTGGCTAATCAGGGCCAGACGCACTAACAGGCTGAGGGAGAGGACAAGGCAGACGATCAGAAGGAGAGGAAGAATGGCGACTGGTGATTCAAGAAGACCAAGCTGAGGAGCTCGGTCTTTGTACAGTCCACTAGATATACATTTGACGAGGAGCTTTGAAGCTCCTCCTGAACATAAAGTACCCAGCCTGAGTAGCAATAGTAGCTTGAACCCTACTACAACTGTCCTAGGTATGAGTCAAGTCCGGTACATGTGATAACTTCTTCAGCGCTGACTGATACGACTGTCCCTGACTAATACTAGGGTAGTCAGAACACCACGAGTGTCCGATGAGTCTGATCGTAACATCACCCCTTCCTCAGGTGCGACGCCCTGACGCTCCAAGCCCTTCCTCCTTGTACAGAACCCTAGTGCGCGTTGCCTGCTGTGCGCCCCTTCGCCCCCTGTGTGTCTTCCTCCTAGTCAGCTCGTAGTCCACCATAGTCCTTGCCTCGTCCTCGATACGCTCCAGGGCGTTGGCCATCTCTAGGCGGTGTCGACTTGCAGCCACCTTACCCTGTGTAACGCCACCACAGGGGCATTAAGTGCGACATGCACTATGTCAAGGCAATGGGATCGGAAATGCGTGAGTCGGTTAAGACTCAGTTCAGGGGTGCACAAGTATCACTCGGTTTCCCTGGAACCGAGGACAATAGTAGAAGAGAGCAGACTCAAGTGCAACGGTGAGTCAAGGTCGTTTGTGAGGCAAAGACGATGTGGTATTACACAAGAAGTCAAGTCTACTGTACAAGCTAGGTAGGGTGTGACTTATATACTAATACAGGGTGTTTGTAAAGTACAAACACATGGCATGATCCTGAGGCAATAGTCCTAAAGCGCAAATAAAGGGAAGACTCAGATATAGTACAAGGGAATCCCGTGGGACGACGCGTGCCTCAGAAATGGTCAGCAGACGAAAAGAAGCATGAAACTGGCCATCCTATCACCGAGGCGCAAGGCGTGAGATAAGAGCCGAGAAGCGTGAGTCACCAGATCGTATCATAAGAGTACAGTGAAGCTATGAAGTGGAAGCATAGTGAAGCTGAAACGTAACATTACCCCCCCGTTAGAATCGAAGTTGCCACGACTTTGACTTAGTCGCTAGCGTACGCCCAGTCCTCCTCAGCGGGGATGTTAGCAGGGGTAGGAGATGGGGTGCACGGGCATGTGTGACGACGCAAGAACATAAAGCACCCTCGTTCTCCACAGTCCCAACACATCTTGTACATGGGGCACTTAATCTCCTCGTGAGTGGCATCATACCTCAGACACTTCCCACACCACCAAGGGCGGGAGTCCGGGTCCACGTGTGCAGGCATCATGGGGGAGAGTTGACGGATAAGACAGGCGTCGAGCCTGTGAGCCTGACTTCCACACCACTGACACGGCTCCCTAGCCCGTCGCTCTGGACACTGAGCTGTCATGGACGCGTATTATTTTTATCTTATTTTTGCGCATTTATACGCATTTATTTGGTAAAGATATAAAGGGCTGAAGTACTGATACGAGTTAGTCACACGGGCAGCCACCCATGTGCACGTGATCGTGGGACAAGGGTCCCTTACACGGTTAGTTAAGTTCTGATTGGATGGAAGGAGACGGAAGACTCTAGAAGGATCTAGAACACATTTACATCATGATTAGTAGTTTACGCTTACTCGCTGTATTAGGTTTTACTCAGCAAAGTGGAGCCGCTCGTAAGCGCGATGACAAGTGCATCAGTCAGCACAATAAGATGCGCTATTATTAGACACGACGCGTCAGCTCCTGAGTCAAGGGGTCTTACTGTACACTTAGTAATAGTGATTAGACTCAGTTCAAGCTCAGCCGCAGTAGCATATATAAACTATCATGTAACGTCCTGAGTGGAACCAACTTGTCCTCTTGGTTCTCCACTCAGGTGCGTATCCACTGTACCCTCCATACTCCATCAATCTAACTTGTCCTCTTGGTTCTCCACTCAGTGTGCCGCCGTGTGATCCTTGTGGTTGAAGTCCTGTATAAGGCCTTACACGTTCCACGCACTCCACGTCGACTGCACATCTAGCGCGTGACTTGTCTCCGCGTTAAGTTGGGTTTGTCACCGGTTCAGTTCACTTAAACCCTCGCCTTGCTTAACGTAGCGCGGCAGTCGCACCGCTACATGAGCCACCAAGTGTTCTGTGGACTTACACTGGAAACACTTGCGCCTATGCCTGCTACCTTCCCCATGAAGGCGGGGCATCTCGCTAGGTCCAACGTCGCGGGGAGCAAGGGGGGTAGCCTCTGGCGAGCCTTGGGGACGTACAGGCTTCGCATGAAGCTCGGCGTATTTGTTGGCAATGAGGGGGATAGCGCATGCGTACTGCAGACGCTTCCGGACTGATGAAAAGTCCATATCTAAGTGGAACTGGTCCCACATCAATTCAGTCTCCAGTCGTCGGATATCCGACTGGCGGACCCGAATCGCATCGCAACGTGTGAGGCATTCGTGTAGCTGAGACACTTCTGCGTGAAGACGGGGGTTATGAAGTTCGACGAGAACTTCATTCAGGACAATGGTGCAAGGGTCGTGGGGGTGGAACATGTTTAGTTGATTATCTGTGATGTGCTGTGCCAGCTGACCCATATAGACTTCATTGAGGAAGACTTGTGACGTGTAGCAAGGGTGACCCTTGCCCATGGTTCCAACAACCTCCTGATAATCGCGACAATAATAAATGTATTGTGTGGTCTGCTTAGGGTAACCCGCCTCTCCTATGGCAAGTGGGAAGAATGTAGGGGTGTTGGGGTCGTTGAGGAAGAAGAGGATACCGGGGTCGGCGTTCTCCTTATCATCCTCCTCGTCGTCTAGGAGGGCAAGGGCGGGGTCAGGCTTGACCAATCGAGTCTGAGGGATGGGCATGAACGTATAGTCTAGCCCCGCAGGGAACGGTGGGACGGGGACATAGGCGGTGAGTATGGCAGGTGGTGACAACAGTGGTGGTGGTGTGAGGATGGTGGTGGTTTCGGGTGGATAAGTGGGTGTAGCTGGTATGTGGACGGTGACGGGTGTGTCGACGGAGATGGAGGTGATGATAGGCAGTGGTCGTGATGGTTCCGGTGATTTAGGTGACTCAGTGGGCGGTGTGGGTTCTGTGGCCAACACCGCGATAGCTGCAGTAGCGAGTGCTAGGACAGGAAGGGGGGGTGAATCAGGGATAACTGAGTACGGCGTATGACCCTCCAGTTCTGAGGGGACACCAAAATCCTGTGATGGAACTGTCAGATTTTTGAGAATGATCTCAACTGGGCAACGGGTCTGAATGGTTGAGACAATCGGAGTGGTGGTCATGGTAGAGTGAAGGAAGGAAAGTGAGGTGGTCGTGACGTTGAGAGGGTGCGTCTTATATCTTTCGTCCAGCCCCCTTGGCGGTAGGATTTAGGCGGTAGAAGTCGGTGATGAGGTCAGGTGCATGTCGGATGTTTTCGAGGGGCTCCCATGTGCTGTCACTTATCGGGAAGCCCTTCCATTGGACAAGGAATTGAAGTTTGCGCCCTCGTCCATGGGATCGGGACTGTAGGATGCACTCCACTTCGAATTCTTCTTCTCCATCAATCAGATCTAGTGTTGCCACAACTTTAACTCTGGATCAGCTTGAGTCAGAGTCAGTCTCGGCTCGAGCTGGGCCAAGCTGAGTCATGGTAATGTGGCAACCCCACTAACTCACAGCTCCGAAGTCACGACTTCGGCTCAAAGTTGATTGGAGTCGCGTCTTTAGCCAAAAAAAATAAACAAAGTGGGTTTTTTCATTCAGCATGGATTAGCATATGCGTACTAGAGCTACTCTAGATAGTATCTACATCTGTGATCTACAAAAGTCCGCCGTGTCATCATTGCCCCCTGCTGTCGTCGTTGTCGTCGTTGTCGCTATCATCGTTGTTGTTGTTGTCATTGTTGTTGTTGTTGTCATTGTTGTTGTTGTTGTTGTCATTCCTTGTCGTTACCTTGTCGTGGTTGAGTCGCTCGGAGTTGGCCATGGACGCCGATTGTCGCGGTTGAGTCATCCTGCGCCTCACCGTCGCTCCTGCTGCTGGCGTCATAGCCGTCATTGCGGTGCCAGTGCTGTTGCCGTCGCATTTGTGACTTGCGTTAGTATGGCAGCGGCGGTTGGTATGCTCTTCACGTAACGAAGGACCCTGTATGCGCTACAGTCAGCAGACAAAAAACGAAATAAAACCCCGGTGGTTTTACCAGTTGGAGTTGGCCTTTGCGACTAGTTCGAAGCATAATGTTCGCTGTGAAATAGCTTAGTATGCACCACGAGATACTTGACAGTGACATACATCCTCTGCAAGTTCTCTGATTCATCGTTAGCCCCACTACCGTAAGTAGTCAGCCATCCAACGCACACATGTTTGACACGAAAATGTCAGTATTCTGGCTCATCGTCGGTTACATCTTGCATGGGCCATGGGGATGGTCTGTGTGCAACTGCAGCAGTCGTGGTGGTGCGACTTCAAAGAGGACTAAGGCCGAAAAAAGGTAGGAAACATCTAAAAAATGAAGCCGTATATCAAGAAATTTGTACTCTATATCCCTAATGCATTTTGTGGGCTCGCTGAACTCTCTTGGGTGTTTGCTGTCTCTTGGGTGCTTTCCATTTTGGCCTTCTCTTAGCCACTCCTTTGTAGTAGAACAAGACGTCAGAATAAAGGGTTTGTATAAATCGATGCACCTACCCTCATACGCTGCGTCAGTGCGGTAGACATGTTCGGTAGTGAACTTGCCATCCCACTTGCTGAAGTCGACAGTGAGATGGCCCCCGTATCGTACTGCGCTGTTTTCACCGTCCCAGCCTGTATTCCTGCAAGTGATTGTGAGTGCCAGGGTGCGTTAAGCAGTGTGTAAGAACGTACCTCACAGTGGCTACCTCCACGCCATCTTTCTCAAATCCCATCCTCACAAAATGGGCCAAAATCCGTCTTTCGGCTGTTTCCATTCTTGTTCGCGACCTCTTGAGCTATAGAGGGTATTGAGGATGATTGTGAGAGGCATCGAGGTAGAAGGAGAGCAAGGTTGGCGAGGTAGCAGTCAAGGGAAAGAATTTGTACTCGTTTATGTTAGCCCGGGAAAAAAAATATCGAGAAAAATGAACACAAATCAAATGCATTCCTCTACCACCAAAACAAAGCCTAGAAAGCTATCTCACCCCACCTCTCTCTGTTTCTCGATCTTGTCATCAGAAGCATCTGATGCAGTACCGTCGACATGAGAGGAGGCAGAGAAAACCGTCTCACCTGTCACTTTTCTCTGTTTCTCCTCGTCATTGGGTTAGGGTTTGGGGCGAGACTGATAACACTGGTGAGGCAGCGGGGTGAGGGAGAAGATAAAAACCTTCTCACCTGTCGCCTCGCTCTCTGTTTCTTGGCCTCGTCATTATGTTGCGAAGGCGTCGAGAGGGGACTGAAAGTTTGTGAGATCTCAAGAGGTGACGTCAAGGATCCGGTGGTCATAGCTGATGAATAGATCAAGCATGTACTTAACAAGAGTATGTGGCCAAACCCTTGACAAACTGGCCAACGAAGGGTAGGACTGCAGCACTATGGATAACGACGGCGTTGAGGGGTTGGAACTGTTCTTCTTTGGGACGCAGAACTGTTGAAAGTGGTACGAGACGTCTGAAGGCATACACACCAGTGGCAATCTTATCTTTGAATGACCTTGTCGAGTAGGCCGATCAGAATCAGAGTGTTCTTGTAGACCCAGGGGATGTGGGCGATTGTCGGGATCTTGACAGGTAGAAAATGATCGTCTTGAAATCGTCCTCACTTGGCTTCACTTTGCCGCCAACAACAGCAGGTCTTTACAGATGCAGAAGTACATACCTCCAATCTTCTTGAGTGCAGCATGCAACTGTTCACATATTCATTGTGCGGAATAAGCATGGAGCAAGAACACTTGTATTGATTTCTTGTTTGTACTGAACTCACACGTCGGCTCTTGGACCACCCCATTGATCGTCACCTTATTGATGTCGAAAACAGAGAGCACAGTGGCCGCAAGGACGAACAGGATCGACTGTGCCAGCTGCTCGCTGGGACATGCACTGTTGGGTGCGAGATGTATGAGATGACGACTACAGCCACAGTGCTACATGGGAGACTCACTGGCGCCCATACCCAAATGCAAAGTTGAATGGATCCGGCTTGGCCGGCTTTCAGGTTGTGCAACGAGACGGTCAGGGTTGAACACCATCGGGTCCTTGTAGACCTCAGGGTCGTGCATGAAGTGCCTGTGTGCAATCGTGAGCAACCCACTAGCGTCGAACCATACCAAGTAGAGTACACACCAGATATTCGCTATGATGATCAAGCCCTTGGGGATCTCGCTGCAGCCATTGTCTTCGCGGTGTCGATGTTGCCCGGGTCGTCGTCATCAGCGGTGGGCACTTGCATGCCATGTTGGCAATGGCAAGGTCTTGCACGCCATTATTGGGTGGCACCACAACGGGGCTTGCAAGCAGTTAGTTGGCATGGTGATGGGTCTTGCATGTAACGACGGCTTGGCGTTGGGGCAGGGCTTTGCTTGGGGGAGTGGTGGTGGTGGTGGTGGTGGTGGACTTGCATATGGTGAAGGATGGATGGAGGCGGCGATGACGAGGTGGCTCTGCGGCATCAATCAGAAATGATACAAGTAGTACGAAACAAACAAAAACTCATATCACTGGGCAAAAGCCCAGCTCATTGTCTGCGCGTGTTCGTGACCGACGTAGTTGGCCATGCGCAGCGGTGGGTGTGGGAGCCAAGGGGAGGCGGCGACGTCATAGTGACTTACGTGCCTGCAGGTAGTGATGTGGTTTGCGTACCTTGGTGTGGTTGACTATGGTAACTCCATGGAGAGGAGGGACCGAACAACAAGATTGTGAAAGCGCAGGGATGTTGGTGAGAATGATGGCGACATCCAGTTGGTCATATCCAGGCGAAAAAAGTTAAGGGCTTGTGACTATGGAAAGTGCTGAACGGTGATTGGTGACTGCAGACATACGGCGACGCTGGCGAGTACATCTTAAGCAAACTGGGACTATAGCCGGGAGTTGCTGGAGGCTCGCGCCCACATGTCACAGACTCTGCCAGCAAAAGATCCCCACGCAGTTATTTGAGTATGTGTAAGGTCGACATATGCCTGTCACGGCGCTGCCGATGGGCAAAGCAAAATGCTAGTCGGGCTCGCAAAAGTGGCAGAGCCAGACGTCGACACGTTCATGGCGTACGCGGCAATCGTGCCCGAGTATTGTCGGCTAGAAGGGATGGTGAAGGCGCTGGTGTGAGGCCGTCACCTACGTGGAATTCGTACCATCTGTTTCAAAGATTAAAAGTAGGATAAAACTTGTCAAAAGTAACTCGCCTGTCGCGCCAGGGTGTTCAAGTCAGCCGCTGGTCCTCCCACGCTCCATATTAAGCCCGACAACTTTTTCCCGAGTCAATTCAAGTGTGTTTCAATGACTGGATTTAGAACTAGGACATAGACGGTAACAATTGTACACAGAATAAGGAACATGACATGTCGGAGTCGCGATAAGTAAGAAGAGACAGTTAGCGAACTAGGTGCACGATAAGGCGGGGAGGTTAAGACTAGGTGGAAGTGATACCAGTTGTTGACGTGTCTGGGAGCGCAATCTGGACATGATGTAAACGTATGAAGTTCATGATAGAAAAGTTACATACCCCTCATGACACTTCAGGGGGTTGACCACGGTGACCCCTGACAGTCCCTTTTGCTGGGCTGTCACTGACCGGACAGGGCTGCTCGTTGTTGGTGCCGTCCCAATCAAATGCCAAGTCATTCTGGAAACCCTCCTGTGAAGACAGATCATTGAAAGACCGCTGATATACCGATAGTCTGGTTTTTCTTCAAAGCTGAGCGAGCGACAATGCTCCAGAAAAGTACAGAACTCCACTGGAAGGCCATGGCACAAGTTGCGTGGTGTTCTTTGTTTGTATTCAACGACGTCCTGTGACCCACGTGGCAAGCCCTGCCATGGCAATAGCCATGAAGGAAGTAAATGAGAATATAGGCAAGCAACTCCATATCGTCTCGCTGTCCAAGCTCCAAGCCCAGGTGGCTGTTAATGGAGGCGAAAGTGGTTGTTCCGGTGAAACTGAGGTGTGTCTTGGAAGGAATATGCTTATGCGTCTTGGGACTCCTGTACTCCTTCGATAGACCAAAATTGATGAGGTACACTATGTCAGCCTGCATCCCAAGGCCTACGACAATATTGCTTGGTTTGAGGTCACGATGAACAAAGTTGCGAGAGTGGATGTACTCTAGGCGACAGACCTGGAACCGCAGATGAGGATGTCTGCCATTTCTGGAGAGAAAACACACATACCAGCTGGTTGGCGAGGCGTACAATGGTTTGAATAGTGAATTTGAAGTCGTGGCCAATGAAAAGGTCTTCAAGCGACTGACCCAGGAGGTCAAGTGCCAGCGTATCAAAGCTGCCTTCTGTACCAAACCAACGGACTTGCGGAATGCTACCCCCCCAGAAAGCTTCTGGTATACATGATACTCATGCTCCAGGAGATGTTGTCTTGCTGTCAGTGGTTCAAGTTTGATCACGACGTCTTGTAGCAACAAAATGTTGCGTGCAAAAATACATCGCCTATCCACTTGTAAGTCAAACATCACAAGTGAAGCAGCTGCCTGCAGCGTACCAAAAGATCCAGACCCAATCTTTCTCTGCAGCCTATACCTCCCATTGATGCGAGTGAAGTCCATAAAGAACGTAGTGGACAAGACTAGCGGGAAGGAGATTAGATATAAACTGCATGCTAGATGTCACTCACATAATAAGAACCTTGACGTTACAAATAATAAAAAATTGACGCAACAATGGTACAACGACAACAAACGACGCAGCGAAAGGTAACATGTAACATGTGGCGCATTTTTCAACCCGGGCTATAATCTCACTGTGACTGATATGGTTACAAATGTGTCCTTACACGACAACTGAAAGAGGATGGATAATTGACATCATGCTAGCGGTTACACATCACATCATCAGATCAAAAACAGTCTAGAGGGTGTGCATGAACGACCTGGATTTGAAGTCGGTTTTGCTACCCAAGTTTGAACCATGCAACGAGTGAGGTGGGCCTAGTCGATACAATGTTCTTCCATTTGATTGGTCAGAGTTTGGGAAGAAAAGAAATCCCCACGCCTCATATTGTTGCCAGCAGCCTGAGATGTGGACTTCCTGCCAGCAGACATTGTTAGCAGATGCTGCCAGCAGACACTGCCAGCGACAACTTTGAAACTAACTTACGAGTGACATACTTCGGAAACCTGCCAGTGATGTGCTACAGTATATATTTGACCGAATGCCTTGCCAAATGCCCAAACTCTTGGCCCAGTCATGGCACCTCGTCGAACTGCTCAGATTTCTCCTCTTGCGCAGGCTGTTCCCTCAGCAAGTGATAACATGCCACCAACTCGGACACAACGCTCCCATGCTCTGAGTCGTCTGCTAACCAATGTAGACGACGACGAGGGGGAGTCTTTTCATTTGGACAATGTTTCCGGCAGTGATGACCCAGGCAGTAACAGCCCAGACAGGGAGGAGAGCGACGTGCCAGTTCGGCATACCGGCCACACATCAGGTAGGACAACTGGAGCCAAGACCCAAGTCAACGATCTTAGCCCCCCCATCCCCACCGAGTCTAGGAGGGCTGCGGCTGACATCAATTATTTCTTCGATAGGGATGCTACCACGGGTAAAGCCACCTTCAAGGAGTGCAGGTAAGTGTTTCCGTAGCCTACTCTCCACTTAACTTTCTAACATTTTGGAATAAACAGGGAGGCATGCCAGACAGACCCTTCTAACTGGCCGTCAGACATCAACTACATCTATTCTGTGAACACGTCCACCACCTGCCTCCGGCCCCACATATCAAAGTATCATCTTGAGTCATATAAGATTTTAGCTAAGGCGAGGGGATGGAATACTTCCCTCATATTGAAAGGCCAATCGCAAACTTCTGATTCAGTTGCACGTGCACAAGAAGACGAACCAGTTGAGGAATTCAGTCAAGATAGATTCCAACAATTGTTGGTGGACTTCATCACTGCCGATGATCAGGTATGTTTGTTCGCACCACAAAGGCACCGTTATCCCTCACTGTCTGTTTCAGTCCATTCGTGTCATCGAAATCCCTGAGTTTCGCAAGCTTCTATGCCACTTGCGGAGCAGTATTGACGGCGGTCTCAAGGAATCGATGATCCCCCATCGGATGAAAGTATGAGCACTGATTATTCAATCTTGGATACGCAACTTCCAGGTTTTGAAGCAAGAACTCGCAGTACTACCATTTTCCCGCTTGAGGTTCTTCGCTTACGAATATGTTGTGTCCAGAACTCAAAGGGTCGAATCTCTTTCACGATGGACATATGGTCCGATCAAAACTGCAAATCCTTTCTCACACTCACCGCCCACTGGATCAGCAAGGTGAAAGGGTCGCTTACACTCAATTCGGCTCTTATTGCGTTCCAAGGACTTCATGGTCGTCACACCAGTGCAGCACTTGCGACTCTAGTGTTAGATCTTCTGGATAGGGCTGACATCACCGTGAAGGTAAGTAAAACCATAAAATTTATAATCAACATTTACAATTCTAACATATTTTGACCAGAAGATTGGTCATTTCACGTTGGATAACATGAGTAACAATAACTCCATGATGAGCTGTCTCGAGGACCTGCTCGGTGTGGATTGTGACGTCCCCTTTGATGCGGAAGACCGCATCAGGAAAACCTATGTTTTACTTGTTCACACTTTTCTATACTTTTCAATTCTTTTCAGAAAACAATTAGAAAAAGTAAGAAAAAAGAAATCCCTCTTTCTTATTTTTTTACTTGCTGAACTGCCAAAAAAAGTACAGGATAAGTAGAGTACCAAATGACCAAAATGGACAAATAAAATGACCAAAAATGGAAATATCGGACCCAAACCTTATTTTTTTGGTCCGAAAATTACTATATATGGTAATAAATCGGACCAAAATTTCAAAAAAAAATCGGACCAAAATCCAAATTTTTCCCCAGAAATATGCCTAAAAAGTATAAAAAGTATAGAAAAGAAGAGGGGATGTCTTTTTGCAAGTAGTTGGTTCTTTTCTGAAAGGGTCCTTTATTCCCTTGCTGAAAGCGATAAAAGAACAGAAAGTATAAATAAGAAAAACATATGTTTTCCTGATGCGTTGTGTAATGTGTTATGGTCAGGTTATTGACCTTAGCTCTCGACGCATAATCAATAATGTGGCCTATCAGTCGCGAAACTCAGGCACTAATGATTTGCCAGGTGGAGGATCTGCTAGTGAGACAGACGACATGGCTCCGAGTCCCAAACGTGACCCATTGCCCTGCTCATGCAGTGGTCCGAGCCATCCAAGGGTCAGGCACTCGTCAAGAAGCCTTTGAGACTGCTATTCGGAGAGGGAATGAAGATGGGTCGTTCAGACTAGACAATAAACCAGTCCAAGTCCAGTCTCTGCAGCTCCTGCGCGACGTGCCCACCCGGTGGGACTCTGTTTATAGCATGCTTAGCCGGCTTCGGGAGATGCGCCCGGTATGTCGCTTGCTATTTATCTCCATCTGTGACTAAAACCGAGCCCAAACCACTCAGGCTATCGATTATTTCCTCGATCTCCCCAACGGAGACCTCAGGAAGTAGGTAATCTCGCCCCAAGAATGGCAGGCCATGCAAGACTTGGAACTGATTTTTGAGTGTAAGTTGTGATTCGCGTCTTCAAAAACTCTGAGTCTAACTGACCGGTGTCCATTGACTGACCCTAGAGGCCCTACCGAGTACAACAAGTCATGGTCCGGAGAGCATATGCAGATCTATCTGGTGCCGTTCCTGCATTGAGATGTTCATGTCGAGCTGGGAGAGTATTTGCGAGAATCACCCCCATTTGCAACCAATTGTGCAACCGGGCCTCGACTGGGCGTATAAGTATTATGCCAGAATGGATCGTACCAAGAGCATATATCATTGCAATGTGTCAGTAAACAGTCATTTTTCCTCCAATCTGGCTGACTAATATTCATATCAAGTCCTCAATCCGATGATACGGATGAGCTGGATGGCTGATCAGTGGGAGGAGGAATACATTGAAGACGCTAAAACGAAGATTCAGAATGCAGTGAGTAGCTTGGATTGCTGTGCAGCATGTCCTAAATATTATGACAGATGCTTGAATACTACAAGGAGCCTGAGCCTCGTGACACAAGGAACATAATGATTCCGAGTTATATGCTCCTGTCGGAACAGTATGGCCTTCCCACAATGGAAATTGGCAGGCGTCCGACTCCATCGACCACTATACAGGAATACGAGGCATATATCAAGGACCCTTCACCATGGGGTACAGATGTCCTCAAGTTTTGGGAGGTACGGCGCACGCATAACTCAGCATGTGCAGGCGATGCTGACTGGACTTCTCAGCTCAATAGCAGTACTTTCCCGACCCTCTTTTCAATGGTGATGGACTACCTTCCAATCCAGGCATCCGCAGTTCCGTGCGAACGAATCTTTTCATCTAGTTCCGAAACTGATACCAAGCGTCGGAATCGCATCAACCCTTTGTTGATGGAGGCCCTTCAAATGCGCAAATTTAGTCTCAAGAGGGAGCGCCTTAATTTTGGGGATACCTGGTCCACGCAAGAGAGGGAGATGACCTGGAATGACCCAGAGGGTGATCTCCTTGGTGGATTACTGGATGACTCGCTGGGCTCAGGGGATGCTCAAGATCGCCTGGACAAAGTCATGAACTATATTAACGATGAGGATGACGATTGAGGGGTTGATAGTACAAGCATCGAGTTTACACTGAAATTCATGTACAGTATTGTGACTATTGTCAGATTGAACGAACGAGGCGTTTAGATTCCTGCCATGATTCCAGTGTGTTGTGAGGCCAGGGACAGACACGTGACTTGCTTGATCCACTTTACGCCGCACCTCAACAACGGGCACCAAGCAAGGCGAGCTCGTGCTTAGACGATCTCATACCTCAAGTGGTATCTTTCGTTGTTGCTGGCTTTTGTTGACTCTCGTGTGTATCATATCTGGCTCCCTTCCCAAGCTCAGTGAGCTGCTTTGTCACTGCCTTCGCCTGCCAGGTCTGACCCGAGCCCACCACGTATGGGGTGCACTAGAACGCTAGGTTGCGCAGTGCCCAACATGGTTACGAACCTGCTCGATGGCCGCAAGGTCTCACCTGAAGAGGAGGACGAGAAGTGGGCGCGTCCAGTCTGTACTCCAGCGGCACTGATGTGGTAAGAGATTCCCAACTGGAATCGGCGTGCTGAACACACGCTCGTGATCCGTCTCCTGCAGCCCATCTCTGCCATGTCCTCTTTCCTCTCTCCATGACTGCTTACCCCGAAGTGCAACACAAATGCCAAGCTGAGCTCAATGCAGTCCTTGGTAATGACCGCCTGCCGACGTTTGCAGATCATGACCAACTCCTGTATGTCGTGACGATGCTTAAGGAGGTCATCTGATGGGGCCTAATGATGCCACTCGGTGCACCTCACTGCATCGAGCAGGACAATGTTCATGATGGGTACCTCGGCGCAAGACCCCTCCACCGCCAACCCGACATGACGCCACCCTGACACAGCGCAGGCCCACCACCCTGCCTTGTGCAAGCCACCGTTCTGCCCAGGACCCCACCACCGTCAACTCGCAGCAACACCACCCCAACATGGTCCTCAGGACCACACTAGCGCACCACACAAATGTTCTGGCCTGGGCCACAATGACTGTGACGAGGACAAAAGTAACAACGACAACTAGTGGTTTGCGAGCTCGGCTTCAAAGCCTAAAGCCAGCCTAAGACAGCCGTCCAAAACCGGGATGGGACTGGGACGAGAATGGGTCCTGGCAGGGCTCATGGCCCAGTCTTCAATTTTGGCATTCGGCTCCAACGGTCCCACATCCTAGGCCTCAACTGTTGGGGGCGCACGTCTTGGGCTCAGGACCCACTGGGATTCGCAACCTAGGATTTGTGCTTCGGAACTGCATCCATGCCTTCGGAACTTGAACCGCATGACCCACGCCTTTGGAAATGTCATCCTTGCCTTCGCCATTGTATCCGTGTATAACGGTATTCGCAACTTCATCCACCCCGTTTCTGTCCCAGTATCTCCTTCCGTATCTCCTTCCGTCCGTTTTGTTGTTCCTCAAGTTCTTTTCCCCCATCACCCCCTTGTATCAACAGGAGAAGGTGCTTTGGATGTGAACCCTTCGCACAGTTCACCACGTCCAGTACGTTGCGATTCTTACGAAGTTTTTTTATTGACTTCAATTTTTTTTGCATAGCTGGTCCAGGGCCATGTCACGTCGTCAACCCATGCGCATGACCGTGATGAGGGTAAGCATGCCACCAGGACCTCGACATATGGCAGCGTGTGTGTGTGTGCTCGTATCTAAACACCAGAGTACGTCCTGATGTTTGGCCCTTGTTTGCGAGCCCGAGCTCACTGGACCTCCGCTACTCTTGCATCTACAGACAGGCCCTGGGTCATCACCCACGAGGTTACAACTCACAAGCCTGCGCACCCACTT